>CM038000.1:23122754-23722754 GCA_021234005.1 Nephelium lappaceum
TTGAATATGTGAGAGGGTTTAAGTATGATTCCTGATTGATTAACTTTTAGCTTAGGTTGCATGTTGCATGGCTAATAAGGTTCGAAAGATTGGTACTTTCTAGGTTTGATTTGTTTTTGTAGTAGCAAGAATTTGTGTATGTGTTGCAATTTCCGATCTGTGTAATCCTTAGTAAAAAAAGATGGAGTTTTATGCAAAGTCTACGTGGCCATTAAGGTGCTAGTCTCATTGTCGCTTTCATTATTAGATTTTGAGTTAGTATGCATGGTTTTGTGTACACTCGTATGTAAAGCTTATAAACAATCCCTTGAAGTAGTGCAGTTCTTTTATTTCCAAAACTGGCAAGTTGAGAGAAGATCTTGTCTTTGCGATTAAAATGTATATGGTGTTAAGTGTTGCTATTTAAAGATAGCTCCAATAAGAGATTTTATAGAAGACCTAGATTTATACTCTTCACATGCTGGTTAAATTGGAATACTTTGTTTTCATGGGTGGCCTGGGTGTTACATATCAACTATCTAGTCCTCTATACTTCTAACACTTTAATTCTTCCGTCTATATCCGTTGTGTGCTGTTTTGGCTTGTGTTTCAAGTTTATCATTATATTGTGTCTGTTTTATGTACTAGTTTGCTGGATGCCATCTTTTTGTGTTAATGCAGAATTAGGAGCTGTTTGATGTGCCAGGCTGACAATTACAGTTTTCTTCAATGGTCTAAATAGATTAAAATTCACGGGACTTGTCCTGGGGAGCTAGAAGATGTGGTGAAGCAATTGGAGGAAGCAACTGGTTCTGTGGTTGTTAGTCAGATTGGTCGGACTATCATTATATATAGGCCTAGTATCACCAAAATGAAGGCAGAAGAAAAGAAGAGACAAGCTCGTAGAGTATATGTGAGAAAAGAATACAAAGCGAAGCCTTTATTGCTGGTAATGAACAAAGAGGAATAACCTCCTTTCCCCAATTTCTTTTGACGTTCTATTGTTTTAAAAAATTTAATGTTACCTGTTGCATAATCTTCTAATTGTATATCTAATGATTGAATGCAGACTAAAGTACAAGGACTGCGGCCATTTGGGCGGGGTCGTCGGGGAAGTAGCAGGGTCTGAAGTCATATCATTTTGGCTATCATTTATTGGGAGTCCGTTGAGAGCAATGCTGGTGCTCACCTCAAATATGGCCTTAGCTTATTTTTCTTTTTGAGCCTCTGCTTGTGTGAATACTCATCCTAAACTTCCTGGCGGCAGGTTTGATTTTCAACTGAAGTTGATGGCAATCGATAGAGATTTTGCTCACTTATGATTCATATGCTTTTGACATTCTTAGCTTGGAAAAGAAATTTAGCCAATACGTCAGCTTTAGTGAGCAGTTTTGTCTCTCTTTATCTATTGTAAACGATACTGAAAAAATATTTTTGTATTTACTGAATTTATATGGTGTCATTTACAGTCTCAATTCGAAGATGGAATTTGTGAATTTTGATTTCGTTTGATATCTCATCAAGTCTTTTGGCAAATCTTTAAAACCATTGCAAGAGATCAAATATTGATATTTGTAAGCTTTAAGACTTTGCATTTACATAATTTTTCAGGGTACATAGGTCATGACTGATGAGGGCATATACAATAGGAAGATCATTAGACTGCCACCAAAATTATTGGCAACATTTCCTTGCCTAAGTACTTGAATTTAATTTCCCCCCGTCATCTTTAACTCTTTAAAGACGTTTACAACATCTGGAAAAACGATTCAATGGCACTCAAAAAGTTTTGGTTTACTCTGATTACAGAGAGTGTAGGCAAAATATTTGATTTCAAATCAGGACACTGTGACATATAGGCTAAAGCATTGATATGCCTTATTGCTTAAATAACTGTAATTATCAAATCACATCTTCAGGCAAAAAATTTGAATAACAGAAGCTGTTTTATCTTTCTTTTTTCTTCAATCTACTGAATAGAAGTGAACTTTCTATATAGGATACAACTACAACAATTGATCCAGAAACTATAACTTTGTCTGAAGAAAAGGATATTACAGTTACAGCTACTGCCTTCTGCTTATGCCTTTAGACCCATTTGAGGTGTCAAATGATTATGACACTGACCTTTTATAGCTGGGACGAACATATGCAGATCCTATGATTCACCATTGGCGAAGATAAGAGAGTGAAGTGCTGAAACTTGATCTTTCATAAACAGACCTTGACACTAAGCAGCCTTCAGCTTCTCCAGTTTATGTGGGCTAGCATTTTCGGAGAAAAGTATGCCAGTCGGAGAAAGAAGGCTTTGGAGAGCCCGGAAAAACCGTGCCTGGATGTGCCACAAGGTTCTTGTGTTCAGTTCAGTTCAGTTGTGCATATTCTGAGTCCAAATAATAGTGCAAAGGATTTTAGGCTTACCCATTGAAATCCTACAAGGGCATACCAGCAGCCAGGCGGACCATATCTGTTCTTGTGTTCAGTTCAGTTGTGCATATTCTGGGAAATTGAAATGACATTTAGCATTGACAATAGGTGGTGAGTGGTGCTGAAAAATAGATCTCTACCAACAGTACAAGAGCACCCAAAGCAAAACATCCACTCATCGATAAGCTGATGAATTTGAGACTGCGTCCAGCCTGCATAAATGAACAGATGTTGTGAGGCTAGAACCCAAATTAGAACATAAATTTTATGTTTTCTAGCCAAAAAGCTCTGTGATGATTATGAAGACACATGACGCTTGGGTAAAGCAAGGAAGAGCTAAGCATCATATAGAGTGTTTTTAACTTTTAATTGAGAAGTATCACACATTACTAATGAAATGATTATTTCCAATGGAGTGAACCAACAGACTCAAAAAGCCAGCATAAGACTCGCAGGAAAGAAACTGATCGAAAAAATGAATGTTTATTTTCAAATGAAGTTTATATCGAACATATCAGTAGTGTTCCCTCAAGGCTCAGAGTGCAGGGTGTCACAGCTAATGAGGTAAAAAAAGGTACCAGCACTTTGTGCATCTGCATGGGCACAAGAACATTACGTCTAGCAGAAATCAAGTGCTTCATTATCGTTGTTTCTAGAGAAAGTGACTTGCAATGACATTTTATGGATGCTAATTAAAGCCAAACAGTGCAACAAAGGTAGGATTTTTCATGGACGTAAAATCACAGTGCCCTTTGAAATTGTAGCGGCAAACAAATATCTAAGGAATATTTCCTTTAAAGGTTCAAGAAGCAAGAGCTAACCTCATGTATGATTGCCTGATCAGGTGTGAAGATATTGGGGAACAACCAAGGAACAGATGTTCCAACAACTCCTAAAAACAATCCAAGGACAACTCAAATGATTACAAGTGACTTAAACAGCATTCAAGCCTGTATACATCGTAAACCGTATTGAGTTCTGGTAGTTTTTAAACACACATAGTACCATTACGATATTACCATTGTCTAAAAGGTGAGTTCAAGGTGTCAAACTTCACATATTATATATATAGCCCGTGTAAAATTCACAGAAATTTCTGGAATATTGTCTGATTGTGCTGTAATGTCAATTAGGAATGAACATTATACTAACCTTTGCCAAATTCCGATTGATTCCATATGTAAACTCGGGTATAAATGATTGTGCAGTTTGAGAAAGAGGTTCATCCCATACTGTACACATCATGAATCTTTGAATCATGACCTGTATGAATGGTAAGTTGTCAGTATAAACATCCAGCACCTTTTGTAAAGAGGGAGCAGAAAAGAGACCAGGTTACCAAAAAAGTACCAAGAGTATGACTAACCTGATGAGTAGCCAAGGTAATTGTCCCCATAGATGTAGCAAAATATATAATGAGAGTGTAGAAAGCCACCTAATAAACGGAAAACAATCAGAATGCATATAGATTAGCGATTGTACAAGCAATTACAAATCTGAAATTCGATAACTAAAAGCTCTGAATCAGGTTTATAAACATTTTACTTTGGACATCATCATTAAAAACACTGGAGCGGCAAGCCCAACTATTTCCAGAAGATCATTGGGTGATGGCACTGAGACTGCAAATGCATTGTATCCTTTCTTGTTAAGACTATCAATCATCATGTAAGCTGCAACTACCAAGAATGTTGTTCTTGTCAGTGGTAATGCACCCTCACACGAAGAAGAAAAAAAGAGAAAAAGGAAACAGAAAAACATGTATTTGATTTTGGTGAAGAATGCATAGACAAGATATTGACATAAAATCTAATCACATATGATTAACAATGAAATGTTTATTTAGCTTACTTGTGACACCATTGTTGCCCATGCTGCACCAGCAATACCATTATCTAAGAATCTACAGAGGACTATATCACCAATGCCATTTACAGCACTGGCAACTGCCACTGCTTTGAGAGGTCCCCAGGAATCTTTCATGCCAAGACTGAAACATAAATAGCCAATCAGAATACGAAAGAACTAGAGTGGTAAAACTGGGTGAGGTGGAGCTTTATATAGATATAGGAAAAGAGAAAAGTTTGGAACCTTATAGACCCACCTTGCACTTTGAGTCACCCACCCAATAAGAACTACAGGCCATGCTAAGCCTCAAATCTACCAACATAGAATAGTCTATTCAACTAAAATATGACTGAAACAAATCAAGCAGAAGATGAAACAAATTAAGGAAGCAAGTCAAGGAAAAGGAAAGCTCGTAACAATTAAAAGCATGAGTTCATAAATAGTGAATGTAAACAAAAACTTGGGGCAGAAATTTATTTTCTATTTTTACTGGTTGAAGGAATAAACAAACACTAGTAAACCTGAACATATGGGTTTGCTGCAGGTAAAATCTGTGCATTATTCGCCCATGTAAAAGCTGAAAAAAAAAAAAAACAAAAAACAAAGCAAGAATTGGAAATTTGTCATCAAAGAAAAAGATAAGCTGCTTGTAGCAGTTTGAGACTAGGAGTATTACACGTTGGTATGTCCATGTTTGTGGTGTAGATCTAATGGCAAGTGCACATGCATGATCAAATCTTGTCTACTATACATGTCTATTGCTGTTACTTCTGTTTTAAGTTACATTTTACATTGTAATAAGTTTCCTCGATATGGAGCAGCTTGGTTTGAATAACAACAAATAAGTTGATAGCTAATTTTCTTCAATAATTCTACATGTGTATTGTATCAAAAAAAAAAAAAACCTATACATGTGTAAAGAATATTGTACAGTTACAATAATTGATGCCACCAAGTGCAGTGCACTTTGATGGCTCCATTCTCTTTCAGGGACAGATGGTGGTAATATTTTTCACTAAGTTCGTTCAATCATGGGTAGGAAGCACGGAAGAATTTGGACTGGTATTATACTTCACTGTGGATGCTGAACCTAAGTAGCTTTCGCCTTATTTGTGCTGTACTGACTCAAATCCTCAGCGTAGAGTATGCCATCAGGAGAAAGTAGGCGCCAAAGTGAGAGGAAAAATCGAGCCTGAAAATTTGGTATTTGTTAATTCAATATAGTCAAGATGCAAGTTTGTTAGCATATGCGAGCGCTATAGAGCTTAGTCTTACCCACTGAAAGCCTGTGAAAGCGAACCAGCAGCCTGGCAAACCATACCCTCCCCTGCTTACAAGCTGGAGCCAAGAAAAATAGGGGAGGGCTTGTGATGCAATGGAATCCAAATAACTTTCAGTATAAAAACAGAATAAAATAGCAAATAGATGTTTACCAATAGTACAAGAGCACCCAATGAAAAGCATCCACTCATGGATAAGCTAATGAATTTAAGATCTCGTCCCGCCTGCAGAAAGAAACAGATATGTTGATGCCAGAATGCTGGCTAGAATATCATTATTTGCATGCTCTTATGTCACAATGAAAGCTTGGAGTTAGAGCCATACATATGTTAGAAAGGAGACAACTCTCAAGGCCAGCATAGAGTAGTTTAGAGTTTACCAAAGCAAATTCTATAACAAGTATTACAAACCTTTGGTTAAAAACATATTGTGGACTTGGGAGAAAAACTGACATACCAGCAAAGTTCCTTCAAGGCTATGAGTACATGGTGTCACGGCTAATGCAAGAAAGTACGGTAACAACACCTTGTGCATCTGCAAGAACACGATAATAATATATCAAAAAAGCAGGTATAGCCAAGGTATTTCTGCTTTGCAGTCTACCAAATACATTTGCTCCACCTTCAACTAGGGACCTGGTAGACTAAATATGCATCATGAAAAAAAAAAATTATAATTTGAGCCTTTAATGGTTAACTATGTGCATATATTCATATCAAAGGGTATTATTGAACTGAGCTTACTTATTGGGTCACTTACCATGGAGCTCATTATTTTAAATAGAGCTGAAAACAATTAAGTTGTGATGTTTGGCCAATTACCAGGAAATACTTATTGAATTCTAACTTCCAACGCATATTGTTCTTTGCAAAGTTTCAGTGACTAGGATATCATACTAATTACAACATAATGATAAATTCTGATAGTTCTTCCCTTAGTACGACACCGCTGTACTGATCACAATTTATAGCAACATGTAGTGCAAAAAGGAAGTTGATTCTATTGAAAAGCTTGAAAAGCAAGAGCTCACCTCCTGTATTATATTCTGGTCAGGTGTAAAAACATTGGGAAACAGCCAAGGAACAGATGTTCCAATGGTTCCTAATACCAACCCAACCGTGGCTCCAATGATAACAAGAGATTTTAGTAGCATTCTAGCCTGTTTGAAGTGATAAACCTTTTAGAACATATTGAACTAACAAAATTCCAGAGATACTGCAACTAGAAACTATCACCATTTGCTTAAAGAGGAAGAAGTGAGGGAAGCTTTTCAGGAATGGTACATTTCTCATAATTTCTGTGTCCCCATGAAAACACATAAAAACTCTACAAGTGTCACATGGCTTTGCAGCAAGCTAACTAGAGATTTGATAAACAAAAAATGAACATATCTTACCTTAGCCAAACTTTTATTGGCTCCGTATATCAACTCGGGCATAAACGATTGAGCAGTCTGAGAAAGAGGTCCACCCCATACCGTGCACATGCTGTATGTTTGAATCATGACCTAGATAGTACGGTAAGTTGTTTTATTAAATGTGATTGGCTATTCAACTTAACAGTACACAGCTAAAGCAAAGGCAAGAATGAAGCAACTAAATTTCCAAGACAATAAGCCTAACCTGATGAGCCGCCACTGTGTTTGTGCCCATAGATGTAGCAAAATATATAATGAGAGAGTAGAAAGCAGTCTGAAGCATCAAAATGGCTCGGATGAAGGAGACATAATCACATTGTTCCTAATGCGGGGCTATACAATTAAACAATATGTTACCTTTGCCATCATAGTTATAAATACTGGACCAGCAAGTCCAAGTATTGTTGCAAGTTCACTGAGGGACGGAACAGAAAAGGCAAGAGCATTGTATCCTTTCTTGTTCAGAGATTCAATCATCATACATGATGCAACAACCTATAATCTATGCTGGTGAGTTGTAATACAAAAGGGGAAAAGAAGTGACGTATTTTCAAACACTGAGAATGTGTTCTGAGATCTATAATAAATTAATTCAAACCATGTATCATAGCTATTGAATTCTCTTCAAGCTTACTTGTGACACCATTGTTGCCCATGCAGCACCAGCAATGCCATAGCCCAAAAATCTGCAGAGGACTACATCACCGACACCATTTATGGTACTGGCAACTGACAAGGCTTTCAAAGGTCCCCAGGAGTCTTTCATGCCAAGACTGGGACACATCAAGAGAACGTTAGAATATAAAATTTACAAGAATTTTTAGCAGTTCTGATCACTTCAAAAAGGATGCTGTTGTTGAGTAGAGAAAAAATTAGAACATTATGAAGCCACAAAATCCATGCTCATCAATGATCCAAGTAACTACAGGCTCTTATCTCTTCAAGACACATCAATTTGGACTTTTTGTGTAAGATCACAGTAGCAACAGCTAGGAGTTTGGGTAATGTAGCCCTCAGTATAAAAACATGTGACACTGATTTTCGCAGGTCAGGAGAATTTTGTGGAAAAACTACAATTATAGCTACTCAATATTATATATGGGAATTACATACATAATTGATGTAACAGATTAATAAATACATGCTATATTAGACTATTACAAGAAAAACATTAAAAATAAAAAAGTTGGTGCTGCAATTTTTATTGAGTAGATAACTAGTAAAACTAATTATACTATATTAGCACCTTGCACTTTGAGCGACCAACCCAACAAGAACTGCTGGCCATGCTAAGCCCCGAATCTACCAACAGAAAATTTTTAGTTAACTTATAAAGGCAATAAATAAAATATCAAAGACAAGAATTCAGAATCATGTAGTATAAAGTGGCAATATAAATTCCTAGTACGCAGTTCTCTCCAGCAGACAAAATACCAATGACTTCATTTTCAGAGAATGACTATATCTCATAGAAATTATTCCACAATTTGCTTCACGGTGTTACAACAATAAGGCACTTGCAAATAAAAGTTGGAAGTCATATCAAATTCTGTTAACCTTCTGAGGTGGCCTTTTAAGGATATACTTTAAGCCAATACCTAGACATTGACCACACGTGACAAGTATAGGAAAGGAAAAGAAAGATATACAAATAATTTTTCATCTGGGTATGGAATAAAAGTGTTTCACTAATTGTTATCAAGTGTTCTTCTTGATTGCAATAAAAGACATCATCAGGTGTATGTGAGCTGCAGAATAGTAAGACTGCTTCAACAATATAACTGCTTTTCTATTCTGTCAACTGATTTAGTGACTTGCAAAATCAAAGAAAAAGGATACAATCATCCTTTAGCTGGAGTAAATTGATTTACGGAATAACCAATAATGGAGAAAATATATTAATGAAAAGGAATAAACAGCAGAAATTAGATTATAAGAACACGTGACAGGTTCACAATGAAGAACATGAACCTGAACATATGTATTTGCTGCTGGTACAATGTGCACATTATTTGGCCCTGCAAAAGCTGAAAATATGGCAATAAAAAGGTTCATTATTTACTGCATTGCCACTGAATCTCCATTATGTGGTTAAAAGTCTTAGAGGCAGCCCATCGTTACAATAATCAAGCACTAGATGGGTCCATAATGTAGAATTAATCAAAATCTTTACTAGTCTTTATTACCGGTTAGTGCCCAGGAGCCACAGAATCTTGTAAACAGAAACATCAACAAGCCACAAGTCAACCCGACAAAGAGCAGGACAGATACTTGATGCTGTGCTTCATCTTTGTCCTGCAACAATACAAACTAATCAAAAGATGCAGCACGTAACATTGTATTACAACATTATTGTAAACCCACAACCTGTAACACTTCATTGGACATCAAACTTGGTTCAACAAAAATATAAAGACTTGCATCCACACATACAACAATTCATTACATAAGTAATTAAAATATGCAACAGCTAAAAAAACTAACCTGCTTGGCAAGCGAAGTGGCAACCATATTCAAAGTAGCAATTGAAAGGAACATAAACACATAAGAGAAATAATCGCAGACAACAGTTCCCGGCCCTGCTTATCCATATTCAAAACGACACTTAATACACATCACTCTTCTCAAATAGAGAAAAAAAAAAAAATATCCATGCAAGTAATCCGAAAAATCAAGGAAAAGTAGAAATGAAAATTAAAAATAAAAAAATCTTTACTTTCCCACAATTTCTCAGCAAACAAACATGAATTAAACAACCCTTAAAGCACCTAAACAAACATAGAACTGAAAAAAAAAATTGCTAGAACTAAGAGCACCTACAGTACATAGAAACCTTATCTAACAACTCAAAATTTCTCTCCTTTTCACGTTTTCTGAGCAACCAAACATAAAATTGAAAACATAAAAGCTTTGAGAGGAAAGCACGCGCGCGCACACACACACACCTAAAGCAGCAAGTGTAATAGATCTTCCTTGACCAATGACAGCAATGTCAATGAGACTCATCGACTTAAAACTAAAAAATCTTACTTCCCCACAATTAATGAAACATTAAATTAAACCACCCTAAAAGCACCGAAACGAACATAGAACCAAAAAACGCAACATAAAATTAGCAGGAACTGAAAGCACCTAGCTTGATTGAAAAACTTTGTACGATACTTCTTAAATCCCTTATCCAACAACTTAAAATTTTATTCTTTTTCGACATTTTCTAAGCAACCAAACATAAAATTGAAATCATAAACCTTTAGAGAAGAAACTATATACCTAAAGCTGCAAGCTCAATGGAGCTTCCTTGACCAATAACAGCAGTATCAATGAGACTCATTAACGGCCCACAAATCCAGAGCCCAGTAGCCGGTGCTGTAAACTTGGCAATCTCCTTCATTTGATTCCACAGGCTCTGATTCTCCAACCCTTCTGCTTTCACTTCCATTTCCACCTCCACTTTTTCTTCTTCTTCATGTTTTGACGACGGTATTGAGTCCACAGCACCACCATTGGTGGTCAGCTCTTGACTGGGACTAACGCAGCCTGTTCGAAGGCGTTTCTGGACAATTTTTGGCGCAAAAAATAGTGACTTTGGAGGTGGAAGAGAGGGGTTCAAACGAGAGAACGGTGGGGTTTTGTTGACGAAAACTGAAGATTGAATGCAATCCTGAAATGGGTTTGTTAAGGTTTTGATTATCATTTTATCTTTTCTTTTTGGTTTTAATGTTGAAGAACAGACGGAGGTGGCAGCGGCTCCTTTTGTGTCAATGAAGACGGACTTTGATTTTCGTCAACCGATAAACGTCTTTAAACGGTCTTGTAGTTGAGAGATCAAGTGTTTTCAACCGTTGCATTTGTCTTCCATTTGATTTTGATAATTACAATCTTATGAGTATCTAATTAGACGTATGCACTAAAAATTTTGATTTAAAAAGTTATTTTAATATTTATTTATTTGTATTTAATTTAAGGGTTTTTATTTTTCTTGACCAATTTTCTAATTAGTGTGGTTAATTAAGATAATAAGTTGGTGTTGTGATTAGTTAATTAACTCATTTTTGTTATCTATAATGTTCAAAGGGTTTTTCAAATAATGAAATGAAATATTTTATATCTAGTTTACAATAATGAAATGACATCGAATTTATAATCCTTTTCATTGTTCTATGTTAGAAGATAAGAGTTACTATTTTACAGCTTTGTAAATAAGTTAGTTGTTATTAGATGGTTCAAATGCAGTGATAAGATTAGATTGTTCAAATGTATTGATAAGATTAGCTAGATAAGAATTAGTTCAATTTTTTGAATTGTTTTATCTACATATGACAGTGTATATACAACGATAGTAATGAAATGAAAACTTACGACCTTTTGATGCTATTTTTATCTTAGAAACTTTAACATGGTATCAGAGCACTAGGTATTCAATCTTAGTGTTTAGCCTTCATTGTAATTTTCAACCTTCATAGCAGAGTTTTTTGGCCTTCATTGCTGGTTTTCCAACCTATCTCCCAGTCATTTTTTAAACTTCATCATGAGTGACAAGGAGTATTCAGATAAGACCAGTGTTCCATCTAAATCAGATAAGGGTAGTAGTCCACATAGTAAAGATGTGATTTTTGGTTCGGGTAAGGGAGATATACAACATCTCCAGGCTGGCTATAGATTGAATGATAAAAATTATTTAAAGTGATCACAAATAGTTCAAACTTTTCTCAAAGGGAAAGGTAATATTAGCCATCTGTTAGGAATTGGACTGAAGGAGGGAAAACCTAGGTTTGAAGCTTAGGATGAGGAGGATGCCATGATTAAGTCATGGTTGTGGAATTCAATAACTCCAGAAGTTAGTGATACTTGCATGTTTTTGCTTACTGCAAGAGACATTTGGGAGTATATTCGACAAACATATTCAAAAGTGCAAGATGCAACCCGAATTTATGAAGTGACAATAAAGACTATGGTTACAAAGCAAGGAAATTGTTCGGTCACTGAGTATATTAACAGTTGGCAAAGCTTGTGACAGGAATTAGATTATTATCACTGCATAAAGATGAAGTGCAATGATGATGCTGCAGTTTTGAAGAAAATGTTGGAACAAGATTGTGTGTATGACTTCTTAGCTGGACTGAATATGGAGTTCGATCAGGTGAGAGTTCAGATGTTATGGTCCCGCAAATAGGATCTCGTCACAGGGAAATCTTCTTGATTCCATTTGTTCGTGTTTCGACCTTTCCTAGAGGAACCTATTTTTGAAATATAACAAGGGGTGTCTGTTCTTAAGAGATCACCCTAAACTCTCCTTACTTCTTATTGCAAAATCTCCATGAATGCTTTTATTTCATGGTCATCTCTTTATATAGGAAGAGAATGACTTAAAACAAGGAAACAATTTATTTGTTGTCAATTCCCTGATTCATGAATTAGAGCAACTGCCAAAACAAAACTCTAAACATATAAGGAAATAAAATAACAAATAAAGGAAACCAAAATACCAATTAAGACTTTTAACAAAAAGGAAATAATTGCAAAGATAGTCCTAGAATCAAGAAACTAATGGAAAAGATTATGCCATCATGGCATTCCTTCTACTGTATTTCTTTCCTATGAATGCATTCGTAATATCAGATTCTCGAAAAGGAAGAGTTACCATCTTTTAATACTGTGATAGCTGTGGTACGGGCAGAAGAGAGTAGAAGGATGGTAATGCTGCAGTCATTTCCAAAAGCAGGTTCCGCCTTAGTATCAAATGGTGGTGGAAATAGAAGTTTAAAGGTGAATCAGATTGGTGGCAGCAACCAGAATTAGAGTGGTGATTATAACAACAGCAACAATAATCCAACCAATCTTTGATGTACTTATTGCAAAAAACCGAGGCACACCAAAGATAAGTGTTGGAAACTTATAGGAAAGACTTCAACCTCAAGCAAAGAGTGGGGTTATAAAGGGGACAACAGAAGAATCAAGCACACATAACTACTGATGCAGGAAAGACATTTGAAGAAGGAGAATTCAATTAAGAAACTTTGGCAAAATTGAAAAGTTTGTTAAGGACACTGGAGAAATCTACTGCTAATAATGGGTCTGTAAGTCAATTTGGTACATGTTCTCTAGTTCACTCAGGTAATGTCATTTATTACTGTGGTTTCAACGTTTCAGATAAGTGTACTTTAAACTCATGGATTATCGATTCGGGTGCTACAGATCACATAACCCATTCTCCCCACATATTCACCACTTACAAACCTTGTCCTAGTAATCGAAAAGTGTCTATAGCTGATGGTTCTCTCACTACTGTAACAGGCATATGAGACATTCAAATTGATTCAACAATTAGTTTAAAAAATGTTTTTCATGTTTCTAGATTGTCTACTAATCTCATATCAATCCAGAATATCACAAAAGACATGTATTGTTCAGTAATGTTTTTTCCTATATTTTGTGAGTTTCAGGGTCAGAGTTCAGGGAAGAGGATTGAACTTGCTAGAGAAATAAATGGTCTGTATTTTCTTGAAACACCTCAAATGCTTAGAGTGATTAAGATGGAGCTTTCCCAGTCTTTTTTGTCTGAAAAAACGGCTAATGAAAATAGGATTTGGTTATATCACTTTAGATTTGGTTATCAAGCTTTTTCAGTTTTAAAAATTATGTTTCTAGCTTTATTTGAGAATCTTGAAGCTAGTTCTTTTCATTGTGATACATGTGAAATTGCCAAACATAAATGTGTATCCTTTCCAGTTAGTAATAAAAGAAGTATTTTTCCTTTTTCAATTGTTCATAGTGATATTTGGGGTTCATCTAGAGTCTCAAATCTTACAGAAGTAAAGTGGTTTGTAGTTTTTATTGATGATTATACTAGGGTAACTTGGATCTACTTACTCAAACATAAAAATGATTTGAATAGGGTGCTACTTAATTTTCACTCTATGATCCAAACTTAATTTGGAGTAAAAATCAAAAGATTTAGAATTGATAATGCTAGAGATTATTTTAATCAAACATTGTTAAATTTTTCCAAAATGAGGGTATAATACATGAATCATTATGTGTTTATACTCCTCAACAGAGTGGATTAGCTGAAAGGAAAAATAGACATTTGTTGGAAACAACTAGGGCTTTACTTTTTCAAAATAATGTTCCAAAATGTTATTGAGGGGAAGCTTTGTTAATAGTTGCACACATTATTAATAGACTTCCTACCCTAACTTTAAATTCTAAAACTCTAATATCAGTTCTTACTCAATTTTTTCTTGATTTCAATGTTTCAAATAATCTTACTCCTAGAATATTTGGATGCACTGCTTTTATTCATAATCACAATCCCACAAGGAGTAAACTAGATCCAAGGGCTCTCAAGTGTTTATTTCTGGGTTATTCATCTATTCAAAAAGGATACAAGTGCTATCATCCTACTTTTAAACGTTTTCTTGTCTCCCTAGATGTTACTTTTGATGAAACAAATTTCTTTTTTAACAAATCTTATCTTTAGGGGGAGAGTTTAAGTGAAGATAAGATTGATGACGAGGATTTTTTGTTGTTTGATTTGTCTAGTCAGTCATATTCATCACAAAACACATTGGAAACTGATTTTTCAAATGATAAGTCTAAGATAGATACAAATTCTGATTTTTCAATATCAAATGAGGAGTCTAAGTTGGATTTAAATTTTGAATCAAGTTCTATCTCAAACTCTAAAATGAATTTAGATTTTGAGTCTATCTCCAACTCTAGATTAAATCCTATTTTGATTGAAGCAAATCCTAGTTTGAATGATCCAGAAAATAGAAACAACAACAGTCCACAAAATATCGTCATACATCAGCCAAATAATCCCATTTTGACTCAACTTCGCATAGATAACAATCCTACTATCATAACTGAACCACAAAATCCTACTTTGACTAAATCATCCCTTAATAACAAACCTGAAACTGTACAACCCGTTACCATACCAGAACTAACAACAATTTCTGATCGTAAAAGGTTTTCTAGGGTGTATTCAAGGAGAAATCAAACAAAAGAGCAAGGACAATCTGACTTGAACTCTAGTGAGTTGCCTATTGCTCTTAGGAAAGGAAAAAGGGAGTGTGTTAACCGATCAACATATCCATTTTCATCTTTTGTGTCATTTGATAAATTTTCTTCAAATCATAAAGCTTTTTTCACAAACCTAAACACTATACCTATCCCTACTACACTATCTAAAGCATTAAGTAACAATAATTGGAGATAGGCCATGGAAAGTGAATTGGAGGCATTGGAGAAAAATCAGACTTGGGAGTTGCCTACACTGCCTAAAGGGAAGAAAGCTGTGGGATGCAAGTGGGTGTACACAGTGAAGTATAAAGTTGATGCGTCATTGGAAAGGTATAAAGCCAGGTTGGTGGCTAAAGGCTACACATAGACACCAGGAATAGATTATCAAGAAATTTTTGCACCGATTGCAAAGATGAGTACTGTAAGGGTGTTATTAGCTCTGGCCGCAAATTTTGGATGGCCTTTACAATAGTTTGATGTGAAGAATGCATTTCTTCATAGGGATTTAGAGGAAGAAATATTCATGGAGGTTACATCGGGTTATGGCAGCAAACTAGAAGCAGAGACTATTTGCAGGCTAAAAAAGGTATTGTATGGTGTTAAACAATCACTAAGAGCATGGTTTGGTAGGTTTGCTAAAATGTTAATATTAGTTGGTTATAAGCAAAATTAAGGAGACTATACACTCTTTATTAAACACTTGGCAAGAAAGGAAGTCACGGGTATTCTTGTCTATGTGGACGATATAATTGTCACAGAAAGTGATGAGAGAGAAATTGAAGCAGTAAAACGGTGTATGAGGAGAGAATTTGAGATCAAGGAGTTAGGCAGATTAAAATATTTATTAGGCATTGAGTTTGCTCACTCAAGGGAATTTTTCTTTCTCAAACTAAATATGTGACTGACCTATTGAAAAAAATGGGTAAAATGGAGTGTAAGCTAGTAACTACACTCATTGATCAGAATCATAAACTTGGTGAGACGATTCATGATACAGTGGTGAATCAAGAAATGTATCAAAGGTTGGTTAGGAGATTAATTTATCTCTCACATACACGTCCGGACATTGCTTATGCCATAAGTGTTGTGAGTCAATTCATGCATGATCCTAGGGAGATACATTTGCAGGCAGTGTATTGGATACTACAATACTTGAAAGGTTGTCCAGGGAAGGGGATTTTGTTTAAAAGAAACACAGGACTAACCATGGCAGCGTATACGAGTGTTGATTATGCAAGTTCTGTGGTTGATAGAAGGTCCACTTTTAGTTATTGTACATTCTTAGGAGGTAACTTAGTAACATGGAAAAGCAAGAAGCAGAATGTGGTTGCAAGGTCAAGTACAGAAGCGGAGTTTGGGGCAATGGCACAAGGGATTTGTGAACTATCACAGTTGAAGATTATCATGAATGATTTAAAGATTCCATTAGAAGGTCTTATGAGACTATATTGTGACAATAAATCGGCCATTAGTATTGCTTACAATTTGGTGCAACATGACAAGACAAAATATATTAAAGTTGATAGGCATTTCATAAAAGAGAAACTTGATAGTGGAGAGATTTGTACTCTTTATATTTTGATTGGGAATCAACTAGCCAATATTCTGACTAATGGACTGCCAGTAGCTATGTTTCAAGACATTACATCCAAGCTGGGAATGAAATATTTTTGTTCTCCAGCTTGAGGGGGAGCGTTAGAAGATAAGGGTTACTGTTTTACAGCTTTGTAAATAAGCTAGTTGTTATGAGATGGTTCAAATGTAGTGATAAGATTAGATAGTTTAAATGTATTGATAAGATTAGCTAGATAAAGATTAGTTCAATTTTTTGAATTGTTTTATCAACATATGACACTACATATACAGAGATAGTAAAGGAATGAAAACTTACGACCTTTTGATGCTATTTTTATCTTAGAAACTTTAGCATTCTACATCCAAGTGGACTCTAGATTTTTTGAGTTCTAATGGTTTAAAAAGTTCATAGCATGTAAACAATCCCCAAATCATGACCAAGGTAAGTATGAATTATACATGAAAACAAAAACTCCTCCAAAATGTTTAAAACTAACCTGTCTAGTGAGTGAAGTGGCAAACATATTTGAAGTTGCAATAGAGAGAAACATGAATATATAGCTCATGTTGTCACAAAAAACTGTCCCAGGACCTGTCCATTCGATAGTACCAGTTCATACTTTACTATGTTGTTTCATGTTCAAACAAATTAACTAAACAAAAACTTAAACCTCAAGACTTGAAAAAATTTCTTAGTATTACATTTTCTTAGTAATCAAACAGAAAATAAATTTAAAACAAAGCAGACAACTTGAACAAGTGTGTTCCCAAAGCAGCAAGCTCAATGGAGCTTCCTTGACCAATAGCAGCAGTGACAATGGGACTCATTAATGGCCCACAAATCCAAAGTCCAGTGGCAGGTCCTGTAGACGGCAAAATTTCTTTCATTTGATTCCATATACTCTGATTTGCCTAGTCCTCTCTTTTCCACCACAATTTTCTCTTCTTCTTCTTCTTTTGACAATAAAACTGAAGTGTTTTGCCTTCCATTTTCACTTGCAAACTCTTTGTCATCACCAAGAAGTTCTTGACTTGAACCACTGCATGCTGGTATTAGTCTACTGCGATGGTTTTTGGGTGCAAAAACCGGTAGTTTAGAAGGGAAAAAAGAGCAGTGAAGTGCATGAGAAGAAAAGAGTGGTGGTTTGTTGATGGAGGTTGAATTTTGAGTATGTGAGAATGGTCTGCGGATGGGGTTTGGTGGAGAAACAAAATGGTAAGCTAGAGCTAGTGTTTTCATTTGCATTTTTTTTTCCCTTGGTTTTCAGGAACGACAAGTAACAAATCTAAAAAGTACAAGAATACAAGAGAGAGAAGAACAACGGCTGAAAAGGTCGTTTATATTATTACATGGAGTGGGACCGGGAGTGGCGGCTTGTTTGTTGGATCTGTCTCGTAAATGCAGCTAACTCACCGCAACTATCATGTCCAAAACCAGTAAGAACTCAAACTTCTTAGGGTGCTTTTTGAGTTCAATGTATTCTTGACTCTTTTTAGCTCAAAATGTCTCTCTCTCTCTCTCTCTCTCTCTAATCATAGAATATGCTGCACTTTCAAAGTTTAGTGGTTGACATCAAAGAAAAAGATAAGCTGCTTGTAGCAGTTTGAGACTTGGAGTATTACACGTTAGTATGCACATGGTTGTGGTGTAGATCTAATGGCAAGTGCACCTGCACGATCAAATCTTAGTCTACTATACATGTCCATTGCTGTTACTTCTGTTTTAAGTTACATTTTACATTGTAATAAGTTTCCTGGATAGGGAGTAGCTTCTTTTGAATAATAACAAATAAGTTGATGGTTAATTTTCTTCAATAATTCTACATGCGTATTGTATCCGAAAAAAAAAAAAATACCTCTACATGTGTAAAGAATATTGTACAGTTACAATAATTGATGCCACCAAGTGCAGTGTACCGTGATGGCGCCATTCTCTTTCAGGGACAAATGGTGGTAATATTTTTTCACTAAGTTCGTTCAATCATGGGTGGGAAGTACGAAAGAATTTGGACTTGTATTATACTTCACTGCAGATGCTGAAACTAAGTAGCTTTCGCCTTCTCTGTGCTGTACTGACTCAAATCCTCAGCGTAGAGTATGCCATCAGGAGAAAGTAGGCGCCAAAGTGAAAGGAAAAATCGAGCCTGAAAATTTGGTATTTGTTAATTCAACATAGTCAAGATGCCAGTTTGTTAGTACATGTGAGCGCTATAGAGCTTAGTCTTACCCACTGAAAGCCTGTGAGAGCGAACCAGCAGCCTGGCAAACCATATCCTCCACTGCTTACAAGCTGGAGCCAAGAAAAATAGGGGAGCACTTGTAATGCAATGGAATCCAAATAACTTTCATTATAAAAACAGAATAAACCAGCAAATAGATGTTTACCAATAGTACAAGAGCACCCAATGAAAAGCATCCACTCATGGATAAGCTAATGAATTTAAGATCTCGTCCCGCCTGCAGAAAGAAACAGATATGTTGATGCCAGAATGCTGGCTAGAATATCATTATTTGCATGCTCTTATGTCACAATGAAAGCTTGGAGTTAGAGCCATACATATGTTAGGAAGGAGACAACTCTCAAGGCCAGCATAGAGTAGTTTAGAGTATACCAAAGTAACTTCTATAACAAGTATTACCAACCTTTGGTTAAAAACATATTGTGGACTTGGGAGAAAAATTGACATACCAGCAAAGTTCCTTCAAGGCTATGAGTGCTTGGTGTCACGGCTAATGCAAGAAAGTACGGTAACAACACCTTGTGCATCTGCAAGAACACAATAATAATATATCAAAAAATCAGGTATAGCCAAGGTATTTTCTGCTTCACAATCTACCAAATATGTTTGCTCCACCTTCAACTAGGGACCTAGTAGACTATGTGCATATATTCATATACATCATGAAAAAAAAAATTATAATTTGAGCCTTTAATGGTTAACTATGTGCATATATTCATATGCATCATGAAAAAAAAATTATAATTTGAGCCTTTAATGGTTAACTATGCGCATATATTCATATTAAAGGGTTATTGAACTGTGTTTACTTATTGGGTCACTTACCATGGAGCTCAATATTTTAAATAGAGCTGAAAACAATTAAGTTGTGATGTTTGGCCAATTAGCAGGAAATACTTATTGAATTCTAACTTCCAACGCATATTGTTCTTTGCAAAGTTTCAGTGACTAGGAATCCATAGTAATTACAACATAATGATAAATTCAGATAGTTCTTCCCTTAGTAAGACACCACTGTACTGACCAAAATTTATAGCAACATGTAGTGCAAAAAGGAAGTTGATACTATTGAAAAGTTTGAAAAGCAAGAGCTCACCTCCTGTATTACATTCTGGTCAGGTGTAAATAGATTGGGAAACAGCCAAGGAACAGATGTTCCAATGGTTCCTAATACCAACCCAACCGTGGCTCCAATGATAACAAGAGATTTTAGCAGCATTCTAGCCTGTTTGAAGTGATAAACCTTTTAGAACATATCGAACTAACAAAATTCTGGAGATACTGCAACTAATAACGATCACCATTTGCTTGGAGGGAAGAAGTGAGGGAAGCTTTCAGGAATGGGACATTTCTCATAATTTCTGTGTCCCCATGAAAACACATGAAAACTCTACAAGTGTCACATGGCTTTGCAGCAAGCCAGCTAGAGGTTTGATAAATAAAAAATGAACATATCTTACCTTAGCCAAACTTCTGTTGGCTCCGTATATCAACTCGGGCATAAATGATTGAGCAGTCTGAGAAAGAGGTTCACCCGATACCGTGCACATGCAGTATGTTTGAATCATGACCTAGATTGTATGGTAAGTCATTTTATTAAACGTGATTGGCTATCCAACTTAACAGTACGTAGCTAAAGCAAAGATAAGAATGAAGCAACTAAATTTCCAAGACAATAAGCCTAACCTGATGAGCCGCCACTGTGTTTGTGCCCATAGATGTAGCAAAATATATAATGAGAGAGTAGAAAGCAGTCTGAAGCATCAAAATGACTCGGATGAAGGAGATATAATCACATGGTTCCTAATGCGGCTATACAATCAAACAATATGTTACCTTTGCCATCATAGTTATAAATACTGGACCAGCAAGTCCAAGTATTGTTGCAAGTTCACTAAGGGACGGAACAGAAAAGGCAAGAGCATTGTATCCTTTCTTGTTCAGAGATTCAATCATCATACATGCTGCAACAACCTATAATCTATGCCGGTAAGTTGTAATACAAAAGCAGAAAAGAAGTGACCTATTTTCAAACACTGAGAATGTGTTATGAGATCCAAAATAAATTAATTCAAACCATGTATCATAACTATTGAATTCTCTTTGAGCTTACTTGTGACACCATTGTTGCCCATGCAGCACCAGCAATACCATAGCCCAAAAATCTGCAGAGGACTACATCACCGACGCCATTTATGGCACTGGCAACCGCCAAAGCTTTCAAAGGTCCCCAGGAATCTTTCATGCCAAGACTGGGACACATCAAGAGAACGTTAGAATATAAAATTTACAAGAATTTTTTGCGTTTCCGATCACTTCAAAAAGGATGCTGTTGTTGAGTAGAGAAAAAATTAGAACATTATGAAGCCACAAAATCCATGCTCATCAATGATCAAGTAACTACAGGCTCTTATCTCTTCAAGACAAATCAATTTGGACTTTTTGTTGAAGATCACAGTAGCAACAGCTAGGAGTTTGGGTAATCTAGCCTTCAGTATAAAAACACGTGAGACCGATTTTTGCAGGTCAGAAGAATTTTGTGGAAAAACCACAATTGTAGCTACTCAATATATGGGAATTACATACATAATTGATGTAATAGACTAATAAATACATGCTATATTAGACTATTACAAGAAATACGTTAAAAATAAAAAACTTGGTGCTGCAATTTTTATTGAGTAGATAACTAGTAAAAGTAATTATACTATATTAGCACCTTGCACTTTGAGCGACCAACCCAACAAGAACTGCTGGCCATGCTAAGCCCCGAATCTACCAACAGAAAATTTTTTGTTAACTTATAAAGTCAATAAATAAAATATCAAAGACAAGAATTCAGAATCATGTAGTATAAAGTGGCAATATAAATTCCTAGTAAGCAGTTCTCTCCAGCAGACAAAATACCAATAACTTCATTTTCTAGAGAATGACTATATCTCATAAAGATTATTCTACAATTTGCTTCAAGGTATTACAACAATAAGGCATTCGCAAATAAAAGTTGGAAGTCATATCAAATTCTGTTAACCTTTTGAGGTGGCTATTTACGGATATACTTTAAGCCAGTACCTAGACATTGACTGCATGTGACAAGTATAGGAAAGGCAAAGAAAGATATACTAATAATTTTTCATTTGGGTAAGGAGTAAAAGTGTTTCACTAATTGATGCGAAGCGTTCTTCTTGATTGCAATAAAAGACATTATCAGGTGTATGTGAGCTGCAGAATAGTAAAACGGCTTCAATAATATAACTGCTTTTCTATTCTGTCAACTGATTTAGTGATTTGCAAAATCAAAGGAAAAGGATATAATCATCCTTTCCCTAGAGTAAATTGATTTACTGAATTACCAATAATGGAGAAAATATATTAATGAAAAGGAATAAACAGCAGAAATTAGATTATAAGAACACGTGACAGGTTTACAATGAAGAACATGAACCTGAACATATGTATTTGCTGCTGGTACAATGTGCACATTATTTGGCCCCGCAAAAGCTGAAAATATGGTGATAAAAAAGTTCATTATTTACTGCATTACCACTGAATCTCCATTATGTGGTTAAGAGTCTTAGAGGCAGCCCATTGTTACAATAATCAAGCACTAGATGGGTCTATAATGTAGAATTAATCAAAATCTTTACTAGTCGTTATTACCAGTTAGTGCCCAGGAGCCACAGAATCTTGTAAACAGAAACATCAACAAGCCACAAGTCAACCCGACAAAGAGCAGGACAGATACTTGATGCCGTGCTTCATCTCTGTCCTGCAACAATACAAACTAGTCAAAAGATGCAGCATGTAACATTGCATTACAACATTATTGTAAACCCACAACCTGTAACACTTCATTGGACATCAAACTTGGTTCAACAAATATATAAAGACTTGCATCCACACATACAACAATTCATCGCATAAGTAATTAAAATACGCAACAGCTAAAAAAACTAACCTGCTTGGCAAGCGAAGTGGCAACCATATTCGAAGTAGCAATTGAAAGGAACATAAACACATATGTCAAATAATCGCAGACAACAGTTCCTGGCCCTGCTCATCCATATTCACAACCACACTTAATACACATCACTCTTCTCAAAAATAGAAAAAAAAAAAAAATTCCATGCAAGTAATCCGAAAAAATCAAGGAAAAGTAGAAATGAAAATAAAAATTAAACAATCTTTACTTTCCCACAATTTCTCAGCAAACAAACATGAATTAAACAACGCTTAAAGCACCTAAACAAACATAGAACTGAAAAAAAAAATTGCTAGAACTAAAAGCACCTACAATACATAGAACACTTATCTAACAACTCAAAATTTCTCTCCTTTTCACGTTTTCTGGGCAACCAAACATAAAATTGAAAACATAAAAGCTTTGAGAGGAAAGCACTCACGCGCACACACACACACACCTAAAGCAGCAAGTGTAATAGATCTTCCTTGACCAATAACTGCAGTGTCAATGAGACTCATCGACTTAAAACTAAAAAATCTTGCTTCCCCACAATTAACGAAACATTAAATTAAACCACCCTAAAAGCACCTAAACAAACATAAAACCAAAAAACACAACATAAAATTAGCAGGAACTAAAAGCACCTAGCTTGATTGAAAAAATTTGTACGATACTTCTTAAATCCCTTATCCAACAACTTAAAATTTTATTCTTTTTCGACATTTTCTAAGCAACCAAACATAAAATTGAAATCATAAACCTTTAGAGAAGAAACTATATACCTAAAGCTGCAAGCTCAATGGAGCTTCCTTGACCAATAACAGCAGTATCAATGAGACTCATTAACGGCCCACAAATCCAGAGCCCAGTAGCCGGTGCTGTAAACTTGGCAATCTCCTTCATTTGATTCCACAGGCTCTGATTCTCCAACCCTTCTGCTTTCACTTCCATTTCCACTTCTACTTTTTCTTCTTCTTCATGTTTTGACGACGGTATTGAGTCCACAGCACCACCATTGGTGGTCAGCTCTTGACTGGGACTAACGCAGCCTGTTCGAAGGCGTTTCTGGGCAATTTTTGGCGCAAAAAATGGTGACTTTGGAGGTGGAAGAGAGGGGTTCAAACGAGAGAACGGTGGGGTTTTGTTGACGAAAATTGAAGATTGAATGCAACCCTGAAATGGGTTTGTTAAGGTTTTGATTATCATTTTATCTTTTCTTTTTGGTTTTTATGTTGAAGAACAGACGGAGGTGGCAGCGGCTCCTTTTGTGTCAATGAGGACAGACTTTGATTTTTGTCAACCGATATAACGTCTTTAAACGGTCTTCTGGTTGAGAGATCAAGTGTTTTCAACCGTTGGATTTGTCTTCCATTTGATTTTGATAATTACAATCTTATGAGTATCTAATTAGACGTATGCACTAAAAATTTTGATTTAAAAAGTTATTTTAATATTTATTTATTTGTATTTAATTTAAGGGTTTTTATTTTTCTTGACCCATTTTCTAATTAGTGGGGTTAATTAAGATAATAAGTTGGTGTTGTGATTAGTTAATTAACTCATTTTTGTTATCTATAATGTTCAAAGGGTTTTTCAAATAATGAAATGAAATATTTTTATATCTAGTTTACAATATTCAAGATTGTTAGAACAGAAAAAAGAAAAAGTGCATTTTATTTAAGAAAAAATTCGTTTTATAATATTTAATTAAAAAAACTACCTTTCTAATGAAAATTATTAATAAATAAGACATTTTAGAAACTTTTGATATTATTAAACAAGTCATTTACTTAAATGAAACTATCAAAGTTCAAGGTTAGTCTTAATAAAAAAAAAATGTTGAAGGTTAGTCTTGATTTTATCAAAACCCAAATTTTGAATTCTCATTACTTAAATTACATTAATCTCATCTACATAAATATCTTATGGATGAATATTTATTATAATCAATAGGTCAAAGTCACCCGAACCCGCCGAAATTAATCCCTATCTTATGGTTTGAATATTTACTCTCATAATCGAAAGACAACTATTTTTATAATAGGAGAGAAATTTATCCACACAGACGCTTCTAATAAGATTGATTGAAATCGAACCTCCAATACTTTTATGAATGGAGAGATTACTATTCCCTTTATTAAGAAGTCATGTACGACACGATTAAATTTTATTCATTAAATATTCCATACAATTCATCAAAAGCAAACAATATGATTACATGACATGTATTGATTTATTCACCAAATAATGAAATGGTGCAGTCTTGACCCGGAATTGTATGAATGAATCCAATGGAATGTTAATGAATACAATGGCATTTTCTTTTGTCTCATTTTAAAGCAATTTTTTGGTGCCGCACAAAAGAAAATCAAACCTTTCTCTTACAATTCAAGCAACAAAAAAGTTCGAATCAATACATCAGCTAGCTTGATTTAATGCAGACATTCTAACAAGTTATGTGGACTTCATAAGAAATATAAATGAACGGATGTTCCAAAGAGTTCGTCTGATCCTGACTTAAAAAATAAATAATTAAAAAACAAGTCCGCGATATAATCCTCTACTATAACATGTTTGGAAACTAGATCATCCGATAGTTTCATCAGAAGCCTTGGAAAAAAGGCCAATACATTTATCCGAAATGGCTGAGACACCATATTATTTCTCTCTGTCCTCATGAGTTACATAAATCCATGCTTCGTGAACTTCTTGTCTAAATATAGAATTCCACTTAAAGAGAAAAATAATTGCTGTTTTTTAACTGCGGAATTCAGCAAGAAAGCAAAATGGCAAACAGCTAAAACAATGGCGACTCAATTACCTGAAATGACAGGTTTTGTGTGTCACCTCAACAGGGTTTTGGACACCAGGATATCAGTACAAGATATTCCAAATTCTATGATGGAGCAGATATGCTAATCTGAATGCCACTCTTCGCATGGTCATGATCAAATTTTTTCAGTATGTAGCAGTAGTTAACCTGACAACAAAATCAAGCATGTCTATTAAGGAATACCCAGTGAGGATCTAGTTAATACAAGTAGCCAAATTAACTAATCCTGAAAAAAAGGAAAGAGAGAAAAGACAACAGGATAATCCATAGGATCTTACTAAATTCTCTTAGTTAGAAATTAACGTATTATAAACAGCTCTTATTGCTGGTGACTCTTAACATAAATCCCTGTGCTTGCCTTAAAACCAGAAGACTACAGCATATTATCGTTCGGCAAAGAAGTAGATAACACATTGAACCTTATATTCACTTAGAATTATTTTAAAAGTGTGTTACCGCTCTAACGCTTTCAATAATAAATGTATGTTTCTAAGAATTTTATATGGCAGTATGTAAAGTTGCTCAAAACTTCATAACTCAAATTGATGTTGCATTTGAAATTCTTCCTCACATAACAACCGTACCTGAACTAAGCTTTCTTTATACCTCAAATTTAATAAAAAAATAAATAGCTCACCTCCAGGCGGAATAGATTGGTGGGAAAAACGATGCCAGCTCCTACAGAACTTCGGAAGGACTCCAAAAACTTTGGCCAAGATAGGTTCCGATACTTGTTGTCTGTTAACTTAGAAATGTTCCCAGCACATGCAAAGAGATGTCCGTGAATTCCTTTTTCTCTAAACCACTTCAGTGGAAAATCAAAAGAAAGATCAGCAAAAGCAGAAACAGCAAGGTCTCCTCCAAGAAAATCCACTCCAGTAGGTTCAGCATTCTCATCATTGGAATTGGCTCTCATTTGCCTCCTTGATTCTGTAGGACCCAGTCCCCTTGTCTTGAATCCCCATAATGCCAATGGCCCTCCCAAAGTGCAAACTGGAGATAAATTGCCACCCAAGAAGAACCTCTCAGGCAGGGATGAAGAAGTGCTCAAGAATCCTCTTCCTAGTGGAACAAGAACACCACTAGATACCCCAAAATTTAGTGCAGCATGATAAAGACCAAAGGGAACAGCAAAACGAAGATCAAGTTCCTGTAATGATAAACATGAGGGACAATATCATCAACAAGGTTAAGGCAAAACGAGGATCAACCTATTATAATCCATGCCATGAACACAGCAATGACCTTCCAAAAATGTGAATATCAATTCATTCTATGACTAGAGAAGCAACTCAAGCAATGTTTCGAGCTCATAAAATTCATAAGTGACAATCCAAGACCCTTGGCATAGTGACTTAACACCAAAATAAAATAAAAATAACAGTCACAAAATAACAGATAGTGTTCTGTTTTCTTTAATTAAATTAATATTTAATTTTCCTAACACCCTAAAAGAGATTGGACCAGAAACTCAGAGCATTGCCAATATCATCAGAGGACCATCTTACTATAATTTGCAAGTAGAAGGGTTATTTACGTACTCTAAATCTGCAGTGTCAAGATTTAAAGTAAACCACAATGATTTTCAATCTAAATCATAAATACAAATTCCGAAATAGAGATTGTTAGAGTGAAATAAAAAATAAAAAAAAATGCAAGACAGATGAAAAAACTCACAAACACGATAGTTCTAACAACAGAAACCTGGTGCATCAAGAATTACACTATCAAATCATAATGTCATTGTCAAATATAATAAAGCAGAAAACCAGGACAGTGTAACAAAGAAAATGGTACTCGCTGAAAATATTATCAAGCAGGAACAAGAAAGAGCACAAGTGTTAAACCTGGCGTAAAAATCGTAAGCTCCTACTATCAGGAAAAAGCCCACTGACTTGAGTAGTAGAAACAAAAGCACATCCTCGACTTGGCCTCACAGCAGAATTTCTCTTGTCATATTTAAGTGTATACTTTAAAGACGAAAGAAGATTATGTCCAAGCTGCCTCCGTATTGACATAGACGACATTTGTGATGGATCTGTCAATGTTCGCCATGCAAGATTGTACGCCAAGTCATGATGTTTGCTTGAATATAAGCCCAGAGAAAGGCCTAATGATCGCTCTTTGTAAGAAGAAAATTTTAACCAATCTTGGGACAGAACTGATACTCTAGCTGTCACAGGAGTCACCAGACCTTTAAATCTGGGAAAATATACACCAGCACTTACCTCTGCAGAGCGATCAAAGCCATAAGCCAAAGATCCATCCCAAATATCCCCATAACCAAATATGTTTTTGTACTTGAGTGATCCTTCAACTGTCGAAGATATAGCCTACAAAAGCATGGTACATATTCATAAAAGATATGAGAAGTAACATAATATCTGGTAATTATGAATCAAAACATACAAATGCAAAGCATCTTAAACAGAGACCAGTTCACAAAACGGATGTCACTTTCAAAATCATACACATTCAGAGAAATTATTAAGCCTTTTCGAAACCATACATATGGAGAGAAACTATCATACATGGCGAAACTAGTAACCAAGTGCATAGCATTAGTACCGACATGACTCAATTTGCAATCTAATGACTCACATTATTACATTGACTAGGACATTGGTCATTCACATATTTCCTCAAAATTTCAAGCTTTATTGTAAATATACCTGTCCTTTTGTGTAGGTTCCGATCTCACCGGTGAGCGGACTCTTGAGCTCCACGACCTCCACGATTACGTTGGTCGTTCCTGGAAGCTCCGGCGGGCCAGCATCGAGAGTGATGTTGACGGAATCGAAGCACTCCAGCTCTCGTAGCCTGTGATTGGCGACGCTGGCGGCCTGGATGATCTCCTGCATCGAACTGGCGCGCCTGATCGCCTCCAATTCGGCTTCGATCAGATACTCCTTCGTTTTCGTGTTGCCTTTCACGATCACGTCGTGGACACGCAGCGGCACCTTCCCGCTCTGCATCTGCCGGAACAGGCTCTCCATCCTCGCCTTCGCCGTCGCCTCCCGCCCGCTTCGCGCCTTCGGTGATGCGCCGCCGGCGTCTCCTTCGTCGTCGTCTTCATCGACGTCTTCTTCTTCTTCGTCGTCTTCTTGTTCTTCTACCATTTCGTCGTCGGAGATAATCGGGTCGGGTTCGGGGTCCGGGCGGTCACCCATTCCTAGTGGAGGCACAAATTGAGAAGTCAAGTGAACGGGAAGAGAGAGAGAGAGAGAGAGAGAGAGAGAGAGAGAGAGAGAGTGTGTGTGTGTGTATGTGCAGAGAGAAACGGCGGGGTTTTAGGTGGAGATTTAGCGGCGGGAGTCGTTGTTTGGGAGCTTTTCAACAGGGCAAATTACACAAACCTCTCACATAACTTTTTCACTCTGCACCCTCCTATCTTTAACCAAAAAATGGTGCAAACGATAACATTAGAATAATTTATAAATTCTTGAAATAGTTTCATTACATTAAGCTGCTGATAATCTAAAGAATGTAAATTACTAATGTTTTGTTACCTAAGAGTACAACAATTGAAATTTGGAGGTACCATTTCTGAGGGGAAAAAACAAATGCAGCTTGTTGATAGTGTCTTGTTTATGTTTATGCCCTTGTTGAGGCATCAAAGATAATGTCATCATGATTTTTGACAGCTTGATACAAAAATTTTGTAATAGTTGAGTACAGTTCATAGACAAGAAGAATGAAATTTGCATCCTTGGTGATCGTTCGAATGATATTTGCTAAATTTAGATATAAAGCTTGGAATCAAGAGGACTTTAGCTTTCCAAATTGATGTCGTCTTGAATTTTCGAAGTGAAGCATGCCATTAGGAGACAGAAGGCGCCAGAGAGCTAGAAAAAATCGAGCCTGAAAGAGATTATTGTGCCATAAGCTCAAGTTCAAGTAAAGCAAGTTCGTGCATATGAGGTTTGGGGATATTGGTTTTACCCATTGAAATCCTACAAGTGCACTCCAGCAACCTGGCAAACCATATCCTCTTGTGCTCACGAGCTGGTTGTAGGAAAAAAGTAAGGATCAATATACATAAACATAGCCGAGGAGACACCAGAAGATGAGACCGAATACCAAGATATAGATTTTTACCAACAGTAGAAGAGCTCCCAAAGAAAAACAGCCACTCATTGATAAGCTAATAAATTTAAGGTCTCGTCCTGCCTGCACCGGAGAAACATATTTTTGAAGCCAGAACACAAGTTTCCAAAGATCATCATGCAACTTAGCGGTCCTCATATGTACTTAAACATTTAGAATCAGGCAAAAAGCAAGTCAAAGCTAGAACACAAGTTTCCAAAGTTGCAGTCTTGTATATTGCCTTTGCTTGCAGTATTATATGAGAAATAAAGAATTTGCTTTTCTAGAAATTTTTATGCCTCTTAACTCATGCTTAAAACTTAACATCAAGATCTAACATGATAGAAATGACCACCTAGATTACACTGCATAGATGATTCTCATTTTTGAAAGCTTTGTTCAAGGTTCAAAACATAAGCATAATGTATGCAATAAGACTCATAGTAGTTTTGAGATATATCATAGACATGATTCTCACAAGAAGAATACTCATAATCCATAATAGAAGGGAAGTACCAGAGTTATTAACATACCAGCAATGTTCCCTCAAGGCTATGAGTACAGGGTGTTACAGCTAATGCGAAAAAGAACAGAATCAACACTTTGTGCATCTGCATGAAAACGATATAAGGATGTGTACTACTTCAACACTGGAATGATAATAATAGTAACACACTTGTTCAATTTCAAATGAGACTAACCTCTTGTATAACCATAAGATCAGAGGTAAACATACTGGGGAGCAACCAAGGAATCAATGCACCAGCAGTCCCTATTACCACTCCCAAAATAGCTCCGATAATCACAAGTGACTTTATGAGCATTTGAGCCTGTTTCATATTTTGGAATCCTTTTAAAAATGTATCTAACAGACTAAAATTTACGGCAATATAGTTATATGCATATTAATATGTCCACAACAGAGAAATTTTACGAGTAGTTAATCAGAGGTCCTCAACGAAATACGGGCAGTCATACAACTGGGATGCACATATGTATGCACATCACTAACCTTCTCTAAATTTCGGTTTACTCCATATAATAGCTCAGGCATAAATGATTGCGCTGTTTGTGAGAGAGGCTCACCCCAAACTACGAACATGCCATACGTTTGAATCATAACCTAAAACGCATGGCAAGTTGCCAATGTAATTAGTTTTTTGGAGTTTCGAGAGGTTAAAGGAATGAAGAAAGTCACCAACACACAGGAATTAGTGAAACTAACCTGGTGAGCAGCAACGGTAAATGTGCCAATAGCAGTTGCAAAGTATGTAATAAGAGAGTAGAAAGCCACCTGAAACATCTAACTGTCTTGTTACATAACTATAATTGATGGGAGTTAATACAAATATGAATAAGTAGATTGTAACGAACCTTAGAGAACATTGAGACAAATACTGGAGCAGCAATAGCAAATATTTGCAGAAATTCATTTGGAGATGGGACAGAGATAGCAAAAGGGTTGTATCCTTTTTCATTTAGAGTTTGAATCATCATATAAGCTGAAATAAGCTGCAAAGTACACTTATTAGTGGCAATTGGGGGCAAAAAGTGTTAACACGAATTATAAATCTAGATGGAAGAATTATTTAAATGATCATTTGACATACTTGTGATGTCATTGTAGCCCATGCTGCCCCAGTGATACCGTATCCTAACAAACGGCACAAGATCAGATGACCAAAACCATTTACAGTGGTGGCAACCACCAAGGCCTTCAATGGTCCCATTGAATCTTTCATGCCAAGACTGAGAACAAACTTTAGATTTTAAAACGTGATTTAACTAAATAAAGATTTGTTTGTATTTATCTTATCAGTAAAAATTCTTCGTTGATCACTGAGAACTTTGAAGGAGTTAGATAAAACTATAAGTACAATATCAGCAGTTAAAAAGTGAATTCTATGAGAAACTGAATTTTCATTGTCTTCAATGTTGAAGTTATACGCATTAAACATGTATTGTCAGAGATCACACACACGAGTCAATAGCACAACTTTAATTTTGGCAAATATGATCACATTGAAAGCATTTGGCATCCACTTTGTCAAATTTTGCACTTCCCATAAGACAGAATAGCCTCTACAGTTGTAGAACATGATTAATGTAGCAACATTAAGTGACGTAAATTAATTGACAATGGTTCTACTTTAACTTCCATAATCATACGTCTTCTAACTATTGCAGCAGTTTTCCGCCCATTTTCAAGGATACAATATACAAAAATTAAACATGTCACACAAATCTCAACATTTCTTGCTCCAGTTTTTTCTTTTTCCCCCCTTTACTATCAATCCTATCTTGGCAATCATTTGTCTTCAATGTGTCACCAAAATTTTTTCAATAATCAAGAGAGTTAGTGATAAACTAGCCTTCAAAATACACAATTGGAGAAATTTCTGTTTCAGAGACATGCACCACGTATTACTCAATCTCATATATAACTACACTGGTAGTTATCACAAAATAACAGGACAAGAATGTGAATATCAAGAAAAATATACACATGCATGTGAGAGGATATAGTTATCTACACCTTGCACTTTGAGCAACCAGGCCATATAGAACTGCAGGCCATGATAAACCCCGAATCTGCCAAGAAAATTAAATATATGAGCAGAGAAAATTGTTCAAAAATCGCATATAGTAGCAGTAGTCATCCAAAATTATCAAGCATATCAATGTCATATTAGCGATAAGGCTTCTCAATCTTACTAGCAATTGGAAAACAAGATAAAGGAGCTATGAAGAATAAAATGAACCTTAACATATTTGCTAGCTACAGGTACAATATGCACATTCTTCGGCCCAGTAAAACCTGAAAAAAGTAGAGTTTGGGAATTCATCAAGATCATTAGATGGCCTCACATTTTCACATCACTAATTGTTGTTGACTCAATTTGAGAAAACTTAGTGGAAGCAAATAAAAAATGTACTAGTGTTTCTCACCGGTTAGTGCCCAGGAACCAAGGAATTGTGTAAACAAAAGCATCAAGACTCCACAAGTTAACCCAACAAAGAGCAATACCGATATTTGATGTTGCACTTCCTTTTTATCCTGCATATGTAGTCAACAAGTGAAAAAATTTGATAAATCGAACAGAAAGTAACGCGATATTAAATTTCACAAACTATATGTACCCATTTTCACAAACTATATACCTTAACGTGTCATAAATCCCAACAGTCTTAGCGTTAAATACTATCATTAGACTATTATCTATCAACTTAAATTTTTCAGTTTAGTTGTTATTATCATGGTATGAGAGTAAAGATCCTTCTCATAAACACAAACATAGTGATATACATAAATTTCTATCAAGATAAGATACTAACCCCTTTAGCAAGTGAAGTTGCAACCATGTTCGACGTAGCAATTGACAGAAACATAAACAAGAGATTCATATTATCACAGAACACTGTCCCAGGTCCTGTCCACCAAAAAACAAAGACAATTGTGTTGTCAATACTTAATTGTACTAAACACAAATTACCAAGTCACCTTTCAATGAAATTTTGGACACTTTCCTTGCAAGCAAACAGAAATGAAGTATTATAGACTGAAAATGAGAAACTACCTAAAGCAGCAAGCTCAGTTGAGCTCCCCTGACCAACCACAGCCGTTGATATAAGGCTCATCAACGGTGCACAGATCCAAAGCCCCGTGGCGGGTCCTGAAAACATCAGAATCTCCTTCGTTTGTCTCCATATGCCCTGATTCACCAAGTCCTCTCTCTTTGATGCAACAACTTCCACTTCTTTTTCCTTCTCCTCACATGTCACCTCCAAAGGGACATCCTCACCATCTTCTGTGGCGATTTCAGGGTCCTTTTTGATAAGTTCAGGGCTTGGACTGATGCAACAGGAAGTTGTAAAGCTGTTGGTGGTGCGTTTCGGCGATGCAATGTGTGAAAGAGAGAAGGTTAACGGAGGTGTCTTGAGTGAAGAGAGATGGTTTTTGAATAGAAACGGTGGTCTAAAATGGTTTTTGAGATCAGGGTATTGGAGAGGAGTGTTTGAAGAGGGAGCTAGTGCTTTGATTTGCATGTTTTCTTCGTGAGAAAGTGAAGAGAGACAGAGAGAGCGAGGCGGAGTTGTGAGGCAAATGAGAGAAGATAGTGGACAGTGTTAGCCAATAGCGTTTGGTGTTGAAATTTGAAAGAGTTTGAATTGCTTGCAACTAGAGTTGGCGGCTTGAATTTGGCTTGACTTCTGTTGCAATTTTTACCTTTTTTTATAGATAAATTCAATTACTCAAAAAAAGAAAAAAAATTAATTCTAGTCCAAAATACAAAAAAAAAAAAAAATGTTATTCATTTTAGTTTCAAACAAAATTTCATTAATTTTGGTTGTTTTCAGTAATGTTTTTTGTGCAATATTTCATTTGAAATATTTTCAAAATTTTAAGTGAAATGAAATGTTCCGTAAATAATAATAATTGAAGTTTTATTTGAATTAATGGGATTAAAAATAAAGGTATTTTGTTTTAGGAGTTTATTTTAATATAACTTCTACTTTTCTTATTGAAATTTGATATCAATTAGATGAGGAACTACCGAAATCCAACGATATCAATTATTATATCTACTTAAACATAAATGAATTCAGAATTCGTATTGAATACATTTTTTAAGCAATGTCAACTATTACATTTTTTACATATTTTTTAGAAAGATACTTATTTAATAGTTTTAACTTAAAAAATAAATGAAATAAAATTTTTCAAACTTTTCGATATTTTTATCTATGTCGTTTAATATTGGACATGTTTATTTAAAGGTTGAGCTACACATTACTTTTGATGAACAAGATAAAATGTCAATAGAAAAGAGAAAGTAATAAAATACAAAAAGTATATAATGACTTGATTACTTAATTATTCATTTTTGAAATTTATTTAGAGACATTTTAAAAAATGTATTGTTACTTATTTAGTTTCTACATTTAAAAAAAAAAAAACATATTGCTAATATATATAACTGACATATTTCTCCATTTTATTTTGATAATTTATATATAAAAAAAAAACTATCTTTTCTTCTAAATTTTCTCCACACATTCCCATGATCACATTTTAAGATAATACAATTTAAACTTTATTAAATTTTTATAAAAAGTTTTTAATTAAATTGACATGGGTTGCCAAGTGAGTGAGAGAGAAGCCAACAGCTACGCTGGTGGCTAGGCTTGGCTTGGGTTTGGTCCCACTTCAATCCAACTAATTTCTCTTGCATCTGACGGCAACTAGTGCTCGGGACCGCGATGGGACGATCACGTGACCATCGTCCATTCCAAGTGGCGTTTATGGAGACGTTTAGATTTACAAAAGACAGAGCCACCGTGTCTTCTACTATTGGTCCTTGTTTTGGCGGTTGAATCTATTAACTGCTTTTCAAACGCGCACAAGGTGGCCACTCTAGTTTTTTTTGTTAGGTTGGGTTCAATAAAATCACATTTTAAGTTGCAAGTGTAATCTGGTCGTAACCGCATATTTCAATAAAGTTTAGATTTCAAGTTTAAATCCCAAAATTAACAAAAATGGTATGTAGCTCTTAATTGTGTATTTTTTAAAAAAATATAATAAAAAAATATATCGATAAGATAATAATAACTCTATTTTATTAATGAGACCTCAATTATTAATTGTCTATATATCATATCAAGATTTTATATGATTAATATATGCATTATAGAATCTTTGTCAAAAACCTTAAATATTTGTGGATTTCACTCAGATTTTTCAAGACATTTTCAATATAATATCCTTCCGTTTTTGGTATTAAGGAAAAAAATAAAATGTAAAATTAAAAGAAAAGCTAGGTGATGAACACCCTTCTCATGACAAAGCCTTTTTTTAACTTTTTATATCAATCCATTTTACATTTCTACATCTAAAACCCATCTCTTGGAAATCATAAACATTTCTATTTAATTTAGATATAATAATTTATGTTTTTAGTTATTCGTCTCTTCCAAATTTTGAAGTAATTATACTATATAGTTGGAGAAAATGCACATCACTTTTTATTTATTTATTGTCAACTTTTAATTTTTTAAAAACAGTAGCTACGTACATCCAATCTAATGAAATAAAGGCTTAACCCTTTATTATTAATATAAAAAGGAAAACAGAAAATACAGTTTTATTGAGAAACAATGCCAAAGATGCAAGTGGAACAAATACAAGGAAATCAAAACCAAGAAACTAATACAAAGCGAGCTAAACTTGTAAGAAGGCAGACCCCAAACACCAAGCTTTCAAGGGTATCAATTATTGTCACACATTATTGAAAGATATTCCTCTCACAACATGATAACTAATAACATTATTGAAAGACCTTGTAAATGCTAAAACTCTCATTCCGACTTGCTTCTAATACGATGAGTGTGCATGAAATCATAAGTCAGCAGCAAGCTCCCATCCATTCTCTTCAACACAAACCTTTCAACCAACACATAACAACCAAATTTTCTCCATTCACTTCCAAGTACCATCTCACATTGCTCCACTCTCTTCACACTCAGTTGTCTCTCATTCCCTCCAACCCACCCAAATCTCTCTTCCTCCCAATTCATTCTCTCAACAATTTCTGAACTCAACCCTACTTCTCTTGAAGTAGTACCACTCTTGAACCACATCACTCCATCAACCACTTCTCTCTCATGATCATCAGGCACCACTGTCTCTTTTTCTCCATCAAGTGAAACCACTTCTCTTTCAACAGTAACATCCACAACCACAGCATTGTCCTTAATGTGACCTATATTGTCACGTGTAAATATTTGTTCCCATCTTTGCTCCCGTGTCGTCTCATAATACATTGATCGATCCATTTGATCTTTCAATGAACCGTCTCTGATGAAAATAAAAGGGATGTACCATTTTCCTACGATAACTGTTTTGGAACTCTTGTTTGATAATAAGAAGTTGAAATCCGGAAGGCAGGCCCGGAGTTCCATGTCAAGGCCAGGTGCATCTTCTAGCTCCAAGTTACGGGCAGTTTTTATGGCCAATGTCCATCATTTTCTTCTCAAGAAGTAGGGTGGAAAACCATCTGGAGACACTGATTTTGCAAAGAAACCACCACACTTGCGTCTGGAGAAGATCTGAAACTGTTGATAATGGTTCTTGGGATCAAAAGGTTGGGGCTTTACATCACACACAAAGCTGCAGAAACAGCAGGCTAGCTCGAGTGTCAATGTATCCTCATCAATTCTGGCTGCAATGTATTTATATGAAAAAATATATATAGAATTTCGATTGCTTAGACAACTTGGACAAGTCATAGAATTGTCCAATGAATGCTACTCAAATTGTTGGTTGTTGTTATTTTTTATACACCAAGTGCAGAGATTGAGCCTCATCAACTCGGGTAGCCCAGTTGTTGAGTTGAGGAAGTTTACAAAGAGCTTCTCAAAGTCAACAAATATATAAAAGCAGCTACTTCAACAGATTCTATAATTTTTTGGAGATAGGTCTTGGTCATATTTGGCAAATATACCTGCACCAGGAGAGCCAGACTCAAGAATTGGAAAAACTTGAATGAGATAATATTATTAAAAAAAAGAAACAGTCTTTTATAATAATCAAAGGAATAATCCATTACATCACACACACCAAAAACAAATACAAGAAATTAATTAGTTTTCAACATAAATTATTTTCGTTATACATATAAATCATGAATAGTATAACGTTCAAATTCTGAAAAAAATAATAGAGGTATATATATATATATAGACACACATAGCTAGAAGTGTCACTCCCATTTGCTTCTAACATGATGAGTGTGCCTGAAATCATAAGTCAACAACAAGCTCCCATCCATTCTCTTCAACACGAACCTCTCAACCAACACATAACAACCATATTTCCTCCACTCACTTCCAAGCATTCCCTCACATTGCTCCACTCTCTTCACACTCACTTGTCTCTCATCCCCTCTCAGCCACCCAAATCTTTCTTCTTCCCAATTCATTCTCTCAACAATTTCTCTACTCAATCCCACTTCTCTTGAAGTACTCTTGAACCACATCACCCCATCAACCACTCTCCTCTCATGATCAGGCAGCACAGTCTCGTTTTTCCCACCAAATGAAACCACTTCTGTTTGAACAGGAACATCTACAATCACAGCATTGTCCTTATTGTAACCATTATTGTCACATGCAAATATTTGCTCCCATCTTTGCTCCAGTGTGGTCTGATAATACATTGAGCGTTTCATTTGATCTTTCAGTGCACCTTCTTTGATGAAAATGAAAGGGATGTACCATTTTCCCACGGTTACTGACTGGGAACTCTTGTTCGATAATGAGAAGTTGAAATCTGGGAGGCGGGCTCGGAGTTCCATGTCAAGGCCTGGTGCTTCTTCTAGCTCCAAGTTAGGGGCCGTTTTTATAACCAATTGCCATCCTCTTCTTCTCAAGAAGTATGGTGGAAAACCGTCTGGAGCCACTGATTTGGCGTGGAAACCATCACAGCGGCCTCTTTTGAAGATCTCAAATTGTTGATAAACGTTATTGAGATCGAAAGGTTGGGGTTTTACATCTGAAACAACGCTGCAGCAGAAACAGCAGGTGGTCTTGTCCTCTTCTTTCGAGCTCACAAATGCTTCCCTGAGAACCAATTCTAGTTAGTTTAATAACCAAATGTGATACTGTACGTAAACTTGAACTTAGGTGCTAGTTTCACTTCAATTTTGGAAACTCACCCATGTCCTCACCACTAAAATCATGTTATATGACATAAAAATTGTATATAATCAGTTCTTCATACAATTTGGTATAATACATGTGTCATGGTTTATTGAACTAAGATTTTCTCCTTCATTAAATACAGTGATTCATATATATTACTGGATCATACTTATATCAATCTTAATAAAACCATTAAATTTTAGATCAACTAAAACACTTTTTAACCTTATTGTGTCAAATGTAACAAAACCTCAAAAAAAAACTATCAATATATCATTTAAATATGTAACTCAACAGAAACCATTTAACCAAATTATTTTCACGCGTTAAAGAGATCCAGTACAACCTTTTTAATACATATACATTAGATTAACACATAACAAGTCATGTCAATAATTGCCACATCCACAACATCTATCGATACAAAAGAATAAAATCAAGTATAGAGAGTGATTTTATGCATACCCTTGATGACTCCCACGCGGTTGGATAGCATAATAGCGATTGGAAGAGAGTGGCTGATTGAGAACAGGAATGAACACAACCTTGTCCATGTAGGTACTGGCTGCAGCACCCGAGCTAACTGTATAACTAGTTTTGAGTTCCTTGTTCTGAGGGAAAGGCAGATCAGGTAGCACATCACTTTTGCATGTCCCAAAACAACAAGTAGGCTCAACTTCTTCATCTAGGATCACTAATATACCAGAATTTGGCCCCTCTGGAGGAGGGGATTGGAGAGCTTCAGGAAACCTTTTGTACGTGGAAAGACGCTTTGTCACATACATGTTTCTCCAAAATTTTTCTTTTATTTGCCGCTGTTTTGATTCTAGCCTCAATTTGAGAATTATCCTGAGTACCATCCATTGACACAATGTTCTTATATGAGAACATCATCTGACATTTCGATAAGTTTAGACGCCGACATGGACTGACATTTCGATAAGTTCAGACGCCAACATGGACTGACATTTCGATTAGTTTAGACGCCAACATTGAGTAATGACATTTCGATAAGTTTAGACGCCAACATTGAGTAAGTTATTGTTTGATTAATGAATTCAAGTCAAGTCATGGATTATTAAAGCTATGTGTACAATATTGGGGCCGCTTCAAAGTTTCGACGGCCAATTCTAGGGATAATGCAGTCCAAGACCACCTTTGCACACTCAAAAAGCAAAAAACCAAAAATATTTCGAACTCCCGACATAATTTAGTGGCAGAGAGCTCTTGTTCAATCGGAACCACTTTGAACCCCGTTATATAGTAACAGAAATCTCAAAAAAAGAAACAGCTACTTCAACAAATTCTTAATTTTTGGACATGGTGATTGTCACTTGTCTCATACGTGGAGCAATCCACAATTTATTCGAGCCTTATGATTAGGTGGACTGGATTTTCCTATTGAGACTCGTGAGCTTGGCGGACCAGACTCAAGAAATGATAGAAGCTCAAGGGGCTGTGGAAGCCTACTTAATGGGTTTAAATATTTACACCCTTTAAAAGTTGTAAGTAAACCACTACTTGTATGTCCACCCCGCTAAAATTTTTTTAAAAGAATGTATTTTGTAGTTCCACTTCATATGATAAGTTGATAAATTATAAAATAATGTAAATTAAAATAAAAAATATAAAACTATAAGAAGACGTATCTGGAAAAACCAAAAAAAAAAAAAAAAAAAAAAACAAAAAAAAAAAAAAGAAAGGTGTTGCGCCTCCTGTCAAATTTGGCAGAGTCAATAACCTGTTCCTTGTTTTTTATGGAGGAGGCGACAATTCCTTGTTTTATATGGATAAATAGAAAACGTATTTAAAAATGAAAAAAATAAAAAAAGAATTTAATTTTTAGTTGAGAGGAGGAAATTAAATTTTTTAAAAGAAATTTAAGTGTGCGTTTTATAACATTTTCAATTTCCATTTTCTGTTTTACCAGTTTTCAAGGTATAATATCCAAAACCGATCAAAACAGAACCAGCCCAAAGAATGAAAGAGTTTGATGGGAAATGTTTGCTATCTTGGTTTATCCAAAACTGAATAATGAAAAACCAGAAAATTAATTAGTACCACATAAATAATTCATTTATAAAAAGCTAAAAACATGTGAGAAGTCCATCTTCTGCATTTGATAAGTATGTTTATGATATTTTGTGGTGGTGACCATCAAATGTTGGCATCAAATTTCCATTGAATCAATTGATTGAAACTGTTGTGTAAACACGGACCACTACCATATACAAAATATAAGGTTCACAATTAAGTATGTGGATTGCAGTTGGGAACGTGGTTTTAATTTTAAGTATGTGGATTGCGATTCGGAAGATGGTGATATCTGAGAAAACAAAGATTGGATATTACATCTCTCTCTCTCTATTTGTCATGCCTCCAAGTTCAAGGACATTGACTGATTAATCAGCCTTTTTCTTTTTCAAAAGATTTTGTAACATCATTTGTAAAAACATATGTATAGACTTAATTTTAAAATTTGGGATTTTTAGAACATAAAAATCCTAGATAAAATTACCCAAAAACTCTTCTTTAAAAAAAATAAATAAATAATAAAATATTTCAATTTTTCACGAATATACTCGAAATTAATCAAAATCAATTAACCATTGCAAGCTCATCTTACTTTTAGAGTGTCTACTAGTGGATGCTTTTAGTATGCTTATTTTATATCTTAGAGATTTTAAATTCAAATCATCTTCTACTCTCTTAAATTTTAAATTTATTATAATAATTAAAAACTAATAATAAACTAAAAAAGAAAGGTTACTTTAACTAAAATTATAGATTTTCTCAATTTCAAAATACATCACTCATTGCGTCTGTAGGCAACCAACAACTAATTATAAATAATAACTTTATACTTATCTACAACTATGAGATGAATCATAAATATTCTATAATCTTTTCTCTTTTATAAATGACATTTTTCATGTTTACCAAAATTTATGAGATATAAAATGATTGTCAGTAGTAAAGTTGACCAAATAGTTTTTAAAAATATAAAATGTCTTAAAATAATTTCAAACTACTAAAATTTTATATATTTTTCTAACGTCGATACTGTAAATAATAAATAATGATATCTATATTTATGGATTTACCTACAATAAAAAACTTGGTACAGAAGATTTAAAAAAAAAAACACAAAACAATACAAAAACAAAGCAAGATTGATATGTATCACTGAAAAATATAAAAGAGTAAAATGCAACATTTGAATGTATTAGAGATCGTTTGATTTTTTTGTCTGAAAACTTAACAATATTGATAAAGACTGAAAATTGAATAGTAGCTAAAACTAAAACTTTGAATGATATGTTTTTTTTTTTTTTCTATCTCGGAATATATAGTAATCTTATTTGTTTTTAAAGTTAAAATTATTTGAAAACTAGTAATTTAACATTTATATCATTTTACTATTAGTTATTTTATAACTTCATTTAATATAAATATAAATAATTATAATAAATTATTTAGCAAATACTAAAACATTTTAATGTATATATTAATAGTAATTTTATTCATAATTAAAATATGATTAATTATTATGGTAAAGTATTTTTTTAAAAAAATTATAATACATAAATAAATTATTATTGTGAAGTAAATCAAATTTATATGTTTAAATAAAAATTTAAAAAAAAATGTTCTTAAGTTGAATTACTATTATTATATATTCAAATAAAAATAAAATTAAAATAAATAACATTAAAATTAGGACAAATTTAGAAATATATTATTTTGGAGATAATAGATTTAGAATAATATATTTAAAAAACATTAAGTGATTTAACATTCAGATGAAAGTAAAAAATTATAGCTTTTTATTTTTAGTGATTTTTTTGTGGTTTTAAGTTGTTTAACTACTTAAAAAAAATAAACAAAAATAATTTAATAGGTGTAATTCAAACTCATTATATGAGAGTAGTAGTAAAAACAAACAACCTCTTAGATTTTAGCTGCTTCTGTAGCTTATAAGAAATTGATTGAATTTAAATGTGTTAGCATCAATCAATAATAAAATAGTTAAAGATATTAACCATTCTTCTTATATTTACAAATTGAAGATGAAATTTTGTTGTATATACAGTATATAATATTTGGCAAATATATATAATATACTTATGATTTTAAACTAGAATGGAAATTCAAGTAAAACATAGCTAGCAAATTTTAGATGATTCATGTTCTAATCTTTTGGGACAATAATTGTGATGTGAAAAAGGTACAATTATTCAAACATGATGGAGTCCACATAGGTTTTAAACTAAGTGGAATTGTTAACTGATAATAACTTTTTTATTCTTTCTAGATGCATATTCATAACTGATAATAACTTTTTGATTCTTTCTACATGTATGTTTCATAAAGAAAAAGACATGGGCAAAATGAAAATATATCATCTGCTTTGTTATGAAAATATTGGCAAGAGTGACCATGTTAGAGTGATACTGTGATACTAATTGTAGTAAAGAAAAAGAAATAAATATATTTACTTACATGAAATTAAGGCACCAATTAATTGTTTTCTTCAGTTTTAATGTACTGTCCCTACGCACCTACACTGAAGGGTAAAAGTTAATTATTAGTGGGAATGTGTGATGTTGCAAGGGACGCATCGATGTTTTTTAGTTCCTACGATAATGACTTGACTTTGATTTACTGGTAAGTTATAGGTGAAGTCCGTATACATGAAGTGGACTGGTTCCACATAAAATATCTTACCTAAAACAATAATTCTGAAGGTTAATATACTTTTTACAAGCATGTTGAGATTTTTTTTCACATGTTGACTACTGATTTTTTTTTATAAACATAAACAACTTGAAGTACAAGTCATAGAATGTCTAATAAATCTTCACATGTAGACTACTGATTTTTTTATACACAAAGTGCGGAATATTGAGATTTCATAATTTCTGGGAAGCACAATTGTTATGTTGAGGAAGTTACAAACATCTTATGATCAAAGTCAAAAAGATTATTTAAAAGCAGCTACGTCAATAGATTTTACATTTTTTTGGAAGGTCATTATCATTACTTAAGTATACGTATAGCAGTTTATAACTTATTCAAACATTATGATTGGGTCGGTATAGAATTATGATTAAACAAAATATTTGAAGGTTAGAGTATGATTAGGTGGGTGTAGAATTGTAATTGAAAAATATTGAGAAGTTAAAATTATCAATGTACATGGTTATTATCCAATGATTTTAGAATGATTAGATCATCAATGTAAAGTTAATTCCATTCTTAGAATGACTTGATGGTCGAAAAATGATCTTATAGCATTCTAATTTTTTTTTTTTCTTTATCGAGCTAGAGAAATCATTGAACTAATGAAAAAATGAATGATCAAAGTCATATGCAGATGAAAATTAAAGCATCCTAATTTCATGGAGTTTATTAGTTCATAAACATCCTAGGTAGATGAAAAATTATTGTTAACACTTAACAAATAGAAATTTCAACAAAATACTTGTACAATAATTTTTAAAAAGAAACAAGATACAAATAAAAACTTCGAGAAAAAAAATCAAACTACAACTTAATTTATATTTATATATGTAAAAACAAAATACAAGTAGTTAATTTAATTTTGCATATTAAGTATCTATAGCATATAGATATGAAACAAGACAGAGCCTAACATTTTAATTCCACAAAATAAATATATATATGGGTAGCTAAAATTCTCATTCCCACTTGCTTCTAATACGATGAGTGTGCATGAAATCATAAGTCAGCAACAAGCTCCCATCCATTCTCTTCAACACAAACCTTTCAACCAACACATAACAACCAAATTTTCTCCATTCACTTCCAAGTACCATCTCACATTGCTCCACTCTCTTCACACTCACTTGTCTCTCATTCCCTCTAACCCACCCAAATCTCTCTTCCTCCCAATTCATTCTCTCAACAATTTCTGAACTCAACCCTACTTCTCTTGAAGTAGTACAACTCTTGAACCACATCACTCCATCAACCACTTCTCTCTCATGATCATCAGGCACCACTGTCCCTTTTTCCCCATCAAGTGAAACCACTTCTCTTTCAACAGTAACATCCACAACCACAGCATTGTCCTTAATGTGACCTATATTGTCACATGTAAATATTTGTTCCCATCTTTGCTCCAGTGTCGTCTCATAATACATTGATCGATCCATTTGATCTTTCAATGAACCGTCTTTGATGAAAATAAAAGGGATGTACCATTTTCCTACGATAACTGTTTTGGAACTCTTGTTTGATAATAAGAAGTTGAAATCCGGAAGGCAGGCCCGGAGTTCCATGTCAAGGCCAGGTGCATCTTCTAGCTCCAAGTTACGGGCAGTTTTTATGGCCAATGTCCATCCTTTTCTTCTCAAGAAGTAGGGTGGAAAACCATCTGGAGACACTGATTTTGCAAAGAAACCACCACACTTGCGTCTGGAGAAGATCTGAAACTGTTGATAATGGTTCTTGGGATCAAAAGGTTGGGGCTTTACATCACACACAAAGCTGCAGAAACAGCAGGTGACCTTGTCCTCTTCTTTGGAGCTCACAAATGCTTCCCTGAAAACCAAATATAATTAAATCAATAGGTTCACTTAAATATGCACTAGAGGTGGTATTTCATGTTATTAGATCTTGTGTCAACCCTAACACTATTAGATAGTCCCACGTTAGTTGAAGAAATAAATTTATATTAATTTATAAAGTGAGGATAAACCTTCACTCATGAACTAGTTTTTATAGTGGAATTAAGTCTAAGATCATTTTTTAACAAACACAACCAAAAAAAATTTTAATGAGAGGTGAACACAACCCATTTAGTTAATGGATTCTATGGATTACCAAAACAATTTTCCAAACAGGATCATTAAAAATTGAAACGTCTATTACACAAATATATTGATACAAAAGTATAAAATCAAGTTTAAAGGATGATTTTGTGCATACCCTTTATGCTTCCCATGCGGTTTGTTAGCATAATACCGATTGGAAGAGAGTGGCTGGTTGAGAACAGGAATGAGCACAACCTTGTGCTCAGAGACATAGTGTCCCTCACAAACCTCAATGGTGTAACGAGTTTTGAGGCTCTTGTTCTGAGGGAAAGGCAGCTTTAGTAGCTCATTAGTCTTGCACTTACCAAAACAACAAGTAGGCTCAGCTTCTTCATCTAGAATCACCAAAATACCAGAATTGGGACCCCTCTGGAGGAGCTGATTGGAGGGCTGCAGGATACTTTTTGTACATGGAAAGAGGCCTTGTCACATCAATGTTTTCACCGAATCTTTCTTTTTCTTTTTCTTTTTTTAATTTGTTGTTGTTTTGCAGCTCGAGTATCAATGTATCCTCATCAATTCTGGCTGCAATGTATTTATATGAAAAAATATATATAGAATTTCGATTGCTTAGACAACTTGGACAAGTCATAGAATTGTCCAATGAATGCTAATCAAATTGTTGGTTGTTATGTTTTTATTAGGGGTGGGCACAAAAACATGGAACCGAACCGAACCACCCGATCCGAACCGATCTGTGGGTGTTCGGTCCGGTTCACATGTTCAAGTGGCACATGTTCGGATCCTCATATTTGAAAACACCATGTTTCACGGATCGGATCGGTTCTGGGTTTCCAGAACCGATCCGATCCGTGAACAAGGATATATACGTAATTTTACATAGTCATATAAATACTTTCACTTAAAAACAAACCCTAACAATTGAATCAACTTTCTCACCCCTCACTCAGAGCCGCCGCCTTCACTCTCAGTCTCTCACACGACTCCAACTCTATTTCTCATCCCTCACCTCTCACCTCTCACCTCTGCTCGACGGCGATCATCTCTCACCTGTCACCTCTGCTCGACGGCGATCATCTCTCACCTCTCACCTCTGCTCGACGGCGATCATCTCTCACCTGTCACCTCTGCTCGCCGTCGCGGTCGCGGTCATCTCTCCTCTTCGCCCACAGCGCGGTCGTGGTCGTCTTTCCTCGTCGCCCGCAGCGGGATCGTGGTCTTCTCTCCTCGTCGCCCGCAGCGCAGTCGTGGTCGTCTCTCCTCGTCGCCCGCAGCGCCGTCGTCGTCGTCTCTACTCGTCGCCCGCAGTGCAGCCGCAGCACCATCACCCACCTTTAGAGCCGCAGCCGCAGCACCGTTTTGGTAATATGATGAATTGAGGATTATGATCTATGCCTGTTTTGTATTTTTTTTCTTCTACTGAGTTTGAGTGATATTTTTTAATTTTGTTAGCTTGAATTTGATTTTATATGCTTGAATAGAGAAACAAAAATAGAAACAACGAACAAACTTTCAAGTTTCACTTAGTTTTTAAAACTGATTGGAGCTATTCATGATACATCAATGTTTCTGTATTTTTTTCGTCAGAATATATAATCGGTAAGAACTACTTAAATTTTTTTTAAATTTTTGGCTCAAACAAAGGCCCAAAATTGAGTTTAAAACATGGAAACCGATCCGATCCGATCCGCACTTTAGGTGTTCAATCATGTTCGGTTCCTCCCCTTTAGTGGATCATGTTCGGATCCAAAAGCGGCGATCCGCACACTTATCATGTTCGGGTTGGTTCCAGTCGAAATCGATCCGAACACGGTGTTGCCCACCCCTAGTTTTTATACACCAAGTGCAGAGATTGAGCCTCATCAACTCGGGTAGCCCAGTTGTGGAGTTGAGGAAGTTTACAAAGAGCTTCTCAAAGTCAACAAATATATAAAAGCAGCTACTTCAACAGATTCTATATTTTTTTGGAGATAGGTCTTGGTCATATTTGGCAAATATACCTGCACCAGGAGAGCCAGACTCAAGAATTGGAAAAACTTGAATGAGATAATATTATTAAAAAAAAAAAACAGTCTTTTATAATAATCAAACCAATAATCCATTACATGACACACACCAAAAACAAATACAAGAAATTAATTAGTTTTCAACATAAATTATTTACGTTATGCATATAAATCATGAATAGTATAATATTCGAATTCTGAAAAAAATAATAGGTGTATATATATAGACACACATAGCCAGAAGTGTCACTCCCATTTGCTTCTAATATGATGAGTGTGCATGAAATCATAAGTCAACAACAAGCTCCCATCCATTCTCTTCAACACGAACCTCTCAACCAGCACATAACAACCATATTTCCTCCACTCACTTCCAAGCATTCCCTCACATTGCTCCACTCTCTTCACACTCACTTGTCTCTCATCCCCTCTCAGCCACCCAAATCTTTCTTCTTCCCAATTCATTCTCTCAACAATTTCTCTACTCAATCCCACTTCTCTTGAAGTACTCTTGAACCACATCACCCCATCAACCACTCTCCTCTCATGATCAGGCAGCACAGTCTCGTTTTCCCCACCAAATGAAACCACTTCTGTTTGAACAGGAACATCTACAATCACAGCATTGTCCTTATTGTAACCATTATTGTCACATGCAAATATTTGCTCCCATCTTTGCTCTAGTGTGGTCTTATAATACATTGAGCGTTTCATTTGATGTTTCAGTGCACCTTCTTTGATGAAAATGAAAGGGATGTACCATTTTCCCACGGTTACTGACTGGGAACTCTTGTTCGATAATGAGAAGTTGAAATCTGGGAGGCGGGCTCGGAGTTCCATGTCAAGGCCTGGTGCTTCTTCTAGCTCCAAGTTAGGGGCAGTTTTTATAACCAATCGCCATCCTCTTCTTCTCAAGAAGTACGGTGGAAAACCGTCTGGAGCCACTGATTTGGCGTGGAAACCACCCGAGCGGCCTATTTTGAAGATCTCAAATTGTTGATAAACGTTATTGAGATCGAAAGGTTGGGGTTTTACATCTGAAACAATGCTGCAGCAGAAACAGCAGGTGGTCTTGTCCTCTTCTTTCGAGCTCACAAATGCTTCCCTGAGAACCAATTCTAGTTAATTTAATAACCAAATGTGATACTGTACGTAAACTTGAACTTAGGTGCTAGTTTCACTTCAATTTTGGAAACTCACGCATGTCCTCACCACTAAAATCATATTATATGGCATAAAAATTGTATATAATCAGTTCTTCATACAATTTGGTATAATACGTGCGTCACGGTTTATTGAACTAAGATTTTCTCCTTCGTTAAAGACAGTGATTCATATGTATTATTGGATCATACTTATACCAATCTTAATAAAACCATTAAATTTTAGATCAAGTACTAAAACACTTTTTAACCTTATTGTGTCAAATGTAACAAAACCTCCAAAAAATACTATCAATATATCATTTAAATATGTAACTCAGCAGAAACCATTTAACCAAATTATTTTCACGCGTTAAAGAGATCCAGTACAACCTCTTTAATACATATACATCAGATTAACACATAACAAGTCATGTCAATAATTGCCACATCCACAACATCTAATCGATACAAAAGAATAAAATCAAGTATAGAGAGTGATTTTATGCATACCCTTGATGACTCCCACGAGGTTGGATAGCATAATAGCGATTGGAAGAGAGTGGCTGATTGAGAACAGGAATGAACACAACCTTGTCCGTGGAGGTACTGGATCCATCACCCGAGCTAACTGTATAACGAGTTTTGAGTTCCTTGTTCTGAGGGAAAGGCAGATCAGGTAGCACATCACTCTTGCATGTCCCAAAACAACAAGTAGGCTCAGCTTCTTCATCTAGGATCACTAATATACCAGAATTTGGCCCCTCTGGAGGAGGGGATTGGAGAGCTTCAGGAAACCTTTTGTACGTGGAAAGACGCTTTGTCACATACATGTTTCTCCAAAATTTTTCTTTTATTTGCTGCTGTTTTGATTCTAGCCTCAATTTGAGAATTATCATGAGCACCATCCATTGATACAAAGTTCTTATATGAGAACATCATCTGACATTTGGATAAGGTTAGACGCCAACATTTATTGATTGATTGATGAATTCATGTCAAGTCATAGATTATTAAAACTATGTGTACAATGTTGGGGCCGCTTAAAAGTTTCGAAGCCCAAGACCACCTTAGCATAGTCAAAAACAAAAACCAAAAATATTTCAAACTCCCGACATAATTTAGTGACAGAGAGCTTTTATTCAATCGGAACCACTTTGAACCCCGTTATATAGTAACAGAAATCTCAAAAACAGAAACAGCTACTTCGACAAATTCTTAATTTTTGGACATGGTGATTGTCACTTGTCTCATACGTGGAGCACTCCACAATTTATTCGAGTCTTATGATTATGTAGACCGGATTTTACTATTGAGACTGGCGAGCTTGACGGACCAGAGTCAAGAAATGATAAAAGCCCAATGGGCTGTGGAAGCCTACTTAATGGGTTTAAATATTTACATCCTTTAAAAGCTGTAAGTAAACCACTTTTTGCACGTCCACCCCACTAAAAATTTTTTAAAGGAATATATCTTGTAGTTCCACTTCATGTAACAAGTTGATAAATTATAAAATAATTTAAATTAAAACAAAAAATATAAAACTATAAGAAGACGTATCTGGAAAAACCAAAAAAAAAAGAAAGGTGTTGCGCCTCCTGCCAAATTTGGCAGAGTCAATAACCTGTTCCTTGTTTTTTTCTGGAGGAGGCAACCATTACTTGTTTTATATGGATAAATGGAAAACATTTTTAAAAATGAAAAAAAAAAGGGGGTGGGAGAGGCAACAGCCTTTTCCTTTGAGGCAGCAGACTCCTCCATATTTTGATGTAGGATGGAGACGGATCCTTCTCCATTAATTGTTTTCAAGCTTAAAAGTCTACTGTCACTTAAGTTAGTTTTCGCAAAGGTTTTATTTTGTTTTACTTTAGTGTTTTTTTTCCCCTTAAGTTTAGTTTGGTTAGTATAAATAAATAATTAAAAGTAATAATACCTTTTATCATATGATTTAAGGGTAATATTTAAATATAATAGTTTTTTTACTTTAGTTTTTTCGTTAAGTTTAGTTTAGTTAGTATAAATAAATAATAATACCTTTTATCATATCTAAGGGTAATATTTAAATTTTAAAAATAAATATAATAGCGGGTGTACTTAAGGTTATTGATGAGTGCAGATATCGTCAGTCAGTCCTAATAAAAAGGCATGAAAATCCGGCGACACCTGGCCCTTCAATAGGTAGGCCTAAAAATTATATGGAAGATTTTTACTTCATCCAATTTGGGTCAGTAAAACGTAACGGATACGTTTATAAATAGAAAATTAAAATAAAAAAAATAAAAACGAAAAACAAAACTTAAGTTCTATTATTAAAAAAAAAAATCAGAAAAGCGAATTTAATTTTTAGAGTATGCGTACTGTATCATTTTCAATTTCCATTTTCTGTTTTACCAGTTTTCGAAGTATAATATCCAAAACCGATCAAAATAAAACCAGCCAGAAGAACGAAAGAGTTTGATGGGAAATGTTTGCTATCTTGGTTTATCCAAAACTGAATAATGAAAAACCAGAAAATTAATTAGTACCACATAAATAATTCATTTATAAAAAGCTAAAAACATGTGAGAAGTCCATCTTCCGCATTTGATAAGTATGTTTATGATATTTTGTGGTGGTGACCATCAAATGTTGGCATCAAATTTCCATTGAATCAATTGATTTAAACTGGTGTGTAAACACGGACCACTGCTATATGTCTATATACAAAATATAAGGTTCACAATTAAGTACGTGGATTGCAGTTGGGAACATGGTTTTAATTTTAAGTATGTGGTCCATGTGTATTGCGATTCGGAAGATGGTGATATCTGAGAAAACAAAGATTGGATATTACATCTCTCTCTCTCTATTTGTCATGCCTCCAAGTTCAAGGACATTGACTGATTAATCAGCCTTTTTCTTTTTCAAAAGATTTTGTAACATCATTTGTAAAAACATATGTATAGACGTAATTTTAAAATTTGGGATTTTTAGAACATAAAAATCCTAGATAAAATTACCCAAAAACTCTTCTTTAAAAAAATAAATAAATAATAAAATATTTCAATTTTTCACGAATATGCTCGAAATTAATCAAAATCAATTAACCATTTTGCAAGCTCATCTTACTTTTAGAGTGTCTACTAGTGGATGCTTTTAGTATACTTATTTTATATCTTAAAGATTTTAAATTCAAATCATCTTCTACTCTCTTAAATTTTAAATTTATTATAATAATTAAAAACTAATAATAAACTAAAAAGAAAGGTTACTTTAACTAAAATTATAGATTTTCTCAATTTCAAAATACATCACTCATTGCGTATGTAGGCAACCAACAACTAATTATAAATAATAACTTTATACTTATCTACAACTATGGGATGAATCATAAATATTCTCTAATCTTTTCTCTTTTATAAATGCTATTTTTCGTAATTGACTATATGTTTACCAAAATTTATGAAATATAAAACGATTCTCAGTAGTAAAGTTGACCAAATAGTTTTTAAAATATAAAATGTCTTAAAATAATTTCAAACTACTAAAATTTTATATATTTTTCTAATGTCGATACTATAAATAATAAATAATGATATCTTTATTTATGGATTTACCTACAATAAAAAACTTGGTACAGAAGATTTAAAAACAAAACAAAACGAAAAACAATACAAAAACAAAAGCAAGATTGATATGTATCACTGAAAAATATAAAAGAGTAAAATGCAACATTTGAATGCATTAGAGATCGTTTGTTTTTTTTTTGTCTGGAAACTTAACAATATTGATAAAGATTGAAAATTGAATAATAGCTAAAACTAAAAGTCTGAATGATATGTTTTTTTTTTTCTTTATCTCGAAATATATAGTAATCTTGTTTGTTTTTAAAGTTAAAATTATCTGAAAACTAGTAATTTAACATTTATATCATTTTACTATTAGTTGTTTTATAACTTCATTTAATATAAATATAAATAATTATAATAAATTATTTAGCAAATACTAAAACATTTTAATGTGTATATTAATAGTAATTTTATTCATAATTAAAATATGATTAATTATTATAGTAAATTATTTTTAAAAAAAAATTATAATACATAAATAAATTATTATTGTGAAGTAAATCAAATTTATATGTTTAAATAAAAAAAAATGTTGTTAAGTTGAATTACTATTATTATATATTTAAATAAAAATAACATTAAAATTATGACAGATTTAGAAACATATTATTTTAGAAATGATAGATTTGAAATAATATATTTAAAAAATCATTAAGTGATTTGACATTCAGATAAAAGTAAAAAATTGTAACTTTTTATTTTGAGTAATTTTTGGGTGGTTTTAAGTTATTTAACCATTTAAGAAAACAAACAAAAATCATTTAATAAGTATAATTCAAACACATTAAATGAGAAGTAGTAAAAACAAATGACCTCTTAGATTTTAGCGGCTTCTATCGCTTATAAGAAATTGATTGAATTTAAATGTGTTAGCATCAATCAATAATAAAATAGTTAAAGATATTTACTCCCACAATATATGAAACTCTATACGTATTTGTATACTGTGAACGATGTAACTTAAACTCCTATTTATATTAGGATAGATATAAAAATATACAATTACATAAACTGTAGGGTCATTTGTTTTATCATTTTTCACTTAATGGATCTGAATTATATATATTAAGTGATTTTTATTTGTTTTTATAAGTGGTCAAACCACTTAAACCCATCAAAAAATCATTTAAAAAAAAAAACTACAATTTCTCACACAAATCATTTAATAATTTTTTAAATATATTATTTCCAAAATAATATATTTTCTAATTTGTCATAATTTTACATTATACATATTCTTTTTAATAGTATTGATTTTAATGTTAGTTTTATTTAAATATATAACAATAGTAATTCAATTTAATACCATGTTATTTATTTTTATTTAAATGTATAAATTTATTTGTTTTAATATAATAATTTATTTATGTATATATAATTTTCCAAAAAAATTTACATTATTATAATAATTAATCATATTTTAATTATGAATAAAAATATTATTAATATAAACATAAAAGTGTTTTAGTATTTGCTAAATAATTTATTATAATTGTTTGTATTATATTAAATAAAATTACATAATAACTAATAGTAAAATGATATAAATATCAAATTACTAGTTTTCAAATAATCTTAATTTTAAAAAACAAATAAATTACTATACATTTAAAGGTAAAAAAAAAAAAAAAAAACAAACAAATATGTTATTCAGATTTCAAGTTTTACTCACTATTTAGCATTCAATCTTCAATAATACTGTTCAGTCTTCGAACAGAAAAATCCACGACCCCTTATTTCCATAAACGTATTATAAGTCCGCCATCAGCATGTAAAACTACCATAGGCTACTTCAATGGCGAAGCTAAGTTGCTCATTCATAGGCAAAATATTTAGTGTGTCTTCTAGCGATCCTTAGCCGTTTGATTCACAATCAAGGTGTAAATATTCTTAGTTTTTAATACATACCAAAAGAAAGTTGTTTTACCATTTTTATAAGGAATTTGTATCCAAAGTCAGTTTCCAAAAGTCAAAATCGTACTCTAGTCTACCAAGTTATTATTGGATTACAAATTCAATGCTCCTTAATGTCCTTCTTCAACCTAATTTCGAAATCAGATTTATGACCACTTAAAAATCTTTCAAGTAAGAGACAAGGTAGTAGTAGTCAACGTCAACTGAATACCAATTAGGTAAAATGTCATTTGGATCTTCTCATCACTCCACCAAAAAGATCCCATCGTTAACGTGTGCAGTATTTGTAAAAATAAAAATATAATTTTAATAGATAACAGAGAGCCCATATATATTGACCCAACTGCAAGTCTTCTTGTGACAAAGTCGATGGGAAACAACAAACTATCGTCTACCAATATATCTTTGATCGATGGAGTTAGTGGTAGAGAACATTCATTCAATCTTATAATTATTCAATTTCAAATTATCACACTATATATGATATTTAAAAAGTAAAATACATAATTTTTCAATTTTAGTAAAGATATTTTGGGATTCTTCCAAAAGAAAAAACAAAAATCTATGAAATTAATACGAGGAGGATGTGGCGTGGAAAAATCGAACAGGAGCTATTAAAAATATGCATGAAGAATTGTAGGTATGTGTCTTGTGCAAAAACCGAATATGTGGCTATATATTTTATTGAAACGTGATGCGAATGGACAGAGACTAGAACTAACTAGCAATTTCGGTTCAGCCCCACGTTCTGCTTGTTGCTTACTAAAACAACCACTCCATTTATGCTTCTCTCTTTTTCTTTTTTGTTTGGCCTAACATTTTTAGTGATTTCAACCATACTACTTTGAATCATCAAGATTTTTCTTTTGGTTCACACGGGGGATAGTTTCTCTGTATATACATACATATATATATATATATTTAATGAGAGCATCGTGCAAAAACAAAAAAAAAAATTCAATATCAAATTCTAATTAGAGAAATATTTACTTTCACCGTAAGAGAAAGTTCCTCCACACTTAACATTTTTTTTATATGCAAAGTGAGACTCAAAACCAACCAACTACAAATGGAAAGGGTGGTGATGAGAACTGACCGATAGATTGGCTAGTGATAGAAGTTGAGGTAATTTAGTGGCAAATTCCTTGCAGCTAAAGGAAGTTTGAGCCACAAAAAGGAAAAGTGAACAAATACTTGAATTATGGTTTAAAAAATACCAAATAAGTATATGATATCTACCATCATGAATTAAGATAACTACTTTCATAATATGGAGAAAAAATTTTAAACAATACCAAATAAGTACATTCATGAATAAAGACAGTTATTTCCATAATATCAAAAGAAAATTGTCCACACAAACTAATTTTTCTTAAAACATAAAAATCTACTTAATCTACTTATAACTTAAGTAATTAGTGTATTTTATATTCATATTCATGATAGGGGGCTCTTTAATACATATTTACCCGTGCATATAGAAAATTATATTCTTATTATAAGAATAAATATCCCTCGTATAACAATAAATTTTTAAATCATAAATAATATTTAATTTTAATATATCTCGATAAATTTCTAACTATTCAGCATCAATATATTTCCGAATTCCTTACCATTATTCTTTAAAAAAATGCCTCCACTTAATAGACTGTAGTGAGTCCACACAATTGAATCATTAAATAGTTGTAGTGTGAAATAATGAGACTATAATCAGGATCTTTGAATATGCTGAGGCATCTTGGGGTTGCTGGGCCATTTTACTATTATTTTATCACAACGTTTTTGGAGCCTTTTCTAAATGTTTTTTTTTTCCCCTGATATATTCTCAATCTATATTTTCACTTCGCTTTCCGACTTTTAATGATTTTTTTTCTAGGTGATGTTGATTTTTTAAAATTTTAAAAAGGTGCCTTAAACAAAATAATTTAAACATATCAAAAAAATATTTAAAAATGAATCTCATGTCTCGCATGTCGCATGGCCACATCCCACGCGTTGCAAGTTTAAATGATATTACAAAGTTATACTCCTTTATAGTGGGTTTATTTATTTATTTACAATACAAATACACATTATAATTCTCAGGAACTCATGATTTTGACCTATAAGGAACGGTCGAGAATAAACTATTATTGCTATCACTACTATTTTTTATGACTCTCTAATAGATGAGAGAGAATAATCCATATATGATAAAAAAGCAGTTTATGAACTAATAAGACTTTTTGATTGATTGTCAATATTTATGGGCCGATTTGAAATTATCTACCTAGTGGATGGAGGCACTTGAACCTAGCTCTCTGTTATCAAGTGACAAACAAGCTAGGTGTGAATGCTCAAGTGGGACACTCAACTTCAGAGCTTCTTTTTAATGATTTTTATACATTGATTATGGGGATAATTAATTTGATATTAGTGTCTTCCCATCAATGACATACAAAATTAGGTTTTTCTAAAGCCAACATCAAATATGTAATTCATTCGAAGAAAAACAAATATATAATAATTCTATCAAGATCCGTAATCAATTACTAATGATTATAAGGAAATAAAAATATATTATTATCAGTATTTTTTTAAAAAAAAAAAATCTATTATTATCAATGCTATATTAGACTTACGACTTACCTTGTCAGAAGAAGTTTACTTATATAACACAAACAACCTCTTCATACGTCAATCTATTGCTTTGTAAGTCAATGTAGTATTACCCTACGTGATTATAACGAAATATTAAAAATCAATAGTTATCAATACTACATCAGCCTTAACGCTCACTCATATCATCTTGTCAAAAGATATTATAACACAAAAAAACCTCTTTGTAAATATCAACTCGTCGTACTAATACCATCATACGTGAATAAATACTTCATTTAAAAAAAGACTTGAATATAATATAGAAAAAACTTTAATTTAGTTAATGGTCAACATTAATAGAATGCATTAAAAAATATTTTTGTCATTAATGGTTCTTAATGACACATAAATTATTGGATTACCATTATAAAATAATGAATTTATAAGTTAAAATATTAAAAAAATACCCATAAATTTAAATTATTAAATTACAATTTAAATTACTTAAAGTTATTGTTGACCGTCAGTTAATTGACGATTTAACTTTTTTGAAGAGTTTTGAAAAAGTTAAATATTAAAAGAATTGTTTTCAAAATAGTTTTAAAAATCTTATATTTTCTGAAACTTTAAGAACTAAAATGAAATTTCATTCATAATATACAATTTTTGAGTAATGAAATTTTCAAAACTCAAATATGAACAAAAGATTGAAGTAGCCGAGTAGTTTCCATGTTGGTTTAGTACTCTTTCCCCGTGCCATTGAGCACAGGTTCTACATTCGTGAAATTTCCCTCCCACTAATAAATTGTGTGGGTTTTACCCCACTTCGTGTGAGTCTTTCTTCCATCTATGTATGAATTGCTCCCTTTCATATAAGAATTATTATCTGGATCACACTCTAGAGTTAAATCTTATTTGGTCTCGGTTAATTCTTTGACTTAAACTAGCCATAAAAAAATTATTAAAAAAAAAAAGAGATTAAAAGGATGATTATTCTTAATCCATTTAAAAAAAATAAAACAAAGCAAAACAAAACAATATATATATATATATGCATATATATATAATTAAATTAAATTTAATATATATATATATATAAAATGAAAACACCTCGTTCAAAAAAAAAAGAAAAAGAAAAAGAAAACACCACCTTACATTGGCAGAGGAGAATCCGCAGTTAAAGTAGTTTGTGTTGTGTCGGTTCCTGTTGAAGTCCGGTTTCAAAGTGATTGAGACTCTCTCTCTCTCTCTCTCTACTCTCAACCAAATAATTAATAAACAAAAAACACGTTACCAGTTTTTATTCCTCCCCATAACCATACTTGTGTCGTTGCATCTCAATTCTCTTCTTAAAAATATTCTTTTTCTTGTTACTCTTTCACACTCCAAATTCAATCATCTCTTTTATATATTTTCCATCTCTTATTCAATCCCACATTTTCTATTTTGTCTCTTCTTCAAGGTATGTATGCTCATATTGGTTGTTGTTTTCTTTAAAGATACTAGAGGAGACGAAGTCCAAATTTTTATTTCTTATTTTGTATGATCTGTTGAAAATATTTGTTGGGAATTCTCAAGTTTTTATTTTTTTTTTTCGTGTTTTGATCTGGGGTTTTGATCTGAGGCAGAGATGGGGACTTTGGGGGCGGTTTTGAAACACCCAGATGACTTTTATCCATTGTTGAAGCTGAAAATGGCTGCTAGACATGCAGAGAAGCAGATCCCACCTGAGCCTCACTGGGCTTTTTGTTATACTATGCTCCACAAGGTCTCTCGTAGCTTCGCTCTTGTCATTCAACAGCTTGGAACTGACCTCAGAAACGCTGTGAGTCTCATTGTGTATTTGGAAAATATGTATGTATATGTATTTTTTTGGTTGTTGTAAATTTTGAGTCTTGATTTGTGATTGTTGGTGCAAGTTCTGGTTTTTTGATGATTGAAATTTTATAATGCTGTTTAAATTCTATACTTTTTGGTGTTCTATTGCTTGAATGATGTTTTTGTTGTGCTAAATTAAATGTGACTACTAAGATTGTTTCAAGATCATGGATTTATTTCTGTGGGGTCATTAGTTGAATTTGTGTTCTCAGTTTTATTTTACTAGCTGCTTGTTCAGATAAAAAATAGTATTATTAATTATAATAATAAAATTGTAATAAGATTTTTGCAACTGTGGTGTACTTGTGATGTTGAGCTTTGAAAAAGTAACAAGAAGATGGGAAAGTAGTAGTAGCGTATATTATGTGGTCAAACTTAAGTGAGCATGTTTACTACATTCTCAAATATGCCTTTCGACGTATTTATGTGCAATCACAATATGAAGAAAGTTTATGTATGTCCTACTAGAGATGTTATAGACTATGTATTGTATGCCTATAATTGCTTTCTTATCTTGTGTTTGTTTCTAGCAACATCTTGTTTCAAATTTTCTTGTGATATGATTTGTGATCATGCAGGTATGCATATTTTATTTGGTTCTTCGAGCCCTGGACACCGTTGGTATGTTCTTGTTGTCTTTTAACAATCTTGAGTTTTTGTTAATTTTTTTCATTCCTTGTCTCTGTATTAGATTCTCTTTATTGAATATTCGATCTGTATTTGAAATTACTAGCTTTCTGTTTGTCTAATATGTAAATTTGTTGAGATGCCAAGTTGATTCTATGTGTTGGTAGTTTTAGTCTCTATACTCTGATACATAGTGACTTTTGGACCATATGATTTATAGATGTTGCTTCCACAAAACTGGTTGAATCCAAATTTGTTCTACACATCCGCTACACCTGCTTCATCTGGTGTCATTATATATTTTAATCAAAATATTGCCAACTGCTTCTTTTTGTTTGATGCTCTTATTACAGAGGATGACACAAGCATACTAACAGATGTCAAAGTTCCTATCCTTAAAGCTTTTCATCGTCACATATATGATCGTGACTGGCATTTTTCATGTGAGTGTTCAAATATCTTAAAGTACCTGCTTTAGTTTATACTTTCTTTGTATGTTAGAATAGACTCATATCTAATTACTCTCTGTACCACAAGTTGATTTTCCAAAATTTGTGTTGTAAAAAATTTTAATTATAATATATTTTAGTGACCTTGAAAACAGTTGAATGCGTCCATTATAATTTATGCTGGAAGTGATGGTTTTTACAGATGGTTAATCTTATATCCTTATTATTACATTATGATGAAACCAATTATTTTTGTCATGTGTTTAAGTACTTAACAACAGGTTGGGGACTATTATTATATGATTTGAGGTTTAAGGTTCTGAATAGGATCTTTGCTCGGGTTTCTTATTATGATTTTTCATTCTAGGTGGTACAAAGGATTACAAAGTCCTCATGGACCAATTTCATCATGTTTCAACTGCATTTCTGGAGCTGGGAAAAGGGTTAGTTGCTTACTATTGCTTCTACATTGAATATGATTTGCTGGAAAGATTTTATATGGACAGAAGGACATTCATGTTGATTCTTGATGATTGCTTTTACTGCTTCTAAGCACTAACTGATTACACTGTGTCTTGTTTCCTTTTGCCTTCATTACTGTGATATAATTTATCCAACGGCATGCTGTTTCCTTCTGAAACCAGTTAGATCTTGTCGAAATTTTTGTGGTAGCTTAATTATCACCAGTTACTGAAAATTAATTTAATTTACCGAGAGATTTTTTTTTTTGGTTATTCAGTACATAAGAATCTTAATCTCTTGATATGAACGAGTTTGTCTTGGGTTTCTGGAGGCTAAATTGTCACATAAAAAAGTCTTGAAAAATTTAGCTGTATAATTACTAGGCCTTGGTTGAAGGTTGTAGCTCTTTGGTTCATCATTTGCAACCATAAAAAGAAATTTCGTGTTCTATGTCTAGAAGATTAGAAGTTGGTTTTAAAACTTGAGGTCCAAGTAGGATTAGATAAACAAATAATGAAAATGCTAAGAAGACTGTTAAGATTTACTGCTGAATTATATTATAAATTCATATAATATTTGATTTCTTTGTGTGGTCACGTGATTTTTATTTGTGACTTGTAGTCGAAGTTTATCAACTCGAAATGTCTTCTTGTTTAAATTTTTCTGTATGGTTCTTAGATGAGTTTTTCACATTATGCAGTTACCAAGAGGCAATAGAGGATATAACCCAACGAATGGGTGCAGGGATGGCAAAATTTATTTGCAAGGAGGTTTGTTAATCTTGTATTCTTGAGTAGCAAATGTTTCATAGCTTCTTAATGTTTATGTATTACTTCTGCACTATTTCCTATTTGCATGCATTTGTTGGGTGTCAAGTCTGTTCCCTCCGATCATACCTAAACTTAAATCCAAAAATAAAGGGAAAAAAAAAATCAGTTTGTAATAATTCTTAGCAGATGATTATAGTCTGGCGATTTTTCTGTGTGTCACCAAGTGATGGTAAAGCTGTTAGTTAATCTATTCTCCGAATCTGAAAAATTTAGAGAAATTTTGATTATATTTTTTCAAACAATTAGTTCAAAATCCTCACCACCTTATTATTCCCTAGGTATTTTATCTATCATGGTACCCATCTAGGTGTAGGACTAGATGGCATTTGTTATAATTGTGTGATGGGAAATCAAAGCTTTGGTATATGACGTTGTGAAAGTTATTTGTTCTTCTACAAATTGTTTCACTTTGTACAAGAATTTATGAGCTCGATAGCACAAAGTGCAGATAAACCAATCGTTTATTACATTAGCCAATAAATTTTCTCCTTGTCTTGCAGGTAGAAACGATTGATGACTATGATGAATATTGCCACTATGTAGCAGGACTTGTTGGATTAGGTTTGTCCAAGCTTTTCCATGCCTCTGGGAAGGAAGATTTGGCATCAGCTAGTCTCTCCAATTCAATGGGTTTGTTTCTTCAGGTATTGCTATAATATATCTAGCAACCAATATGTTATGCCCCTAGCCTCAACTTTGTTTGAATCTGATGCTAACATTTTAACATCTGGATTGACAAATCTCAGAAAACAAATATCATTCGGGATTATTTGGAGGATATAAATGAGATACCTAAGTCACGCATGTTTTGGCCTCATGAGATCTGGAGTAAATATGCAAACAAACTTGAGGTTTTTCTCTTTTACATGTTTTATCTCAATTTCAGTCATATTTTCCCATTTTCACATGTCAGATGGTGTTGTTTATGTGGTACCTGGTTTGCTTCAGTTTCTATGGCTTGGTTATTATTAGTAAAGCAAAGAGCATTCATCATGATATTGTTTGGATTTCCTTTCTAATTGGCTTTTCTAATGATATTTGCATTCTCAGGATTTAAAAGATGAGAAAAACTCAGTCAAGGCTGTACAATGCTTGAATGACATGGTCACCAATGCTTTGATACATGCAGAAGATTGTTTGACATACATGTCTGCTTTGCGAGATATTGCTATATTTCGATTTTGTGCTATCCCACAGGTAAAAGGCTTATACAAACTTGTGATTTGAGGATTTTTCTTCAAGTGTTTTTTAGGGCTCCACATGTTATTGTGCATGATTACTTGGTGGCTGGGAACTTTTTGGAGTCGCAGCATGCAGGTGTGATGCATCAAAAACATGTCTAATTAAATTGAATAATTATGGAATGTAGAATGAGCTCTGGTTCCTTGTGAGTATTGGTACTGTGATTGTACATGGGTTGTTTGAATTTCGTTCTCTTTCCCATTTCCGTTTGAAGGTTCTGGTCACCGATCTTAATATTTACCTGTGCTGATTTTATTCAATACCAAAGTTGTTAGATTTATAACTTAGTCGTCGATAATGTCTGAAATTTTGCATCATGTCCAACAAATTTTATAATATCTCGAGTTCATGATGTGCAGATTAGTATTCATTATGTATTTTTTGTAATAATTTTGTATTTTTCTCTGAAAACTTGCAACTCATTTCATGCTTGCTGCTGTTGCTAGATCATGGCAATTGGAACACTAGCATTATGTTACAACAACATTGAAGTCTTCAGAGGTGTAGTGAAAATGAGGCGTGGTAAGACTTTAATTTGGAGAATTATTTTCTTTGTAGCTGTAACCAGAGGCATCATAGACATGCAACAATAAGAAGGTAACGTATGGTGTGCCTGTGTGTGGATATTGGAAGGCGTTTCTCTTCCTTAGAACGCAATGTTGAATGGGATCCACTGAAGAATTTTTGGACCAGTCGGCAGAAATGTTGACATAAAATTACTGTTAAACTTTCTTGAAAGGCCTTTGCCACTCTTTAAACCTTCTATAAATCTGTTGCAACTATTATTAAAATTTTACTTTGAGATTATGATTCTTATAAAAGTGATGACTTGTCGAATAAAGTGATATGGATGTACCATAAGATGGTCCCTAGTGTTAATGCTTTACACTCGGTATTTATTTATTTATTTTTTTTTCATTTGTGAAGTATTCTGATTGCTTAAATATATTAGAAGGGCTTGTGGGGTTTGTTGGTGTTATTCTTTCTGTGCATGAGTGTGATTTCTTGTAATAATTACCAAGTGACGTGTTTTAATTGTGGTTATTTTTTAGGTCTCACTGCCAAAGTCATTGACCGGACTAAATCTATGGCTGATGTCTATGGTGCCTTCTATGATTTTTCTTGCATGCTCAAATCCAAGGTATGTTGCTAGATAAGATTTATTAGCTCGCAAGTTTGAGAAATTGATTTGTGTTAAACATTATCGAGCATGTATGTTGTTTTGTCTCCTTTAAAATCATAACCTTCAGAATTCATGCTGCATGTGTTTTTTCATGTATTAATGATCATCACCTTGAACATTATATGAATGAGAATGTTGTTGCCCTTTTTTCTTCCCAAAATGTTCTTGTCTAGACTTGGTTTCACTCAGTTAGAAACTGCTGTTGTCTACCGTAGATTGATGACGTTGATCCTAATGCAAACAAAACATTGAAGAGGGTGGAAGCAATTCAGAAAGCTTGCAGGGATTCTGGATTCTTGAACAAAAGGTTTGTTGAACTGAAGTTTCATCAATGGTGATCTTAATTTTGTATGTTTTTTATCTGACAAATGTTTACGGATTCTGCCAGGAAATCTTACATGATCAAAAGTGAGCCAAGATACAATTCAGCAATGGTGAGTGTCCTGTAAACCATCACCGTGGTGTCATTACTCTTATCTACTGATTATGCTTATTATCTAATCTTGCAGATTGTCGTGTTTTTTACTCTTATCTACTGATTATGCTTATTATATAATCCTGCAGATTGTCTTGTTTTGCATTTTATTGGCCATTGTTTTCTCGTATCTCTCTGCCAACCGACCAAATAACTAATGTAAGTTCTGTTAACCACAATACTAAATGATCCTCTCAGGAAATATTCCCATTTCTCCTCCCTCATCGAAACTCTCTTTTATTGTTTCTTTTGTGCAGGACTGCAGTGTTCTGAACTTATATGCGGACATATGGAGAACCAGCTGCACAATTGCATCGCTTGGTTTGTGATGTCATTCTCATGCGTAGACACTATTCTGTATGACAATGCTCAACGTTCTGTAGATTCAAATATAAAGATCATAGAAGGCTATAAGATTTCCTAAAGCATCCTTGCTGTTGATCACCCTTTTCTGCTACTTGCTTTTTATTTTATTTTATTTTTTTGTAGTTAAGATGTTGGGATTGAGAAATTCAGGTTTTGTAAAGCAATAAACATGGTTGCTTGTTTTCATTGTATTTTATTCTATTTTATATTAGGTTTCCGTATTCATCCAATGCTGCCATATCAAAGCAAAAGCATCTCAAACTGGAGCTTTAGTGCTGTGGATCTGATTATTTTGTTTGAATGTAATTTTGTTTACTGATTCTAGTCACCAAATCAAAAAGTAGGATGGTCACTGCAATATGGAACATGCCCTTCTGCAGAATGTGAAGTTTCCAATGTTGGATCATATAGCTGTCATTGTTTTTTTTTCAAATCTAATCTCTGGTGTTTAATTGAAACAGAAGAAGTGCTTTTCCGATTCAAAAGAATAACTGAATTTGTCCTTCTAAGAAATGCTGGTGCTTGCTTCGGAATTAACAACAAAAAAAAAAAATCATTTGAATTGATTTTCGAAAAATGCAACCATGCTAATTGCTATTGATTTCTTTTTTCACGAGTACATATTCAAATTAGAGATCCTCAGCTTATAAAAGAGTGAATGGTGAGAATACAAAGAAAAAAATTTGAGCGATTAATAATGTTTGTTCAATCAGATAAAATAATCTGGTTTACAATTCTGCACCTTAAAATTTGCTGGACAACAACCAGAACACCAGAGAAAAGTTGGAGTAGATATGTTTTTTCACTCAAAAACAAGTATTAACATCAACAAAACCACATAAAAAATTCCTGATCACATCCTTATCCTTGCACCAAAAAATAAATAAATAAATATATGAAAGGTATTCATATATCAATTGGAACAAAGAGGGTTATCTCAAAACCGGTATCTATATCACATGTTGAAAGAGCAGTCAAGGATATAGGTGTTCTATTTGCCACAACAGATGATGCTCTGTCTTTGAGTACAATCGAATCATTGCAGAAAAATAAAAAAAAATAAAAAACCTTACACACATACAAAATCCGCTGCACAGAAGCCAACCCGCCAGAAAACTTTAGAATACTTCAGCCATCTTGCTTGCAAGAACACGTTCCCGTCTTTCAACATATCCAAATGGGAACCATCCTGCTTTGCCTTTGCATTCCCCTTCAGCCCAACCATTGTTCGTCACCTATCAAGATTGCGAACTGTCAATGACTTTTTTGGATTACAATTCAGTAACTCTAGAAGAAAGTTTTCAGTAAGCTGTGAACCTTTTGGACCTCCTCAGGACCCTACAGACGGTGCCTACTAGCTTAGCAGTGAGATCACTTATTGTTGTATAAGAAGTCTTAAGGTACACTAAGGTTTAGGAGGCCTTGGTTTACATTCGAGTTGTATTATCTTTTAATAACAAAAGTTAAAAGAAGGAAAGCAATGAACCTTTCGAATCACCACATAATCACCAACTGACAAACTCAGCTCCACCTCAGATTCAGCCTGATATGGATGCATTACCTGCAAAACAAGGCCAAGCAACATACAACACACGCATTAAACAGCCATTTTTAATATTGTGGCACTCGCTTGACAAGACACACATACTAACTAACCTCTCCTAGAAAGTATCCCATGCTGTCTGTTGATCCATTATTTGTTTGAGAGGCATATATGCCATTAACCTCTTCATATGCTGGAGGTGGAGGCATAGTATTTTCCACACTTGGGGTAGGAGGTGCTTCAATCCGTTGTCGCTCAGATATCATCTACTCAATAATTTCAAAGGGCAGGGATCATAATATAAACTGATGCAGAACACTACTAAAACCACTCAGCAATTCATTACATAATGAGTATGGTAAAAGAGAAGAAGGTAACACGATGCCATACCTCGCTTTCAAGCTGATCGAGTATTTGAAGGACTCTCTGATGATAAGTACGTTCTGCTTCAACCTTTATTCCAGAATTAAAATGACATGAAGGTTTGAGAACAACTTCCTACGGCGTGCATGATTGTATTAGATTGAACCTAAGCAAACATAGAGGGAATTTTACACTACCATCGCAATAAGTCGCTGGAGAGTCAGCCTCTGTTGCTGAGATTCAACAGCAGCCATTGCTGCAGCAGCTTCTTTCCCCAATATTGCCATGTTTGACTTTAAATCATGCAGCTTTGTTTCTGCAGATTCCAATTTCATAGCAATCTCGGCGTTGCCCGGTGTTTCCCTAACTTTAGCTTGGCGTCTGGAAACTTCAATGGCCTAACTAGGTTCAAGTGAAGATGTAATTACAATTTTGCAGGGTGGAAATCATCTTTTCATAAAATCTTGGAGACACAGCTTATAAGTCGCTGCACATAAATTGGTTAATGATGCATTGTGATATGTACTAGATCACCAGGATGACTAGAACTCTTTCATGAGAAATAACAAAGAAATTACACAGGCATTTGAAATGTACCTGATTTTCAGCTTCTTGTCTCATTCTGTCATAACGTTGAGCAAGATGACGGGCATCCTCCAACGGAGCTCCCATTACCATTGCTCTCAGTGGCTCAGCAACCTGAAATAAGAGCATCCAACACCACCTTAAAAACAACATTAAGAGGTTGTAAAGAAATCGTGCCTTTCATGAGCATAATGCAAGGTAAAACTACATGAACAAAAAGGTTATTAATAAAGACCATGGACTGGCAATCAAACAAATTAATTTGATCAACAGAAATTGCATTTCCAACATTTAGGCCAGTCTATGTTAGCACCAACTTGTTCAAGACACCGCCATCTAGTTATCTCAGAATAATATACTTATTTTAAATTGGCTCGAGTGATATTTCATGATCAAGCAATGCTAACGATCAGGTAGAACATGGAGTCTACTACCTGTTCAAACTAATAGGGATTGACTGTATCCCATGCTTTGTATCAGTCAAGTAGCTGAAATGACCATCTTATTCATGTACATATGCACATGTGTGTGTGCATTGAGAAAAAAGCTCCCAGTCAGTAGTAATTCAAATATAAAATATTATTAGAGAGATTAGTTTCAGTATGCAAATGTCAAAGAAGATAATAAGCTAACTAAGCAAGTATGACAAAAATTCTTTCCGACTGCTGAGTGGCCAGTGAGGCAAATTTTGCTTATACATGCAACTTAATATTATAACTTCTAGATTGTTCATTCAAACCTGTGTGCCTAAAGCTTTCAACATATTTCCACGTTCCTTTTCCATTTGAGCACGAGCTCGTCCATAACTCAATGCAGCCTTTGATAATGTGTTACCACTGGTACATGTATTCTCAGAACCATATTTCCTGCTATCCTCTGATAACTTCGTTCCTGTTGAAACAAAGTAAATATATGGAATAAAAATGTTAATCCCACGATAGTCATGTTAAAAGTCTAAAATACATCAAAGTTTCACTAAATAACCTATTTCAACTTGTTTGGACCCTGTAACTATATATCCTTCCACACCACGAACAATATCTCTTTGGAAATGCTGAAACATAAGATTGAATCTTTCAAAGTCAAGGAAGGAAAAGGAAAAATGAAAATAAAACAGGTAAAGCATGGAGGAGGACTAGACAACCTTGCCAGCACGTGTGGAAATGTAAAGCCTCTCAAGTTTCTGATGCTGATGGAGTTCTGCCTCATCAGTTACAAGATTGTCTGAGCCTCCATATCCCCCACCCCCAAATTGTTTGAGAACAGCCTAATGTAAAATCCAGAGTAGTTAAGACATACGTTTATAGTAACAGAGAATACATATTAAAAATGAAAAATATCATATGATAGGAATAAAAAAAAAACTTCCTAAGTAAGTCATGCAGTTTAATTAAAGATAGATTAGGCAGTTGATAGAAGAGAAAATCAGCAGGAAAGATATCAATTACAGTGAAGTCAAATTGATCAGTCCAAAAAATATATAAATAAAGACTTGGTTATAAGATACATTGTCACAAGCATCACCAGCAAGCATAAAACAAACCTGGAGATCTGACTTAAGTAAAATAACCAACAATAGAAATTATCACAAATCAAGGCTACCTTTCTCAAAGCCAAAAGTACATATAAACCAGAATGCTAATTTATTAGCACCTTCAAATGTGAAGTTTAGCATCATGAAAGAAGCCATTCAACCATTTCCCTGTGATAACTATACGCCCTAGTTTATTGCTAACGCTGGAAAAATTTCAGTAGTCCCAATGTTGTGATTACACCACCTCCCCTTTCACCCACAAATGCCACAACCATAACAGCAAGAGTATTGAAAGCCTTTCATAAAACATGTCTCTCAACCATATGAATTTCTTGTAAATTTTCCATACAAAAGGTGCACTAAACTTTCTCCAGTTCACCACCCAACACACCCCCCTTATACACACATAAAGCCATTTCAATTCATTCCTCTACTACTACCATATCAAATACTCACAATCACAAAGTACCATTTTACGATTTCACCAACAAAACTCCAACACATCAAACAAAATCCCATTCTGACCTGAAGACATCCCCTTAACTATAGTGAAGCAGAAAACAATACTTAAACTTGTCAAAGTCAATCATTTCCCCTCTAAGTAAATCTTCATTCACCACTTCAATTACAAATAAACTACCAACAAACAAAACTCCTACCTACATATCATTTCACAATCAACAATCCAAAACCAACCCACTTATTCCCATTCTGATACAGTATCTTATCTAACGATCCAACAGCACTAGCTTACATCTCCTAATCACATAACCCATGACACCTTAACAAGCATTAAATTCCTCATATCCTATTCAACATCTATCACCTCACATCAAACATATATATTTCCTAACAAATTCCAGCGAAAACGATTTGGCAAACCAAACCAGCCCAATTTCCACAATGCAAAACCATTACACAGATCCAAAACTCAAACTTTTACAATACAAAAAACAGACCCATCTAATCAAACCAATCAAGAATCCAAAAGCTACAACCTTTACTACTGATCACGATACCTCAACACCATCTAATCACCAAAAAAAAACACCAAACAGCAATCACAAATTGAACAAACTCAAACCCAAAACACAAAATAAAAATCCAATCTTACAACATAAATATAAAGACATCAACATTATAGAGCTAATGTATAGACCTATAGTTGGATCTAAACAAGCTTTCGACGAAAAATATTTGGGTTTGATGAGACTTGAATCAAATTAAATCGTAGAAAAAATTTGAATTAAAGAGAGACCTGTTGCTGGCGAGCGACTTGTTCTCTGAGCTTGGTTGCTTGTTTTCGTATAGCCTCCATTCAATTTGAGGAGAGATTTTGATTTCGATTCTCGATTTTTCGATTTCCGATTTTCGGTTTTTTGTTTTTGGCTTTTGGTTTTTGATTTTTGTTTGGAGCTCGATAACCAGAGATGGTGTTGTTGTCTACAGAGAGGAGAGAGAGAGAGAGAGAGGATTTTGTGATGTTTTGGAAGAGTCGTTTTATTATTATTATTATTATTATTTTCTACATTTATTTTTTTATATGGTTTAAAAAATTAGAGAATTTGAATTTCATGTTAAGATGTGGCTGTCCCCATCATAACATTCTTGAACTCTTTCTCTTTTTATGGATTTCTTCTAAAACTCTGTTTGATATAGTTTTTTCAAATAGATTTTTTTAAAATAAATTTTTTATAAATGGATATTTTATAAATAGAGCTTTTTTAAAAAAAATTATTGATCGTTTGATTTTTAATTAAAAAAACTCATTTAAATTGTAGATAATTTAATTATATTACTTTTAAAAATTCTTTTAAGTTATAAAATTATTAAAAAAGACATTTGAAAGAGAGTAAACTAGCATTGAAAAAATATGAGAAAATACTACATTTGTAACTAAAAAAAAAAAACAAAATATAATAAAATAGAAGTACGAAATTTAAAATAAATCATTAAAAACTCAAAGTGTTGAGTGTAATCTCCCCTTTGTAGAATAGCATGATTGCAAAAAAAAATTGAAATTAATTATTAAGTATTTATCGAAATTTGTTGAGATTTAATAATATGTATATGGATGAATTTTTATTTTTAAACTCAAGAACAATTTATATATGTTAGTAAACATGTATAATGAGATTTGAATCTCTTATAATTGATGAAATAATAAAAATGTAAGGTAGGTTAGATTATTATTGTATTTTGGAAAGAGGTTAAACTTTTGTTAAAGTTTGTACGAGGAATAAGATATGTAGCTATGATATGGTAAATAACTTGAAAAATATTATGAAATTAAGTTATTATTATTATTTGTTTATAACTCAATTCATTTATTAAGTTCTTAAAGTTTATTAATTTTGAAATTTGAAGATTTTGACATAATAATTAATACATGTCTTAACAATTAAAGGTGACCAATCATCATTGGATTGAATAGTATTAATAATGTTACATTGTTTAAAAAAGTTTTTAGAACTTTTGATTAGTTGGTTTGTAATAATAATTTTGATTATAAGATAATGTGTTGATGATGTATTAGTTACAAATTTAGTTTATACTACTTGGATAATAAATTTGAATGGACTTTTGGTTATTACAATAGTTACCCTTTCAATTGTCCTTATTTTTATCATCCCAAGTCAGTATAATTCTCCATTCTAATTTACATGAAATCATAGTATTATTCTTGATTCTAATTTACATGAATTTTTTTGCCATTTCTTGTTGTACATATTCTTCAAACATGGAAAAGTTCATGTCACCAAAGTGATGGACATTAGAGGTGAATTATTCCCTCCCATGTACAATAAAATGTACACATGAATTGCATAATATGACAACTCAACAACTTCTCTAAGGAATCTAATCATTGAAGAAACTACAAATCCAAAGAGATACACAATAAAGTGCTTTTAACTAGAAATAATAGCACAAACAAGGATCTTCAAAACTCAGCCAAACAAGGCTTTGGTTTGCTAGTCCAAGTCCTCTTTTGGGTTCAGATTCAATCACTTGTGCTTTAAGTACTCTCCAAGTTGTATAAGCAGCCAAAATCTACCACATTAAAGATCTTGCATATTACGTTTTTCTTTTGTGTCTTTTTCTATTTATGTTATATTAAGATTTATTGAGGAATCGTTTGTTTTTTACACTTAATATTTAATGGTGCTAGATTAGATCAATTAAATGATTTTTATTTTTATTTTTTAAGCGGTCAAATCACTTAAAATCACTCAAAAATCACTTAAAATAAAAAATTACATTTTTTTGACTTTTTACTGAATATCAATTCACTTGATGATTTTATAAATTTATTATTCTAATTTTATCCTTCCAAAATAACAAATTTTCAAGTTTATTCTAGTTTTACATTATAAAAAATTCTTTTAATACTTTAACAAATATTTCCAAATTTGACCTAATTTTACATTATACATACTCATTTTAATGATATTTCATTCAATATTACTTTTATTTAAATATATAATAATAGTAATTCAACTTAATATCATTTTATTTATTTTTATTTAATTTACTTTACTATAATAATTTATTTATGTATGTATAATTTTTTTTAAATACTTTACTATAATAATTAATAAAAATATTATTAATATATACATAAAAGTGTTTTAGTATTTACTAAATAATTTATTATAATTGTTTGTATTATATTAAATAAAGTTATATAATAACTAATAGTAAAAGAATATAAATGTCAAATTACTAGTTTTCAGATAATTTTAACTTTAAAAAACAAACAAGATTACTATATATTAGATGCAAAGAAAAAAAAAAAAAACAAATAAACATGTCATTCAGATTTTAGGTTTCAGTCACTATTCAGTCTTCAGTCTTCAACAACATTTTTTAGTGTTTAGATAAAAAAAACAAATGACCTCTTAGTATTAATATAACTTTTAAAAGAATTATTGGTAGTTGTAATAGATAAATAATATGTTTTACAGTTAATTATTGTATTATTTGGTTAATTTTGTTGTTAAACCTTTTATAAACCTCAACAGCAATGTACATACATTTGGTAATTTCTATTTGTTATATATATATATATATATTTCTATGTAATTAGAGTTGGAATATAAGTATTTTAATTTAAAAAATAATGCCAATGATTTGGTCTTATATATATATATATATATATATTAATGGTTGGAGAGGAGGGGTTAAGATCAAGAGAAATACTCAATAATTTCTACTAAGGACCGGGTGGTGTGCATATGATTTGGTCATATAAATATTCATTAAATTATATAACAAATTATTTCATAATTACTTTACAACTAACCTCCACTTGCTTGGTTAAATTATTGTCAAAACTATTTAGAAATATCAAATCATCACTTTTAGAAGTTTCACAAAATATCTTTTATGTTAAAAAAAAATCTTAAAACGAAAAAAAAAAAAAAAAAAAAACATGTTTAAAGAGTATGAGTTTTAGAAGTATCATTGTAAAATTGAGTTGATTTTTTTTTTTTTTTAAATACCATTAGTTCGTGGGTACAGTACGCACAGCCTTCACAAACTAACAATGTAGTTCGTGGTGCTAAAAAAAATAAAAGAACTCAATTCAAAGCTATTTAAAAACTCACTTTTTTTTTTAAATGTTATTGATGGGAATATTCTCAATTATTATATACTATACATATTCAGTCATTTGATATATTCTAAAATACATTTCATGGTCAACAACTTTTATTAATCTGTTCAACCATTCAGAATTGTTTTATTTACCATATCATAACTTAATGCAAACATAGCGGACGAACTTTAGAAAATTGACGTTTTCGTTGAAATGTGTTCGAAATTTGAAGTTTGGTAAACTTCTAAGGCTTGGCTATGTATGCATACATCACTACATCCATGGCGATTGGTGGCCACTTAGTGATTTTAATGTTCGTTGAATGCTTCTCCAAAACATGTTTCTTGGTGTACATGATTGCCTTTGATGACTACTACAGTACTCATTTACTAGTCAAATACAAGCTATCGCCTGGTTTCTTCGTCTCTTTCAGCCTCTCATGTACGCAACAATTTTGGTCTTAGATTGATTACATACGGAAAAAAACAATTAGCATGCGGCATGCCTTTCTTTTTGTTCTGTTTTTTTAAGCACCATGTGAAAATATGAGTACGGAAAAATTAATATTGAATTACCTTAACTTTTATCGTAAACTCAACTTTGATTATATGTATTTTATGGTTGATAACATACTAAACAATACTATCTAATAAGTTCATCTATACAATTCAACGATAGTATCGTTGAATTTTTTTTTAAGCAGCGGTTATATTATCAAATTGAATAAATATTTTTTTAATACTAAATTATACGGAGCAATGACAGTATTTCTGAATTGCTTAGCCTTGTAATTATATATATAGAAGAAAAAATTTTATTATTGTCGTTACCATATTAGTCATCACCATTGCTTTATCAATTATGATTATTATCAACAAAGAATTACCAACTGGTTTATGTCATGTTGCACAAAGTGCACTACATGTATATAAAAGACAAGACTGATCAATAAAGAGAAACTCTTGGGTGGGAGAGAGAGAGAGAGAGAGAGAGAGAGAGAGAGGAAGTGACCTCACATCACAATATGTTTGTCCTATTTGTGGTAGTTCAAGTCAACGTCGACTGCTGTCATGATATCCTCCATGACTATGGTTATAAAGTGCAGACAGAAAAATCTATGCACCACCTCCAAACCTCATTCTAACTCCACCAACACTGCCAAGTACTTCCAACCAATCTAACACTGACAAGTCAATGAAATATTTCATGTGTAATGTTAATGTACCATCCTGTTCATTCTCAGTGGTGCATTAAATATGTATTCACCATTGCTGTTTTTTTTTTTTTTGGGACTGATATTCACCGTTGATGTTATTGGTCGCTAGTTAGCGGTGAAGCGGGTAGACACTAAGGTCACTGGGCCCTACACAACCCCATTACTCTCCTTATTATCAGGTATAGATCAAACTAGCATGTTTGATGTCTTTTTTTACTTGTTGTTTTCTCATCCTTTCAGGTCTCTCTGATCATGATCATTATGGCTGCAGCTTCTGCTTCATGGCCTTTGGGCTTTACCTTTCTTCTCTTTGCTGTGTTTCAGCTGGCAACTGCTTCAAGCCATGTGGGGTTTTGGTCTTGTTTGAGCTAGCTTCTGTTTTGGTTCTTGGTGGAGTTTTTTTTATGGATTTTGGTTCATGGGTTTGTGGTTTTTGTGGTGGTGTTTTATTTGCAGGTTTACATTGTTTATATGGGAGATAGAAGCTATGATGAGCCCCAGCTGGTTCAGGATTCTCACCATGAACTTCTCTCAAACGTTCTTGGAAGGTTTTTTGTTTTTTCAATTTATCTTGAATCAAATTTGAAAGATTATAAAACTTATTGATGAGTTAAAAAGTATTAGTTTGTGAGGTGATGGTTATAAATGCTAACTTATATGCATCAATTGCATTTTTGTGCTCTTTTTTCCCTTAAAAATGCATTACGTAGGCTTAAACATTTGATTATGTCAATAAAAGAAAGTATAATTACTTCAAGTTTCAATTTGACAGCAAAGAAGCTGCCAGTGATTCAATTTTGTACAGCTACAAGCATGGGTTTTCCGGGTTTGCAGCAGTTTTAACTAGGCCTCAAGCCAAGCTAATTGCAGGTGTTAATAATGTTGGTGAACCATGAACTCTGTTTAATAGTCCAAAACGTGTTTTGCCTTTTAATTATCACTTGTAGTTGATTATATATTTACTTAAAATGATGTAATTTGTGCAGATCTTCCCGGTGTTGTTCGTGTAGTTCCAAATAGAATACTTAGTTTGCACACGACAAGGAGTTGGGACTTTCTGCAAGTAAGACCTCATGTCGCTAATGGACTGCTTTCAAAGAGTCATTCAGGCTATGGATCAATCATTGGAGTCATGGATACCGGTCAGTATAAAAATGCTGTGTATTGTTATGCGGTTTCATGAATCTAATTTAGCTTGTTCTCATTGCTTCTTGTGTGCAGGCATATGGCCAGAGTCTGAAAGCTTCACAGATGAGGGTATGGGAGAGGTTCCGCCTCAATGGAAAGGGACATGCCAAGAAGGAGAAAGATTTAATGACTCCAATTGCAATAGGTGTGTAATTCATGTTCTGATTGCATAATTTTTTCTTAAGCAAATAAAGTTTAGCATCTTGAATATTGTTATTTGGTAATTTCAGAGGACCAAAACGTAGTAATGAACAATCATTCCTTTTAGTACTAACTAATGCATAATAACATTTTCAAAGTCTCGCAAAGTTCATAATTTTATCAATGGCAACATTACATTTTAGTTTACTGGGTCCGAGAATCATTGTTGCTATACATAGATACAATCTAATGGTTTCTATGTTTTTTCCTCTCTTGAATGATACATCTCTTAAAATTGAAGTGAGCCTATGATATTTTAGCTAAGTATCTATATATTATCAATAATTTGGTAGTAATTCATTGTGTAATTGGTGTCATGTTGTGCAATCTTAATTCGGATGTATGATCATACATTTTTTGACTTGGTAACACTTGATGTTTTTTCGAAAGAGATAGTTAAATCAAATAGAGAGGAATCTGAATTGTAGATCTTCACGAATCTGTTTACATAAATCAATAGTTTAGAGACATCTGAATGGCTAACTGCTGGAAAATTTTGAAACAGAAAAATTATAGGCACAAGATGGTACATTAAAGGATATGAAGCTGAGTTCGGTAAGATAATTACAGGAGACGGGGTTGAATTCTTATCTGCCCGCGATGCTATGGGCCATGGTACTCACACAGCATCCACTGCAGCTGGAGGTCCAGTGAAAAATGCAAACTTTATGGGACTAGCACAAGGACTGGCCCGAGGGGGTGCTCCATCAGCCCAGTTAGCCATCTACAAAGTTTGTTGGGCTACCGGTGGCTGCAGTTCAGCTGACCTTCTTGCTGCATTTGATGATGCGATCTATGATGGGGTGGATGTGCTTTCAGTATCTCTCGGTTCATCACCTCCTCTTTCCACTTATGTTGATGATGTCGTGTCTATTGGTTCGTTCCACGCTGTGGCAAAAGGAATTTCTGTAGTATGCTCCGCTGGAAATGCAGGTCCTTATCCTGAAACTGTAATTAATACTGCTCCATGGGTTGTAACTGTTGCAGCCAGCACCATGGATAGAGGTTTCACTACTACAATCACAGTAGGAAACAATCAATCTTTTATGGTATTTTCCAACTTATATTTTCAGCTTGATAGTGAGCTACTCTCTAGTTATTGATGTTGGTTATCACACTGTGTGTTCTATGTAAACCTATACATATATTTCATTTTCTCAAATAGGGTCAGGCTTTTTATACGGGGAAGGGGGACTTGAACGAATTTCACTGCTATTGTGTATGGAGAAGATATTGCCACATTTGATGCAGACAAAGACAGTGCAGGGTAAACACACTTCTCGTTTTGCAGCTTGTGGAATGAAAAATGTGTATATTGTATTTTATGGTAGAGAATCATATTCTGATAGTGTGGATTGTTTAACAGAAGCTGTGATTCAGGCACACTTAATGCCACTTTAGCCCGAGGAAAGGTAGTTATTTGTTTCCAATCACGATCCCAGAGGTCAGCTACAACTGCTGCAAATACTGTACGGGCAGCCAGAGGTGCTGGTCTCATCTATGCTCAATTTCCCACCAAGGATGTTCACTTTTCCTTTGATATCCCTTGTATCCAAGTGGACTTCACAATTGGAACATCTCTGCTCACTTATATGGAGTCGAATAGGTATGAACGCAACATAATGATAGATCCTATACAGTTAATAGAGTTCTTGATGAAACCTTTTTTTATGCAATAGAAATCCTGTAGTCAAGTTTAGCATCACAAAGACAACAATTGGGCAGCAAATATCACCAGAAGTGGCTTTCTTCTCTTCTCGAGGGCCTAGTTCGCTCTCTCCTTCAGTATTGAAGGTAGTGACAATGTAGGTTAGATGGTCATTTTTATGTAGTTTTTTTGAACCAACATATTTTGATGTTCTTTGCAGCCAGACATTGCGGCTCCTGGGGTTAATGTCCTGGCCTCCTGGTCTCCTGCTTCAGTACCCCTTGTCTATTGAGATGACTCAAAACAATGCACCTCCACTTGACTTCAAAATTGAATCTGGAACCTCCATGTCTTGCCCCCACATATCAGGGATTGTGGCCCTTCTAAAAGCTATCCATCCAACATGGAGTCCTGCTGCAATCAAGTCCGCATTGGTCACAACAGGTAAGAACTGCAACTTCAATGAATCACATATCTTCTTAACTTAGCTTATCCTATACTCTTTTCTTTAAAATTAACATATGTCATGTTATTTCCATCAATGCAGCTTCTCTGACAGACAAATATGGTCAAAATATAGTCGCTGAGGGAGCTCCTCATAAGCAGGCTGATCCATTTGACTATGGAGGTGGTCATGTTGATCCTAACAAAGCTATGGATCCTGGTCTACTATACAACATAGAAGTATCAGACTATGCTAGATTCCTTTGTGCCTTGGGGTACAATAATTCCGCAATCAGCTTAATGACTAGGACTCCTACTACTTGCTGTAAATCAACCAAGTTCCTAGTAAATCTAAACCTGCCTTCTATCACCATTCCTGAGCTTGAACGCACATTAACTGTATCAAGAGAAGTCACTAATGTCGGTCCAGTGAATTCTGTCTACACTGCTCGTGTTCAAGCTCTGCTGGCGTTACTGTTAGAGTTGAGCCATCAATTTTGACATTTAATTCTAGAACAAAGAAGCTGAAGTTTAAGGTAACCTTTAATTCCCACCTAAGAGTCCAAGGAAGATACTCGTTTGGATTTCTGTCCTGGGAAGATGGTTTCCATGTAGTAAGGATACCATTGATGGTTCAAACTGTCATTAGCAATTCCTACTATGAATTATGATCAAACTGCCATATGGGGCGTGCCACTTTTCTTCAATAATTTATCTTCAATTACTTATGTTAAGCCTTATATTATTAGTTTAATCATTTTTTATCAGTTAAAAAAAAGTTTTTAGGTTTGATGGTCACCTATATAGTGTCAGTGCTTTCCTTATCCGAGGAATCTTAAATTCGATTTTCCCCATGTGATTATATTTTAATTTGTTTTGTATTTGTGTTTGGACTAAGATCACATACCAAGTCAGTCAATATGGCACGTGAGGGGGTCTTATGGTTACTAGTTATAAGCACTAAAAGTTACGGAACCATTGAGAGAGGTTTTTGCATTCTCTATAGTGCAAGTCCTTCTCTTCTATAAACAAATTGATTTAAAAAGAGGAGATTGAGTGTTGCTTCAAAGAGAATAAAAGTCTGTCTAGCCTCATATTTTGAGTAGAAGTATATCATCATTGTATACATAGGGTCATATCCAAAAAGCAACTTCTGGTATTAAAGTACTTCATGCTTGTATAAAAGCAGTTTCTAACTTTCCTCTCAACCAAAGCAAAGACAATGAGTTCTCCACATCTCTAACCATCAGCTTTTATTGCTTTTTATTCTAAATTTCTTGCCCAGTCATACCACGTTCGCTTCCAATAATTCTCATGGTTCAACACCTTATCTCATTGGTCAAAAATAGGCAAAAGCTTGCGCATTTTGAAATTCATAAAAGGATGTTTTAAAATTTTAAAATCTAGTAGATTTATTAAAAAAAAAAAAAAAAAACACAATCCTTGTTAGTTGTCATCGACTCCAAAAGCTTAAACTGATAGAAAATGACTCAACTATAATATTTAAATAAAATTATGACACGTTAATATACACCTCCCTCACGTGCAACGTAAATAAATAATATATAACGAATACATGTTAAATGCTCTTTATCGTATAACATGTATAATAAGATGATAGATAAAGAAAAAAGAGAGGGTTTGGATCATATATCTCCAAACTTTGATATCATGTTAATTTCAGACTCAAAAGCTTAAACTGATAGAGAATGATCTATCTATAATGTCTAAGTCTTGAAGTTATGATACGTTAATAATCTTAATAGACTTTAATAGAATATCATCGATAAAAAAATATAAACGGATTACTTGAATATATTTTCTTTACATCTTAAGCCTAAAGTTTTATATATGAAAAGAATGTATGATGTTGATTTCCATAACAATGGAGCATCATGGGCAACAAAGATAATAAAATACGTGGATCATGTTGATCGAGTACTTTTAATCAAGAAACAGAACACATGCCCCGAAGAGATTGAGAACCATGCCATATCATGTGGGTCCTTAGATGCATATATAGATGTACAATATATTAGTTCCCTCAACAAAAGCAGGGTAATTTATATGACAATTTCTATATGCAAGTTTGCTTCTAAAACAATTCACTTCAATGTGACAAGCTCAAAAATTACATGATTACATCATGGGAAACTTTCATGAACCTTCCTTGAAATTTGGTTAGAATATGGAAGAACCCTTTTGATTTTAAAATTCGTCGACCTTTTTCGAACCATGTTTAAGGATGTTTTCTCATATTTGTAAAATTGATTAAAATCTTCTTTTTTGTTTTACAAAACATTTTGATTTTTTTTTTTTTAAAAGGACAAAACATTTAATTTATATTCTAGAAAGTGGGTCTAATTGTTAACCGCCCAAATTTGAATTTGAAAAGCTAGTTTAGAATTAATAATAATGGGTGGATAAAATGACATAGAAAATTATTAATTTCAGACGAGCAACATAATCTAAACAGACTTTATTTAAAAAATATAACTGATATTTCACTGCAGAAACTTCCTCTGCTATAGAAAAGTCACTTGTGAATAACACATATAATATTTTAAAGAACTATGACTGCGTGTTTGGTGGACAACGAGACGAGTCTACTTTTGAAAACTGTTGATTTTTAATCAACAGAATGCTCTGGAATAGTTGAGGAATTAAACCAAATTATTTCTAGATAAATATATAATCAAAATAATTATATTGATCTGAATTATTTTTTGCTGTTTTAAATAATGTTGTAAACTCATAGTTCTAATTATTAGTATACATTCTTTTTATATTCATAATAAAGGTTCAAGTTCAAATTCTATTATAAGCATTTACCAAATATCGTGGGAAAGTTCTGTATCTCTACTTGTGAAAGTAAATATCTCCCGATATGGAAATATTTCGCGATGTGAAAATGTTTTTAGTAAGTTTCAAGTAGATATACAACCATTCATGCTCGTAAATTTTTATCACCTTGTAATTATAAGAAAAAAATGTTGTAATTGATTTTTTACTATAATTTATAAATTAGTCTATAAGTAATTTAAATAATGCTGCGATATTTATGAGAGTTACTAATAAAAAAACGTAATAAAGAGGACAGCAGGTTGTTGAAGGAAACCCCATTTTATAACCTTAATTGTGAAGTGACAAATCGAAGTAAGAAATTGCTTGGTCAAAATTACTAAGTGCTAGCTAAGGTAGATATTTACGCAACTAATTCTATCATTGCTTTTAAGTTTTCAAGAATATTATGGCATGCAATCTCTGTCACGATGCACGAATACATAATTAAGATTGTTTTCTAATTATTAGTATTATAGTTATAAACATTATATTATATTATTAGCAAAGTTACAGATCGTATTAAAAAACGATTTAATAGTCTCTAATGTCTATGATATCGTTATATTATTCTAATAAAGTTAGCTGAAGGCGAAATATTTCTCTTAAGTTTTAAGTAACATGTACATAAGAAACAATAATTATTGAATTAGGTCGCTAAACAATTCCCTATTCGAGAAAAATTTTTGTTAGACATTCACTTTGAGTCCATCACTTATAAAATCGTGCATAACCGAAATAATTTATGACCAATAGAATGCATATAATTTAATCAACTTCATCTATTGGATAATAAATCTATAAACGAAACTGTTCTATCCAATTAATTTTCAAAAAAAAAAAAAAAATTGTTCTATCCAATTTGTTTTTCCTTCCACCTCTCTTTACATATAATATGTAAGACTTGCATTATTAAAAATGATCTCAATCCATTATGCTTATCCTAAGACTTAACCAACATCTAAAAGAAACAAAAATTATTGAGCTAATTAGTCATTAACGATCAATTTGTTGACAAAAAAAACTTGTGTGAAACATTGACTTTTAAGTGTATCAACACATTACACGTAATCAATGAAAAAATATGGTTGAGAATTTCCCTTCTTAAATATCTCTATTTATCAAAAACATGATTGACACAGTGGTAAAATATCATCTTCATCCATGCAGTTGACACACCAAGGTCATAGGTTCAAACGCCTATCCTCCACTAATATGTGAGTTTCTTCCCCCACATAATGTAGATTGTTCTCTCATGTTTTGAGAGTTATTTCTCATACCGCACTTTCAGAGTCATATATTTATTAGTCTCAACCGCCTCCTGGATTAATTACCAATAATCAAAAACCAAAAATCTCTACTTATCATTTTTTGAATATTGAGTCCATATGAGACTGTCCCATTCAAATTCTCATCTAGCTCCTGCCACTCTTCACATAATCTTCAAATACATGCATTCTTAAATCATCAGAATCCAGGTATTCCTCTTCCAGTGTTGAAAATTGACACGATAACATGAGTATTAAATAGAGGAAGAGCCATGCACGTGAGTGCACCGATTTATTCAATGTCGTTTTGCTAACTGTACCCATAATTTTATAACCTCAAAACGACATGGCAATTCTATATGCACTGGCATCGGTACATCTATGCATGCATGGCAAGCATATATTATATATATATATGGGGCCGTCGAGGCCGACTGCCAGGTGGTGTTTCGTGGAGTGATTGTTTTGGTCTTCTTCTTGTCAACATTCGGCCGGATTACATATTTTGGTGTCCACCGCTGGCCCACGAAACTTCCTCTCTCACATTGTATCGTAAAATCCAACAATGACCTAATTTTGGCTCTCACTCTTTTGTCTTCAAGCTTATTCTTACATTTGTCTTCAATTTGTTTCTCACTATTGATTCTTTCTCACAAGTTATTAGTCCATTATTTGATCACTTAGTGGGCATCTATGATCTTGTATTCTTGTTTCGGTTCCTATTACTATATATAGATTGAAATCCAGTGATTTAGATATGTTTAAAGTATATAAAATTAATAATAAATTGATAAGTACTAGTAGAGTCTTTAGTAAGAGGGTGAACCTACGTTTGGTCCTTGGAATGGTAAAATTATTGACTCTGTAAATTGTAGAGGGGTTAGAAAAGAGTTCTAAAGAAAAGTCAGTATATGGATATGAAAATAATTTTACATCCAATTTTTTAAAAGCAATTTATTAGCCTAGGGCCTAGGGAAGTGATGGCAACCTAATTCTGATAATAATCTGTCTATGTTTACAAATGGTCAAGAGTTTATCAGGTCAATATGTGCAACTGAAATTAAACATTATATATATAGTTTAATAATTTATTTTCATAGACAGAAAAAACTATACATGACAAATTGATAAATATACAGTAATACTTAAACTCAATGTCACAAATGGAGATAACAATGGGTCGGATTGGTCCTGCCTCAAACTCAATTCTTGCCTTGAATGGGTCACCACCTTTCTGTCCCAAACTTGAATTCGATTGGGATAATTACCTGAATCAGACTTGTTTAATCTAATCTAGTTTTAATAAGTCACATAATTAATATTAAAAAAATAAATATAATTTACAATAATTTAATCTTAAGTGCAATATTATATTACATCTACGTAATTGTCGATATAAAATCCATAGACAATATAAATTTTTAAATATAGATACTAAAGCAATTAGTATATAAAAAGGTTTTATTACAAACATCAAAATATTTACTATACATGATAAAGTTTCGCTACACACACCAAAATATTACTACTACATAGTAAAATCGAGTTTTTTGGTGGGGTGTCTCAACCCAAATTGTGCCCTGAATAGGTCCCTACTTTCTATCTCAAACCACCTCAAGAGGATCAATGTCCGTCGATTTTGGTCAAATCGAGTATTTTTGTCATCCCTGATCATGAATAACATATATATATATATACACCAATAATTTGAGCTATAGATAGATATGCAATATTATTGACTTTCTAGATATTAATAAAATTTTCTTAAAACATATTAATATAATAGCTAGGGCACAACCATACAATTAAGTATTTCATTTTAGAATAGGCCAAACCATGCATCTCCTTTTGAGTTCACATACTTTTTGGTAGTTAATTTTGTATATAATATTACAATGATAAGGAAACAAGTATCAAATATTCTCTCAACAGTAAGAATACAAATAAAAGAATATCATATTTGAACTTCGATTAAGCTCGCTCTCTCGTAGTTCTCCAATGTAATAGTTAATTAGGTTGCTAATCAAATATCACATTAAATTCTATACGTATCCATTAAATTGACGTTTTATCAAAATAAGTAGCGATGTTAACAAAGTGAATTTGGCACTTGAAATTGTTTTAATATCTTTGTTTATTTACAATCAAGAAAAAAACAAAATGAAGTGTTAGGGATAGTTGAAGAGAAATTTTAAAGCATTGGGTACGGTAGGTAGAAGTCACTACTAAGCATATCTTTCTTTTAAAAGCTAAAACATATAATATAAAATATATAAATATAAATATATATATATATCATTTATCAGCTAAAATCTATTCCTAACTTAAGTAAATATAGATAACTTTTGATATTCTCAAAATATATTATCAGTAATTTATATTGTTTTGATAAATTGAGATGTAGAGTTAACCATTATTGTCAATTTATTTTGTTTTATTTATTTATTTTTTTGATGAGAGAGGATTAAATCCAAAAAATACTATCTAGATCATGTGTTTATAAATATTTATGAGGTAATTATATATAAAGATATTATAAAAGTACTGCTGAAAATAAAACTAAAGTAAGTCATATTTTTTATATTAAAAAATTAGATGTGATGATATTATTTGTTATTTTAAGGGTTTTTTTATATTTTTCTCTTATATATAGGATATAAACTTTATTTTAATTATTTATTTATTGATAAATATATCGTCTATTTATTACGTGGCGATCAATGGGGACCATTAGTGATGCAAAAACACTGTCATTCGTGCTGAACGTGGAGCACTCGCCACGAATTTTCCCACAACGCGTCAAAGACACGTTGGAAAAGTCACCAAACAATTCCCACCATTGGATTCAAAGCAATGTTGTGAGATACTGGGATTCCAACCGTCAGATCTTCGACGCGAGAAACTTGGCGAGTGGTGACTGGGGGTTCTGAAAATTGGAAAAGAACCGCCGGGAAAAAAATTAAAATAATCAGGAAGTGCGGCGGAATTAACGCGGCAAAGCAATCGAATTTTGGTAAATAAGGAGAAGTTCTGGGGGCAGTGTTGGAAAATAGAAAAAAGCACAGAAAACGACGGCGCTTTGCCGCTTTCGTGAGTAGTTCGTTTTTGAATAATCTTAGCCCCACGTTTGGCTGCTTTTGCACAAAACTGTTTCGCAACCGCCGGACTGGGTAATTTTGTGGGTCCCACTTTTTTGTGTTAATAAGAATCAGCGGTAAATAGGTTGACCGTGAGAATCAGAAATCAGAGACAGGCTAGCAAATTAAAAATTGTAAGGTGCTGATTTTAGTTTTGCTTTTTTTTTTTTTTTTTTTGTTTTTTTCTGGTTTGATTGGAATTGACCAAACCATAATCAGTCAGTCAACAAGAGTTCCAGGAAGAAAAATCTACGTGGAAATATGTTATGGATTCGGTCCAAACAAGGCCAAACCATCGAGACCTCAAAATAGAATAGTCAACTGATTTTAACATATATTTTTTTTTCGTAAAATGTTACCACTAATCTTAATCGAATAGTTATACATCTTTTAATTCACAGAAATAATGAAATTCGTGCGAAGTTCTGTCCTATGACCTATACGGTGATGGCGGTCGAATTTTACGTTGTTTATGAAATAGTCTAACAAAAACTCTTATTTGTTGTTAAATAATAATTCGTGATTGTATATCCTATTATTCTTATTAATAAAAGAGTTTAAATTTCATTTTATATATAAAATAATATAAAATTTTTTTATTTATTATTGAGTAATTATACAATAACAAACATTCGAATGATTCAGTTTGTTGTTGAGTCTATCCATGGTTATATATCTCTTCACCTATATGAATGACAAAATTCTAATCTCAACTTACTAATAAAAATAATAAACATTAGAAACTTTTCATTTATTGTGAAGTAACTATCGAACTATTCAATCCGTCCTTGTTATGTTACCTGGTCATACTCTTGGTGCTAATTCAAAAAAAGACTTTCAATATTTTAAAATATATTTTCAAAAAAAATTTAAAAAAAAAAAAAACCGTTTAGTTTAAATTTCTTTTTGTTTTTTTTTTTAAGTCAATTTAATTTTCTAATAAGATATGAATAGTGCATTAGTCCAACAAAAAAAAAAAAAGAGATGAATAATGCAAAAGAGATATTGATTTTCGTCGAAATTGGCTGTAAACCACCATCCATAAATAAAACACAAAAGAGTAGAAAAAGTAGATAATATAAAGACATCCCATTAACTCCGCACCTGTTTTCGTCCTCGAACCACCATTCATTTCAGTGCTTCAATTCCAACTAAACTCTTCAAAATCTTAATCAGGTAATAATCTTAACTGAACTCACAAAATCTTTCGTATGCATAGAACCTCTAAGTTTATATATATTTGGTCTAATATTGGTTTCAAAAACACGAAATATTTTTATTCTCAGAAAAAAACACGAAATATTTTGTGCACAGAAATGGAGGGCTGCATGGAAGCAACTGCAAGAGCGTTGAAACCAAGTTTGAGAAGAGAACTTGCTGACAACCAACAAGTGTATTTTGACGACGTGTGGTGTACCACTGGGATTTCTGGTGTACTTCCATGCGAGGACTTCTCGGTTGATGATCTTCTTGACTTTTCTAATGGAGATTTTGAAGAAGAGGAAGAGGAAGAGGAAGAAGAAGAAGAAGAAGAAGGAGAGAAGGACTCTTTATCTGATTTTTCTTCTTCACAGGACTCTAGTATTGATGTTGATGATAGTAACTCCAACTCTAGCAGTACTTTTGACGTTTCTTATCATGAGTCTTTTCTCACCAGTGAAATATTCGTTGAACCGGTAACTTGAACATGTTGTTTTGCTTTTTTTGGCGTTTTGATGGGTTGTTTTGGTTCATGATGATGAAAAGTGAATACCCTTTTGTGGATTCTTTACAGGTTGATGAAATTGCAGAGCTTGAATGGGTGTCACAGGTCATGGACGATTCTTCACGTTCAGAGTCCTCTCTTTTGTACCCTAGTTATGCAGGAAACCGGTCTGAACCTGACCTGAAACCTGTAAAGATTGAGCCGCCTTGTTTTCCCTTCTCAATTCCGTCCAAGACAAGAACCAAACGTACCAGACCCACCACTGGCCGGGTTTGGGCGCTCGGTTGTCCGGTTCTTAATGACTCACCGGCGTCGTCCTCTGGTTCGTACGGGTTGAGTTCGACACCTTGTCTTATCGTCCCCAACCCGGTTCAGAGTAATGAGTGGTTGAGCGGTTTTGAAGAACCGGCGGCGAAGAAACTTAAGAAGAAGTCTCCGGTTCAATCCGGAGGCCTCTTTCAGAGAAGGTGTAGTCACTGTCAGACTCAAAAGACTCCGCAGTGGAGAACCGGTCCGCAAGGTCCGAAAACGCTTTGTAATGCATGTGGGGTTCGTTTTAAGTCCGGCCGGCTTTTTCCGGAGTATAGACCGGCTTGTAGCCCAACGTTTTCAAGGGATATGCACTCGAATAGTCACCGGAAAGTGTTGGAGATGAGGAAGAAGAAGGAATTGGCCGGACCGGAGGTCGGATTGACCCATATGGTTCAAAGTTTTTGAAGGTTTTAGAGTAGAAGTAAGTGGATCGAAACCCGGGGGGGTTCAAACCGGTATGAACCGTTATAGGTTGGTTTTGATTGATAGGTGTGTAATTTTGATGATGGTCTAGTTATAGTTAGTGGACATGTCACGGATTTGTAGGGAGGTTTTTCATTTTCTTTTTCTTCTTTAGTTATTCTTGTTGTACTTTTTAGGGTCAATTTTTCAATTTATTTGCAGGACTAATGACTATAGATGAAATGCATAATTTAGATTAGCTTTAGTGTTAATTTTCTTATTATTATTACGAGTCAGAATTCTTACATATATAAATTATGGTTCTCGACTTCTCTAACCTAAAAAATCTAACCTCATCCCCACACATGTTAATTAAATCCAAATGGGGTATAATTAGTTTTTGCTTTTCTCTTAATACAAAATCTAACCTTTTAATAGTTGTGAGTGTATATGCATGAAAAAAATAACTTTCAAAACAAATTGATTTTGATTATGTATCTATAAATTATTTACAAACTGTGTTATAATTTATGTTAACGAAGAGAACACTTGTTCCTACCCAAATCAAAATACAAAAGACTATTAAGAGTAAGAAGCATGAAACTTATAACTCAGTCTCAATGCATATCCATCTTTTATTAAGTCTTTTGATGCTTCAAAATGTGTTGCTTTCAAGAGGCTTTGAAATGTTCAAAAGAAGGGGTTGGAATTCTTGATTTCTTGATGGTGTCATTGAAACAAAAGCCAAGGATGCGTGTATGTGGGGCAGGTAAGACAAATAAATAAAGTTGTGTGGTGTGGGCATAAATAATAATGGCATGCCATATGGTGCTTGTCAAGTGGGTCTTTTTTATTTTAACAAAAAAAAAAAAAAAATCATGATTCATGAATGAATGGATTACGGCTACTGACTAAGTGCATGACCCCCTACCAAGTGTCTCACATTCCTCAACTAAGAAGCAAAGTCTAGGTCAACACCACTTCCAAATCCATGCCCTACATGAGACATCACATTATATATATATATCGTGAGGTGTGACTTTGGCTTTAAAATTTGAAATAATTTGAATTGTGGTTTGCCTGTTAGTTTTTGAGCATGAGGTCATGCAATTGGATCATGTCTTTTGAAATTAGCTTTTCCTCCAAAAAGATCAAACTTTATTGTTGATGAAGAATGATTGTTTTTGTTTTTTAACTATGAATTTGAGATTTAGAAATAGAGATATGATATAACATACATTGAATTAGATGTGAGAGATTCACTATTGAAATATCTTGATATTTTTTAAGAATAAATCATATAAGATGTAATTCTATGTTATGTGTCAAGTGATTTTAACATAATCATAAAGATTTAATTACTTTACTGGTTGCGTAATCTGCATAATAGGCATAAAAGGGCCAAAATCCCCATCTGCATAAAAAGTTAAAGAAAAAAAAAGCAAGTAACCAACAATAATCACCTATCAACATCAAAAACTTCAATATATGTGAACCAAGAGAGATAGTCATTCTTATACTCACACATTTCAAAAGATAGAAAAAACCGAATTTGTAGAATCCTACCATCTTTATATCCTACTAACCCGGAAAGGTCATGCCAAAAGGCAACATCCAATGTCTTGCTTCTTGAGAACATGTACCAAACCCTAAGCGCAAAGATAACCAATTCAACTCAGCCAAAACATTACATACAAAACTAGAAAACATAAAGAAAGTAAAACAACAAAGGAAGAAAAGACAAAACTGAGAGTGGTCATAACAATACTAAAGTTATTCCCCTTTCGTTGATTTTTCCATATTGTTCTCTATCTCTTGACATTGAAACTTAAATACGAATTTCAGCAAGTTTTTAAACACAAATCCAAAGTTGTTTAGCAAGTTTTTAGAAGCACAGCCAAATACTTATTTACTGGGGTCATGAAAAATCACTCTTACACTGAACAAAAGGATTCTACTTGTCACAAAAGTCCAAGAGACGAATTCTCAATTGTTAGACTGCGAAACAATTTGCAAAAATAAAAGGTTGGTATTATCTACTACGTCATGAAAGAAAAATTTGACCTCAAATGCTAAAAAACGATATCAACATAAAAATGGAGATCGAATTAAATTTAGCTACGCGTATATTCGACCGCAACTAATCAACTGAATCCTAAAAAAAAATCAAACATTTTTTTCTTTTCGTTGAGGCATTAAATTATATATGCACAATTTAAAACACAGAAAAAATTCAAACCACTAACCTCCAGCTTTAATGGTCAACAACAGACTCAACAAAAACCAAAACGGCACCCCAGAAGACAGCTACGTTTTCCAAACAAATAATAAGCACCTAACCAACAGAAAACATATTGAAAAGGAAAAACAAATTAAGAAATGAACCTGATGATACAACTCCTTCAAGCAGGTAAGTTTGCGTTATTGTCACTAAACTGTTACTTAGAAGATTGCAAAAGGGCTTCAACCTGAATGACTCAAATAATACTACTAATGAACATAATATGAAAATAAGTGTGTAGTTAATGAATCAAAACATAAATGTTAGGGTAAAACGGTGTGGCACTTCTGCAATTTTACCTTTCCTTTTGTCAACTGCACTCCATAATACACTCATAGGTGAACAGACTGTAAGAAAGACATGCCAATATAGACCAAATTATATGTCGACTTATTTTCAAGGGAAATGAGAAAATATTTAGAACCATGTCAGCTTTAAAAACAAATACGGTGCCAACAGCAATTACCAGATTGGTATTTAAAAAGCTTGCTGGCTCAACTTCAAACCGCAAACCTCCCCTCTACCATTAACCATCAAGAACCTCCATTGAACTATCAATCAAATTATTAGGTCCATACAATCATGGAATTTGAGTAGAAACTGACAAAGAAAAGTAAACAGAATCACCTTGTTTGCCATATATCACCCTTTTCAGAAATAGACGCCACAAAAGTTACTGAATAGTTAACGCAAAACAATGCGGCCTTTTTGTAATTCTACCCTTTCCGCCAACAATGCTAAAAGTACACTCAAATGGCAGAATGCAACAAATATTTGCCAAAAAAAATAGCAATCTGACTTCTGACTGCGATTAAAAAAGAAACAGAACAAAGGTTGTGTAATTAATAAGACACCCACCTAAATAGTGCTCATTAGGTTGTCAGAAAATCCTCGCCTGCTATATAAGAAAGACTTTCTAAATTGCAAATAACTTTACCTACGAACAAAGAATGTTAATGAACATTGGAAGAGACCAATGCTACCCCCATGTAACCAACCAAGAGCTCATAAAACACTTAGAAAGTTAAAATTATATACAGGCACATCGACAGCACGGGGAACAATTATTTTCACTAAAATCCAGTTGAAGTCTGCCGCTCACATAATCCAACCAAATAATCAATTGAATCCTGATCAGAATCAAAGAGCAGTCTCTAATTTCTTTCATGCACATATATATATTCTGTTACAAACAAACAATAAAAATTCAAATCTAGAACCTCCCTTTCTCTGACCAGTGGGTACCTCCACTAAACCAAAAGAGCACTCGCAGTTCTGAATCCAGACAAACATAAGACTACACCAAAAACATAAAAAATTCGAAGAAAATGGAAAACAAATCAACAGAAGACTTGCCGACATCATACAGCAAACTGAATATAACTCCTTGTTGCTGAACATCCAAGCACCACCATTAAAGTTGTCAAAATGTATTCAAAAGAGCTGCTCTGCAAAAGAAATAAAACTGGTCATTTGAACATCATAGAAGCAAGATCTCACCAAACTCGAAGAAACAAAACAAAACTGGATTTGTTGCATCCTGACATCTTATATATCCTACAACCCGGAAAGGTCCTGCCAAATGGTAACATCCAATGCCTTACTTCTAGATAGCATGCACCAAAAACCTGAACATGAGAACAACCAATTTGACTTGGCCAAAACATTACATACGAAACTAGACAACATAAAAAGAATGAAAGAGAAATGGAAGGAAAGACAGAATAGAGAGTGATCATAACAATGCTGTGATCATTCCCCTTGGCCAGGTTATTCTCCCCCTTAGCTATTATTAAGTAGCCTCTTGACATCTGATAATTAAATACAAATTTCAGTAAGTTTTGAAACACAAAACTGAACATTTAAACAAAAGTCAGTAAGTCTTTAAAAGCACAACCAAAAACTTATATACTACGGTCAAAGCTGTTCAAAAAGAAGTAATTTTACAATGCTAGACTGCAATACAAATTATTTCTGAAGTACTGCAAGCAACGAGAAATTAGGGAATTGGGAACAAATTTCAAAGCCGACAAACACCACAGTATAAACAAACCAAAATAATGGCTCTCATATTCAAATAACTTCCAATAGTATCTTACATTGTCATACTGCAATAAATATTTACAAAATTAGAACACCAAATTAAAAGATCAATACAGTTTGCAAATAGAATAAAGAAGGATGAAGGCTGTGCTCAGTACTTAGTGACAGATTTTTCAAAACTTAAAAATGAGATCCTCCTAGCGTCCAACATATTAGTATAAAAGGTTGAAAAAAGAGCAAGCAATAATAATCACCTAACAACATCAAAAACTTCACCATATGTACACTAAAAGATATAGTCATTCTTACTCATAACTCATAAGTTAACACATTTCATTACTCAAATCCAGAAAAAACAGTTGAAAGGTTGTTACCGCAATCCTGACGAAAACAGATTAATCAATGTTGTCATAAGCAATCTTGAGTCTTCCAATTGACCAAACACAAATTCAAGTCCACTCCAAATATCTAAAGCCATATACATATGCAAACAAGAAATTAATCGAATATTTGTTTCAGATTCCAACATAAAACAACCGCTAAGAAAATAGAAAGTATTAATTGAACATTCTCTTTTGTGTTGACTATTTCATATTATTCTCCCATTTAGTTTAGGGACCCCTGACAAGTTAAATTCAAATTTCAGCAAGTTTTTTAAAGTACAACCGAATACTTACGTACTCAACAAACCGAAAAACGAAATGGGAATTCTTTCTTCTCCATTGAGACGAACAAGATAGATAGAATGGTTTTCATATTCACAGAATAAGCAAACCAGACAAATGGCTCACACTTTCTAAATAACTTCCAAGACTTGTCATACTGTAATAAATAATTGCAAAATTAGATCACCAAATTTAATATCAAATACAATTTGCAAACAGAACTGATAGTAAAGAAGTATGAAGGCTATGTTTAGTGCTTAGTAACCGACTTTTCAGAGCTCAAAAACAAAATTCGCCAATTATCTGACATATCTGTATAAAAAGTTGAAAAAAGAGCAAGCAACAATAATCATTTGAAAACATTAAAACCTTCACCAGATGTGAACTAAAAGAAATAGTCACCCTTACACTCATCAATTAAACACATTTCATTACTCAAAATCCAGAAAATACAGTTGTTAGATTGTATTTTTCTCCTTCAAGGATAAAATGTCACAAAAACCTCTTCCAAAATTCAAGCATGATTTGCAAATTCAGCTCAAAAAAGTTTCACAAGAGCTGAGCCAATATATGTACCCCAATATTAAAACAGTCCGTTTCAGTAAGTCAACAATGTAACAAGCAATCTTAAACGTCTATTTTTTTTTCAGGCAATTACCAGTCTCAACAAACAAGTGAGACTGTTTCAAAACCAACAAATCAAGAAAAATATCTGTTTCAAAACTTAATCTCAGCAAATACGTTTACAAGCAAAACAAAAAAATTATTGGGGTCAAAACATTTGTTCATTTTATAGTAGTTATCACTCAACAAACAACTGAGATAACCAGCTCCAAACCAGAGGTGAACAGAAAAACCTTGCATATAAAGTGTCAATAGTAGCAACACCAATCCAGCAACAAAACCATCTCATACTTCTTTGAGAACATGTATCAAACCCTGAACGCAAGAGCAACCAATTTAGCTCAAACCTCCCCTCTGCCATTGTGTCACTTTCAGCATTGTACGACTTTTTTGGTCACTTTCTCATGCTTTATTCATCCTTCTCTTATATCAACACTGGAATCATTCTCTCTTTGTTTATTATTCTCCCAGGGCTTCCCAACAAGGTAAATTCAAATCTGAGCAAGTTTTTAAAAGCACAACCAAAATATTTAAACAAATTCAGGCAAGTTTTTTAAAGCACAAATGAATAGTTGTGTATTCAACAAACCAACAAAAGAGGGTTCTTACTCCATGGAGACAGTCAAGCTGGACAAAAAGGATTTCCATTTTCACAGATGTTCAAATGTAAGTAATTTTACAATGATAGAATGAAATACAATTTCCACATATAGATACCCAAATTATATTATTAAGTACTGCTAGCATCAAGAAATGAGGGAATTGGAAGCAAATTTCAAAGCCTGAGTTAAGGTTTTAAGTCAAATCCTCATTTTGAAGTGTGCTGCAAAATACACTCACATAGATAAGAAAATGAAGAGGAGAAAGATAAATAAACCAAATTAAAATCTTCCTTTTTTTGGCAAGAAAAAAAGAAAAAAGGAAAAACCAATTGTGAGCAAAGGTTAGGATTCTTATGGAACCATCGAATAATCACAAATCAAAAGACTACACAGGTGATGCAACTCCTTCGAACGGATATGTTTTTGTTATAGTTACTAAATTGTTACTAGGAAGACCTGCAAAAAATGGCTCCAACTTCAATGACTGAAATAAAACTACTAATGAACATAAGAAGAAAATCGGTGTAGTTAATAAATAATAACTTAGATGTCAGGGTAAACTGTGCAGCACTACCGCAATTTTACCTTCCCTTTTGTCAACAGCACTCCATCGTACACTTGAATAAGTGAACGTACAGCACTCCATCGTACACTTGAATAAGATAAAATACTGCTACTGGAATATTCATTTTTCTTAATCATGTAGCACAGTACCTTGTAAATCATATAAAATCATGCACAAGATGGATCTCAAGAACAGGGCTTGGAACAAAATAACTTACATATTAAAGTTAAAACTTACTTGCCAGTAGAAATCCATCTTATAGCCACAGCATCATTCAATTCTGTCTAGAAAAGTTTCAAAAAACCCAGCATAGTAAGAACAAATTAACTTAGAAAAACAAATATAAAGCTATGCACTCATACCAACAGACATCAAGAAAAGAAAAATTAGTAAATGAGCAATCCAGACCTCAAAACTTCCTCTCTACGACTCTGTTATCAACATTTGACCAGCAAGAGCTCCACTGAACCAACAGTTATTGCAATTTGTTTAACCGTGTGATTGCACTAAATTGGCACAAAAACTACAATCCAACTTCTGATTGCAAAATAGGCTACATAACTTGATAAAATACCTCCTGAACAGCTCCATAATTATCTGCCAACAGAAAAATCTTGGCATCTAAAGCATCAATGCTTAGCACCAGCAGTTCATCTACTTACTCCGTTGTCTAACAAGACTTGTAAATTGGCTTTTATTTCAGCATCACTTATGACACACAGAAATGCCAATGAACACTAGAAGAAAATCTATACCACGAACAGATTAGAACTCATAAAGTTCAAATTATATGTCAGGCCAGGCCCCCTTTTTCATGTTCAAGTATGCTCCAACAAAGAATTCACATACCTAACAAACAGCAATGAATGAAATAATAAACCAAGTAAATGACACTTTATTTTCCCTAAACCAAAGAGCACAAGCCAGAAGGGCACATCACATTTTTCTGAACTAATGTACTAAATCCTGCACACTACACACGAAGACAAATTAAGGTCTGCCAGAATACATTACATATGAAACTTGAAGGCATGGTAGAAGTGAGAAAGAAAAGACAGAAACTGGATATAGTCACATTCAGCATTGTGTAATTTATTGGTCACCATCATCATACTTTCTTCATCCTTTTCTTTTGTTAATACCGAAATTACTCTCTTTTTGTTGACTTATCCATATTATTCTCCCCCTTAGTAAGAGCTACCTGACACCAGTAAATACAAATTTCCAAGTTTTTTTCAAAATCACAACCAAAATTTTTATAACTTTAACACTTCTACCAACAAACAAAGAACGCTAAATATAACTTTGGAAGGAGACCCAAGCTATCACCTGATAAGGCTTGTGAAACACTTATGAAGTTAACATCATATATTCGATCCTCGCCTTGTTTTTAAGTATGCTAGGAAAAACATGTTTCAGCAACAGCTTGGGAAAACGATTATTGTTGATGAAATCCTACTGGACTCAGCTGCTCATATATTCCAAACAAATTTACCAACTGAATCCAAAATGGCCTCAAAGAGCATTCTCTTATTTCTTTTATGCATATACATTCTGTTACAAAGAAAGAACAAAAATTCAAATCTCAAACCTCATTTATTTCTCTGAAAAGTGAGAAACTCCACTAAAACACAACAGCAACCACACACAGTTCTGAATCAAAACAAAGATAGGACTATACCAAAGACATGAAACATTGGAAGGAAATGGAAAACAGATCAACAGAAAACTTGCCAACATCATTCAGCAAAGTTAAGAAAACTCCCCGCTGCTGAACATCCAAGCAACACCATAGAAATTGCCAAATGAATCCAAAAGGGCTGCTATGCAAAAGAAAATATAACCGATCATTTGAAACTCATGGAAGCAGTATCTCAGAAAAACTCAAATGACAGAAAAAAACAAATTTTTTGAATTCTGACATCTATATATCCTTCAAGGATAAAATGTCACAAAAGCCGCTTCCAAATTTCAAGCATATTCTGCAAATATAGATAAAAAATGTTTCACAAGAGCTGAGCCAATATATGTACCCCAATATAAAAACAGGTCTGCTCCTGCAAGTTAATAATTATTAGTCTGTATAAACAAGAGAGACTGTTTCAAAACCAACAAATCAAGAAAAAACTATTTCAAAACTTAATCTCAGCAAATAGTGGTACAAGCAAAAGAAAAAATTTACTGGGCCAAACCATTTGTTCTTTTTATGGCAATTACTACTCAACAAACAAGTGACATTACCAGCTCCAAACCATAGGTGAAAAGAAACACCTTAATCATCTAAAGCATCAGTCATAGCACCATCAGTCCAGCGAAAAAACCATCTCAAACTTCTTTGAGAACATGTATCAAACCCTGAACACAAGAGCAACCATTTTAGCTCAAACCTTCCATCTATCATTGAGTCAATTTCAGCATCGTGCAATTTTTTTTTTTGGTCACTGTCTCATGCTTTATTCATCCTTCTATTACATCATCAATACCAGAATCATCTCTTTTCATTGACAGTTTCATATTATTCTCCCCTTAGTTAAAGGGCTTCCCGACAAGGTAAATTCAAACTTCAGCAGGTTTTTAAAAGCACAATTAAAATATTTAAACAAATCCAGGCAAATTTTTGAAAGCACAAATGAATGCTTATGATTTAACAAACCGATAAAAGGAAATCTTCCTCCATGGAGACGAAGAGCAGGACAAAAAGGTTTTCAGATGTAAAGAAGGTCAAATGAAAGCAATTTCACAATGCTAGACTGCAATACAATTTGCCCAAATAGATACCCATATTACATCTCAAACACTCCCAGCAATGAGTAATCAAGGATATTTGGCACAATGTTCAAAGCCTCAGTAGTGATTAACACCCCAGAATAAACAAACCAGACAAAAACCACTCATCTTCCCAAAAAAAAAAAGAAAAAAAGCCCGAAGAGTATCTCACATTGCCATACTTGGATAAAATTTACAAAATTAGACAACCAAATAACAAGCTCAAATTCAGTTGTAAATAGATATTGCAGGTGATGCAGAAGATTGAAGGTAGTGCTTAGTTACAGATTTTTCATAACTCATGAAAGAAACTTTCAAAGTGTCCAACATCTCTCTTTAAAAAGTTGAAAAAAGAGCAACTAAGCAGCAATAATCACCTCACAACATCAAAAACTTTACAAGATTCGAACTAAAAGAAATAGCCATTCATACACTCATCAATTGAACACATTCCATTTCTCGAATGGAGAAAAACAGCTGTTAGGTTGTATTTTTCTTGTTCAAAGATAAAATGTCACAAAAACCTCATTCAAACCTGAAGCATATTCTCAACAAACAAGAGAAGACCGTTTTAAAACAAACAAGTCAAGAAAAAATCTGATTCAAAACCACATTTGAAACGGAGACAGCTTGATATCGAAATAAAAACCTAAAAGTTCAAAAACCCTAACCCTTAGAAGAAAGTCTCGGTTCTTCAAATTCCCGAACAAGAAAGCCCAAAAACCCAGACCTTGATGAAACACAGCGAACAAGAAAAGCCAACACCAGAAAATGGAATACTTATGATTTAACAAACCAATAAAACGGAATTCTTCCTCCATGGAGAGGAAGAACTAGACAAAAAGGTTTTTGCATGTAAAGAAGGTCAAACGAAAGCAATTTCACAATGCTAGACTGCAATACAGCCCAAATAGATACCCAGATTATATCTTAAATACGCCAAGCAATGAGTAATCGAGGACATTTGGCACAATGTTCAAAGCCTGGGTAGTGACTAACACCCCAGAATAAACAAACCAGACAAAAAGCACTCATCTTCAAAAAAATAAAATAAAAAATAAAGCCCCAACTCCCAAGAGTATCTCACATTGCCATACTTAGATAAAATTTGCAAAATAAGACAACCAAATAACAAGCTCAAATTCAGTTTGTAAATACATATTGCAGGTGATGCAGAAGATTGAAGACCATGTTTAGTGCTTAGTAACAGATTTTTCAGAACTCAAGAAAGGAATTCTCAAAGTGTCCGACATCTCCTTTCAAAAAGTTGAAAAAAAAGCAACTAAACAATAATCACCTGACAACATCAAAAACTTCACGAGATTCAAACTAAAAGAAATAGTAACTCTTACACTCATCAATTGAACACATTTCATTACTCAAATATATATAAAAAAAAAAACAGTTGTTAAGTTGTATTTTTCTTGTTCAAAGATAAAAGGTCACCAAAACCTCATTCAAACCTAAAGCATATTCTCTCAACAAACAAGTGAAGACCGTTTCCAAACAAACAAGTCAAGAAAAAATCTGATTCAAAACTCAATTTCAGCAAACTTTTTTATAAGCAGAACCAAAAACACTAGGGCCAAAACATCTGTTTCTCCATGGCAACCATAACTCAACAAAAATGTGAGAATGAACAGCTCTATTACCAACGGAAAAACCCCAAGGCATCAATAATAGCAGCGCCAGTCCAGCACCTAAACCATCTCATACTTCTTTGAGACCATGGATCAAACCCTGAACACAAGGGCAATCAATTCCGTTGAAACCTCTCCACTTCACCATTGAGTCATTGACCAACAATAGCCTGCACTGAACCAAAACCAAGGTATAATTTTATAACCATACATTAAGGATCTATATATTGAAATGATAGCCAATATCATCTACCGATATTTCCTCATTTTAAGGGGACCAGATCTTAAAAATACCCTCGAATATTCCCAATATTTTGAGAATATTCAAAATATTTCCGATATTTTCAAAACCAACAAATCAAAACTTATTTCAGCAAAATTTTTACAAACAAAACCAAAAATTTACCGGTTGAGCTACTAAAAAAGGGAGTAGTTTTACAATGACACACTGCAAAAGGACGCGTACAAATCGAAAGCCACATTATTATCTCAAAAAATGCTTGCAATGAGAAACAGAGGGAATTAATTTAAAAAACAAGTAGAGTAGTCATAAGAAGCACCCCAGGACCTGTTTCAAAAGAGAATGAGAGCAAATGTTAAGTATCTCATAAAATTAAACTGAAACAAATTATTGCAGTATTGATGATATGAGATGCTTAATATTGACAATAAAGATTTGCCAAATAGATCAATTAAACGTAATTCTGGCTCTCATCAACCAGAGGGTATTACCGCAATCCTGAAGAAAACCGATTAGGCAATGACATAATAACCAATCTCAAGTCTTCCAATCAACCAAACACAGATTCAAATCCACTCAGCCAACAATCTAACACCATACACCTGCAAACAAGAAATTAATCAAACATTTGTTTCATATTCCGACACAAATCAAACGATTAAGAGAACAGAAATTTTATCATCCCTCCACAGCAACGCGATGTTCTGTGTATCGTTGCATCCAGATTAAGATCACACAGTATCAACCACAATCTACATTAGAAGACCTCATACACAAAAGCAGTGAAATTTTGAAACCCTAATTAATGAAAATAGGAAACAAAGGCAGCGAAAAAACTCATACCGACAGAGGCTCTAGTCCTCAACACCACCTAATCGCAAGAGAATGATGTATCCTCCGTAACTCACACTGTCAACGTCGATCTCGGCATGCGGTCAAAACCACATTCGAAACGGAAACAGCTTGATATCCAAATAAAAACCTAAAAGTTCAAAAACCCCAACTCTTATAGGAGAAATTCTCGATTCCTGAAATTACCCTAAAAAGAAAGCCAACAAACAAGGATCGTGAAGAAACGCAGCGAACAGGATTACAGGAACCGAGAAATTCTGGGCTCTTGAAACTCTCCTAACAAGAAAGCCATCAGATCTTGAAGAAACACAGCCAACAGGAACCGAGAAAGAAAAAATAGGAAGAGAGGGGTGGGGTGTGTCGAGGAGGAAGAAAAATTTGGTGAGAGAGAAAAGACGGCTGCTGAGAGGAGAACCTGATTAGGAAGGGTGAAAGTGACACCTGATACGGGGCTTTGCAAAAAGTTGGTATATATAGAGAGAGAGATCGGGTTTGGTTCGGTTGCGGGTATGCAACGCTAAGACACTGACCTGGCATCTTTAAGTTGATGAGCTGGCATCGGTTACTTTTTTTCTCACCGTCAGCTGTATATTTCTTTGTCAAGTGAGTTTTTCTTTTCTTTTAATTATATGAAAAGTAAAAAATGAAACTTGAATCTAACCAGATAAAAAAACAACTTATGAAACTTCATAACATGAAAACTGAAAATAACTTTTAACATATAATATCAAGATATATTTTTTTTAATTTCTTCACTTGCATATGGAAATCCATATGCAATCAAAAAAATAAGTTTAAAAAAAAAAAAGAAATACAATAACGAAAATAGATTATTATATTTAAATTTATTCTAATACAATATTTTCCCTTATAATAATAAAAATAAAAATAAATAATTTTTACTATCTTTTCATGTTCCATTTTTTTTTTAACTTTTTTCATTTACCTAACAAAAAGGTTTAAATTTAACAAGATTTAAATTAGAAAAATTTTGCAAACATTCTCATTCGAGGGGAGAAAAAACAATAGAAAAATATTTTTAAAACAGAAGAATATGGGAAAAATAAAAATTACATAGAAGAAAATCTACACTATACACAGATTAAAACTCATAAAGAACAAGTTATATATATAAGCACCTTTCCTTAATGTTCTAGTGCCAACTTACCAACTAATATACTCACATACCTGACAAACTGGAAAGAACCACAGAGCACAAACCAGAAGAGCATACTAAACATGTACTAAATCCAGAATACCTAACTTCTTTGAACTCATGTACAAAATCCTGAACATGAAGATAACCAATTAAGATCAGCCAAACCATATTACATAGAGAAAGTGAAAATGGGAAAGACACTGAAGCTGAATACAGTCATATTTTTTTAATAATGAAATCATTCTCTTTTTGTTGACTTCTCTGTATTATTCTTCCTCTTAGTAGAATGACAACAATAAATACAGATTTTCAAGTTTTTAAAATCACAACCAAAATATTCAAAGGTTAAAACACTTTTTACCAACAAACGAAGAATGCTAAAGAACAATAGAAGAAGATCCATACTATCTCTAGGTAAGAGCTTGTGAAACACTTATAAAGCAAAGATTATATGTCAGGTTCTCGGTTTTAAGTATGCCCGAAATAAATGTTCATCATTAGCACGTTTAAACAACCATTATAGCTGAAATCCAATTGCACTCTGCCGCCCTATATTCCACAACAATTAATCAACTGAATCCCAAATAGCATTAGAGCGTATTCTCTTATTTCTTTTAAGCATATTACTTATATTAAATTACAAAAAAAGAAATAAAATTCAAATCAGAAACCTACCTTTCTATGATCGGCCAAAACCTCTACTAAACCAAAGCAGCAACCACACAGTTCAAAATCCAAATAAAGATAAGGCTACACTAAAAACATAAAATATTACAAGAAAATGGAAAACAAATCAACATAAAACTTGCCAACGCTACACAGCAAACTGCGTAAAACACCTTATTGCTGAATATACAAGCAACACCATTAAAATTTAAAAATAAAAAAAAAAAAGTATCCAAAAGAGGTTCTATGCAAAAGAAAATATAACTAGTAATTTGATATACACATAAAAATCTCGCAGAAGCTCAAAATACACAAAAAACAGAATTGTTGAATCCTTACATCTATATATCCTGCAAACCAAGAAAGGCCAAATCCAAAAGGCAACCCTCAATGTCACTCCACTTTTGTTGATTGTTCCATATTGTTATCCCCCACTTCGTTAAACAACCTTTTGACATTAATAATTAAATACAAATTTCAGCAAATACGCAAACATAAAACCAAGTGTTTAAACAAATTTTAGCAAGTTTTTAAAAGCACAACCAAATACTTATCAACTGGGGTCATGAAAATCATTCTCATACCGAACAGAAAAATTCTCATTATCACACAAGTCCTTGCAAAGATAAATAGTCAGGATTATCTAAAAATCATGTAAACATTATGTGACCTCAAATGCTAACAAAACATATTCACATGAACATGGAGATCAAATTAAACTCTGCTACTCGTATATTCCATTCCAACTAATCAATATAATTCTGAAATAAATTAAATAAAGCACAAAAGTTGTCTAAAGTTAAAAAGGAAAAGGAACAAAAGCTGTATAATTAAACAAATAATTGCAAAAACAAATAGTTGGGGTTATGTGAAAGATCATGTAAACATAATTTAAACTCAAATACTAACATAACGATACTTACAAAAACATGAAAATCGGATTAAACTCTACGACTCATACATTCCATCTCAAATAGTCAATTTAATTATGAAAGAAATCAACAAACATTCTTTCCCATCTTTTAGGCATTACGTTATAGATGCTCACTTAAAACGCACTGAAAAAATTCAAATCTCTGACTTGCAACTTCGATGGTCAACAACAGCCTCCACATAAACCAAAAAGGCCCACAGAAAGTTATGTAACCAAACAAATTATAACAAGACCTAACCAATAGAAAACATATTGAAAACGAAAATCAAATTAACATATGAACCTTTACCAACTCTACCAAGTCCCCACTCCCAAAGATCCAAGCAAGACAAAGTTCAAATGCATCCGAGGACCAACTACAATGGGCATAAAAGTGCCAAAACCCCCCTGTCAGTATGAAATGTTAAAAAAAGAGCAAGTAACCAACAATAATCACTCGTTAACATCGAAAACTTCAACAGACGTGAACCAAGAGAGATAGTCATTCTGACACTCACATATTTCAAAAGATAGAAAAAACCGAATTTATAGAATCCTAACATCTATATATCTTACTAATTCAGAAAGGTCATGCCAAAAGGCAACATCAAATGTCCAATGTCTTACTTCTTGAGAACATGTACCAAACCCTGAGCACGAGGACAACCAATTCAACTCAGTCAAAACATTACATACGAAACTAGAAAACATAAAGAAAGTGAAACGGAAAAGGAAGGAAAGACAGAACTCAGAGTGTCATAACAATACTAAAGTCATTCCCTTTTCGTTGATTTTTCCATATTGTTCTCTAGCCACTTCACATTAAAAATTAAATACAAATTTCAGAAAGTTTTCAAACAAATATCCAAACATTCTAACAGCTTTTAGCAAGTTTTTAAAAAGCACAGCCAAATACTTACTTACTGGGGTCAAGAAAAATCACTCATAAACTGAACAGAAGGATTCTCATTGTCACAAAAGTCCAAAAGAAGAATTTTCGATTGCCAGACTACGAAACAATTTGCAAAAATAAAAGGCTGGTATTATCTATTATATCATGCAAATATAATTTGACCTCAAATGCTAAAAACAATATCAACGTAAAAATTGAGATCCAATTAAATTCAGCTACGCATATATTCGATCACAAATAATAAACCGAACCCTAACAAAAAAAATAAAGAACATTTTTTTCTTTTCTTTTAAGCATTAAATTATATATGCTCACTTCAAAACATAGAAAAAATTCAAACCACTAACCTCCAGCCTTGATCGTCAACAACAGACTCAACAAAAACCAAAACCGCACCCCACAAGACAGTTATGTTTTCGAAACAAATAATAAGGATCTAAGCAACAGAAAACACAACGAAAATAAAAAACAAATTAAGAAATGAACATTCACTAACCCTGATGATACAACTCCTTCAAGTACGTAAGTTTGTGTTATAGTTACTAAACTGTTACTTAGAAGAATGCAAGATGGCTTCAACTTCAATGGCTGAAATAAAACTATTAATGAACACAATATGAAAATAGGTGTGTAGTTAATGAATTAGAACTTAAATGTTTAGATAAAATGGCGTTTACCTTCCCTTTTGTCAACTGCACTCCATAATACATTTGAATAGGGGAACAAACTGTAAGAATGGTAAACCAATATAGACCAAATTATAAACCGACTTATTTTCAAGGGAAATAAGAATATATTTAGAACCATGTCAGCTATAGAAACAAATAAGGTGCCAACAGCAATTACCAAATTGTTATTTAAAAAGCTTGCTGACTCAACTTCAATCCTCAAACCTCCCCTCTACCATTAACCATCAAGAACCTCCATTGAACCATCAATCAAATTGTTAGGTCCATACAATCATGGAATTTGAGCAGAAGCTGACAAAGTAAACAGAATCACCTTGTTTGCCATAAATAACCCCTTTCCGAGATACACGCTACAAATGTTACTGAATAGTTACGGCAAAACAATGCGGGCTTTCTGTAATTCTATCCTTTCCGCCAACAATGCTAAAAGTACACTCAAACGGGATGCAACAAATATTTGCCAAGAAAAATAACAATCTGACTTCTGACTGCGATTAAAAATGAAACAGAACAAAGGTTGTGTAATTAATAAGACACCCACCTAAATAGCGCTCATTAGGTAGTCCGAAAATCCTTGCCTGCTATATAAGAAAGACTTCCTAAATTGCAAATAAATTTACCTACAAACGAAGAATGTTAATGAACATTGGAAGAATACCAACACTACCCCCAGGTAACTAAGAGCTCATAAACCAGTTAAAAAGTTGAGATTATATACAGCTCCTTGTTCATTTTAAGTGTGCTCCAAATACAGGCTCATCAACAGCAGGGGAAACAATTATTTTTACTAAAATCCAATTGAACTCTGCTGCTCATATTCCAACCAAATAATCAACTGAATCCTGATCGGAATCACAGAGCGGTCTCTTATTTCTTTTATGCACATACATATATTCTGTCACAAAGAAACAATAAAAATTCAAATCTAGAACCTCCCTTTCTTCGACCACTGGGTACCTCCCCTAAACCAAAAGAGCACACAAAGTTATGAAGCCAAACACACATAAGACGACACCAAACACAAAAAAATTTTGAAGAAAATGGGAAACAAATCAACAGAAGACTTGCCAACCTCATACAGCAAATTGAATACAACTCCCTACTGCTGAACATCTAAACACCACCATTGAAGTTGCCAAAATGTACTCAAAAGAGCTGCTATGCAAAAGAAATATAACCGGTCATTCGACAATCATAGATGCAACATCTTGCCAAACTAAAAAAAAAAAACTGAATTTGTTGAATCCTAACATCTATAGATTCTATAAACCCAGAAAGGTCCAGCCAAACGGTAACATCCAATGCCTTACTTCTAGATAGCGTGCACCAAAAACCTGAACATAAGAACAACCAATTCGACTCAGCCAAAATATTAGATACGAAACTAGACAACAGGAAGAGAATGAAAGAGAAAAGGAAAGAAAAATAGAACAGAGAGTGATCACAACAATACTGTGATCATTCCCCTTTTCCACATTGTTCTTCCTCTTAGTTATTAAGTAGCCTCTTGACATCTGATAATTAAATACAAATTTCAGCAAGTTTTCAAACACAAAACTAAACATTTAAACAAATGTCAGCAAGTCTTTAAAAGCACGACCAAAAACTTACATACTACGGTCACAAAAAATCATTCATATACTATATAGAAGGGTTCTCATTATCACAGAAGTCCAAAACCAGATACTCGATTGTTTGACTGCAAAAATAAACGGTTGGGGTTATCATTTAAACATATTTTCACTCAAATGCTAACTAACCTATATTTACATAAACAAGGAAATCGAATTAAGCTTTGCTTTCTGTATATTACATCCCAACTAACTAATCAATAGAATTTGAAGGAATTCAAAGAACATCATTTCTTTCATTTAGGCATTAAGTTACACAAACTCACAAAATATCACAAGAAAAAAAAAAACTTCACACTCCGATGGTCAACAACCACCTCAGCAAAAACCAAAACGGCACCACACAAATCCTAAGCACCTAACTCTTGCACTCATTGGAGAAACAATCTTCCACACCCCACTCGAGGATATTACGGCAATCTTGAAGAAAACCAATTAATCAATGATGTAATAACAAATATTGAGTCTTCCATTCGACCTAACATAAATTGAAGTCCACTCCGCCAAAAATCTAACGCCATACACATGAAAATAAGAAATTAATCAAACATTTGTTCCAAATTCCTACACACATCAGTCACTAAGAGAAAAGAAATAATCTAATAGAAAAGAAATAATCATCCCTCCACAGGAAATCAATCACTCACAAAAACAATAGAAATATTATCATCCCTCCACAGCAACACAATGATTGTATACCAACGCGTCCAGATTCAGATTACACAAGCACTATCAACCACATTCTACACTAGACCGCCTAATACATACAACGAACGAAAATTGAAACCCTACGTAATGCATTTACTATAGAAGCAGCGAAAAAACTCAACAGGACGCTAATTAATGAACAACTATACTGACAGAGACTCCAGCCCTCAACACTACCTAACTGCAAGAGAATGATCTAACCTCCCATGTAACACACACTGTCACCATCGAGCTTTGGTCAAAACTGCATTCAAAAATGAAAAAGTGTGATATCAAAACAAAAGGCTAAAATTCAAGCCTTTTGCTTTCACAGCTGTTCAAAAACATGTAATTTTACAATGCTAGACAGCACTACATATTATTTCTAAAGTACTGCAAGCAATGAGAAATTAGGGAATTGGGAACAAATTTCAAAGCCGAAAAAACACCGCAGTATAAACAAACCAAAAAAATGGCTCTCATATTCAAATAACTTCCAACAGTATCTCACATTGTCATACTGCAATAAATATTTACAAAATTAGTTCACCAAATTAAAAGATCAATACACTTTGCAAACAGAAAAAGGAAGAATGAAGGCCGTGCTTAGTACTTACTGACAGAATTTTCATAATCAAAATGAGATCCTCCTAGCATCCTGACATATCAGTATAAAAGGATGAAAAAAGAGCAAGAGATAATAATCACCCAACAACATCAAAAACTTCACCATATGTCTGAACTAAAAGATACAGTCATTCTTACACTCATATCTCATAAGTTTTCTTTATTCAAATCCAGAAAAAACAATTGTAAGGTTGTTACCGCAATCCTGAAGAAAACCAATTTGTCAATGATGTCATAAGCAATCTCTAGTCTTCCAATTGACCAAACACAAATTCAACTCCACTCCAAATATCTAATGCCATACACATGCAAACAAGAAATTAAACCAAAAAAAAACAGTCGTAAGGTTGTTACCGCAATCCTGAAGAAAACCAATTAGTCAATGATGTCATAAGCAATTGCAAATCTTCCAATTGACCAAACACAAATTCAAGTCCACTCCAAATATCTAATGCCATACACATGCATACAAGCAATTAATCAAACATTTGTTTCAAATTCCTACATAAAACAGCCGCTAAGAAAATAGTAATATTAATCGAACATTCTCTTTTTTTTTTACTGTTTCATATTCCTCTCCCATTTAGTCTAGGTCCTCACGACAAGTTCAATTCAAATTTCGGCGAGTTTTTGAAAGTACAACCAAATACTTATGTACTCAACAAACAAATACTTACATTTGAATCTTGAATCCATGGAGGAAGTGAAAAAGAAAAGACACAAACTGAATATAGTCACATTCAGCATCGTGTAATTTATTTGTCACTATCATCATACTTTCTTCATCTTTTCTTTTCTTAATACCGAAATTATTCTCTTTTTGTTGACTTCTCCATATTGTTCTCACCCTTAGTAGAGGTATTACCTGACACCAGTAAATACAAATTTCCAAGTTTTTCCAGAATCACGACCAAAATTTTTATAACTTTACCAGTTCCACCAACAAATAAAGAATGCTAAATAACATTGGAAGAAGACCCATGCTAACAGCAACCACAAAGAGTTCTGAATCCAACCAAAGATAAGACTATACCAAACACATAAATCAATGGAAAACCGATCAACAGAAAACTTGCCAACATCATACAGCAAAGTTCAGATAACTCCCCACTGCTGAACATCCAAGCAACACCATAGAAATTGCCAAAATGATGCAAAAGAAAATATAACTGGTCATTTGAAAATCACGGAAGCAGTGTCTTGGCAAAACTCAAATGACAGAAAAAATCAAATTTGTTGAATTCTGACATCTATACATCCTTCAAGGATAAAATGTCACAAAAGGCTCTTCCAAATTTCAAGCATATTCTGCAAATATAGATAAAAATGTTTCACAAGAGCTGAGCCAATATACGTACCCCAATATCAAAACAAATCTGTTCCTGCAAGTCAATAATGTAATTAGCCATCTCCGACATCTTTTTTTTTTTTCCAAGATAACTATTAGTCTCTACAAACAAGAGAGACTGTTTCAAAACCAACAAATCAAAAAAAATCTATTTCAAAACTTAATCTCAGCAAATAGTTCTACAAGCAAAACAAACAATTTACTGGGTCAAAACATTTGTTTTTTTTATGGCAATTACTACTCAACAACCAAGTGACATTACCAGCTCCAAACCATAGCTGAACAGAGAAACCTTAGTCATCTAAAGCATCAGTTGTACCACCACCAGTCCAGCAACAAAACCATCTCAAACTTCTTTGAGAACATGTACCAAACCCTGAACACAAGAGCAACCAATTTAGCTCAAACCTTCCATCTATCATTGAGTCAATTTCAGCAGTGTATTTTTTTGGTCACTTTCTCATGCTTTATTCATCCTTCTATTACATCATCAATACCAGAATCATCTCTTTTCGTTGACTGTTTCATATTATTCTCCCCCTTAGTTAAAGGGCTTCCCGACAAGGTAAATTCAAACTTCAGCAGGATTTTAAAAGCACAATTAAAATATTTAAACAAATCCAGGCAAATTTTTGAAAGCACAAATGAATACTTATGATTTAACAAACCGATAAAACGAAATCTTCCTCCATGGAGACGAACAGCAGGACAAAAAGGTTTTCAGATGTAAAGAAGGTCAAATGAAAGCAATTTTACAATGCTAGACTGCAATACAATTTGCCCAAATAGATACCCATATTACATCTCAAACACTCCCAGCAATGAGTAATCAAGGATATTTGGCACAATGTTCAAAGCCTCAGTAGGGATTAACACCCCAGAATAAACAAACCAGACAAAAACCACTCATCTTCCCAAAAAAATAAAAAAGGCCCCAAGAGTATCTCACATTGCCATACTTGGATAAAATTTACAAAATTAGACAACCAAATAACAAGCTCAAATTCAGTTGTAAATAGATATTGCAGGTGATGCAGAAGATTGAAGGGTAGTGCTTAGTTACAGATTTTTCAGAACTCAAGAAAGAAACTTTCAAAGTGTCCAACATCTCTCTTTAAAAAGTTGAAAAAAGAGCAACTAAGCAGCAATAATCACCTCACAACATCAAAAACTTTACAAGATTCGAACTAAAAGAAATAGCCATTCTTACACTCATCAATTGAACACATTCCATTTCTCGAATGGAGAAAAACAGCTGTTAGGTTGTATTTTTCTTGTTCAAAGATAAAATGTCACAAAATCCTCATTCAAACCTGAAGCATATTCTCAACAAACAAGAGAAGACCGTTTTAAAACAAACAAGTCAAGAAAATATCCGATTCAAAACCACATTCGAAACGGAGACAGCTTGATATCGAAATAAAAACCTAAAAGTTCAAAAACTCAAACCCTTAGAAGAAAGTCTCGGTTCTTCAAATTCCCGAACAAGAAAGCCCAAAAACCCAGATCTTGATGAAACACAGCGAACAAGAAAAGCCAACACCAGAAAACCAACAAACCCTGATCAGAAGAGCTAATCAAACTACAAAAATACTCAAAAGCAAACCCAAATCATAAAAGCCAGAGATATCAAAACACCAGAAGAAAAGCAAGAAAGCGAGAGAGGGGTTGTGTGTGGGCGAGAAAGAAAAAATAGGAAGAGAGGGGTGGGGCGTGTCAGCGACAAAGAAAAATTAGGGAGAGAGAGAAGGCTGCTGAGAGGAGAACCTGATGAGAGAGAGTGAAAGTGACACCTGATACGGGCTTTGCAAAAAGTTCGAATGCGTATATATAGAGACCGAGAGATCGGGTTCGGTTCGGTTGCGGGTCTGCAACGCTAGGACACCTGGCATCTTTAAGCTGGTGAGCTGGCATTGGTTACTTTTTTTCTCACCGCGAACTGTACATTTGTTTGTCACGTTAGTTTTTTTTTCTTTTCTTTTCTTTTTTTTTTTTAAATAAGTTTTTCTTTTATTTCAATTATAAGAAAAGTAAAAAAATGAAACTTAAATTTAACAAGATAAAACACAACTTAGGAAACTTTATAACACGAAAATTGGAAAATAATTTTTAACAAAGAATATGAACTTTTTTTAATTGCATATAGAAATCCATGTCACATAGAAGCTACTTTATGCAATACAATAATGAAAATAGAATATTAAATTTAAATTTATTGTAATACAAAATTTTCACTTGTAATAATAAAAATAAAATAAATTTTACTTTTTACTATCTTTTAATGTTTTATTATTTTTTCAAAAAACTTTACTAATTTAGCTAACAAAAAGGTTTAAATTTCACAAGATTTAAATTAGAAAAATTTTATAAACATTCTCATTCAAGGGAACAAAAACGTTCACAACATGAAAATAGAAAAATATTTTTTTTAACAAAGAAAATGAAAATAAAAAAAAATTAATAAAATAGAAGCCAATACACACTATACACAGATTAGAACTCATAATATATGTAAATCCCTTTTCTTCATGTCCAAGTACCAACTTAACACTAACATACCTAACAAACTGGAAAGAACCAAAGAGCACAAAAACCAGAAGAGCATCCTCAGCATGTCATAGATCCAGAATACCTTACTTCTTTGAACTAATGTACTAAAATCTTGAACATGAAGATAACCAATTAAGGTCAGACAAAATATATCACATACGGAGCTAGAAAGCACAACGAAAGTGAAAAGAAAAAGACATTGACAATGAATACAGTGACCTTCTTTTAATAATGAAATCATTCTCTTCTTGTTGACTTATTTGTATTATTCTTCCTCTTAGTTGAATGATAACAATAAACACAAATTTTCAAGTTCTTAAAATCACAACCAAAATATTCCTAAGTTAAGACACTTTTACCAACAAAAGAAGAATGCTAAAGAACAATAGAAGAAGATCCATACTATCTCCAGGTTGAACTCGTGAAATACTTATAAAGCAAAGAGTATATGTCAGGTTCTCAGTTTTAAGTATGCTCCAAATACACGTTCATCATCAGCACGGCAAAAAAATCATCATAGCTGAAATCTGACTGCACTCTGCCGCCCCTATATTGCACAACAATTAATCAACTGAATCCCGAATAACATCAGAGAGCATTCTCTTATTTCTTTTATGCATATTACATATATTCAATTAGAAAGAAATAAAATTCAAATAAAAAATCTACCCTTCTATGACCAGTCAAAACCTCCACTAAACCAAAACACAGTTTAAAATACAAACAGAGATAAGGCTACACCAAACATAAAACATTCCAAGAAAAAGAAAAGCATTCTCATACCTGCCAGAATGGTTCTCATTATCACAAAAGTCCTTGCAAAGATAAATGGTTGGGATTATCTAAAAATCATGCAAACATAATGTTACCTCAAATGCTAACAAAACATATTTACATGAACACGGAGATCGAATTAAACTTTGCGACTCATATATTCCATTCCAACTAATCAATATAATTCTGAAAGAAATCAAAGAACAAAAGCTCTCGAAAGTCAAAGTTAAAAAAAAAAAAAGAACAAAAGCGTTATAATTACTAAAATAATTCCAAAAACAAATAGTTGGAGTCATCTAAAAGATCATGTAAACATAATTTGAACTCAAATGCTAACATAACGATACTTACATAAACATGAAAATCGGATTAAAATCTACGACTCATATATTCCATCTCAACTGATCAATTTAATTCTGAAAGAAATCAACAAACATTCTTTCTCATCTTTTAGGCATTAGGTTATTTATGCTCAGTTCAAATGCACAGAAAAAATTCATATCTCTGACTTCCAACTTCGATGGTCAACAACAGCCTCCACATAAACCCAAAAGGCCCACAGAAAGTTATGTTACCAAACAAATTATAACAAGACCTTACCAATAGAAAACATATTGAAAACGAAAATCAAATTAACATATGAACCTTTGCCAACTCTAACAAGTCCCCACTCCTAGAGATCCAAGCAAGACTAAGTTAAAATGTATCCGAAGCCAGCTACAATGGGCATAAAAGTGCCAAAACCCCCTTGTCTGTATAAAAAGTTAAAAATAGAGCAAGTAACCAACAACAATCACCTGTCAACATCAAAAACTTTACCAGATGTGAATCAAGAGAGACAGTCATTCTTACACTCACACATTTCAAAAGATAGAAAAAACCGAATTTGTTGAGTCCTAACATCTATATATTAGTACCGAAAAAGTCATACCAAAAGGCAACATCCAAAATATTACATCTTGAGAAGATGTACCAAACCTTAAGCACGAGGATAACCAATTCAACTTAGCCAAAACATTACATACGAAACTAGAAAACATAAAAAAAGTGAAACAACAAAGGAAGGAAAGACAGAATTGAGAGTAGTCATTACAAAAATAAAGTCATTCCCCTTTAGTTGATTTTTCCACATTGTTCTCTAGCCTCCTGACATTGAAAATTAAATACGAATTTCAGCAAGTTTTCAAACACAAATCCAAAGCTGTTTAGCAAGTTTTTAAAAGCACAGCCAAATACTTACTGACATTGAATTAGAACTTCAATGTTAGGGTAAAACGATGTGGCACTTCAGCAATTTTACCTTCCCTTTAGTCAACTGCACTCCATAATACACTTGAATGGGTGAACAGATTGTAAGAAAGGTATGCCAATATAGACCAAATTATATACCGACTTATTTTCAAGGGAAATAAGAAAATATTTAGAACCATGTCAGCTATAGAAACAAATACGGCGCCAACACCAATTACCAAATTGTTATTTAAAACGCTTGCTCGCTCAACTTCAAACCTCAAACCTCCCCTCAACCATTAACCATCAAGAACCTCCATTGAACCGTCGATCAAATTATTAGGTCCATACAATCATGGAATTCGAGCAGAAGTTGACAAAGAAAAGTAAACATAATCACCTTGTGAGCCATAGATAACCCCTTCGAGAAATAGACGCCACAAAAGTCACTAAATAGATACAGCAAAACAATGCAGCCTTTTTGTAATTCTACCCTTTCTGCCAACAACACTAAAAGGACACTCAAATGGCAGAACGCAACAAATATTTGCCAAGACCAATCTGACTTCTGACTGCAATTAAAAAAGAAACAGAACAAAGGTTGTGTAATTAATAAGACACCTACCTAAATAGTGCTTATTAGGTAGTCTGAAAATCCTCGTCTGCTATATAAGAATGACTTTAATTTGCAAATAAATGTACATACGAACAAAGAATGTTAATGAACATTGGAAGAAGACCAATGCTACCCCCAGGTAACCAAGAGCTCGTAAAACATTTAGAAAATTAAGATTATATACAGCTCCTTGTTGATTTGAAGTATGCTCTAAATACAGGCTCATCAACAGCACGGGGAACAATTATTTTCACTAAAATCCAATTGAACTCTGCCGCTCATATATTCCAACCAAATAAACAACTGAATCCTGTTAGGAATCAAAGAGCAGTCTCTTAATTCTTTTACGCACATAGATACATATATTCTGTTACAGAGAAACAATAAAAATTCAAATCTAGAACCTCCCTTTCTCTGACCAGCGGATACCTCCCCTAAACCAAAAGAGCAAACACAGTTCATAATCCAGACAAACACAGGACTACACCAAAAACATAAAAAAACCGAAGATAATGGAAAACAAATCAACAGAAGAATTGCCAACATCATACAGCAAACTGAATACAACTCCCTACTGCTGAACACCAAAGCACCACCATTAAAGTTGCCAAAATGTATTCAAAAGAGCTGCTCAGCAAAAGAAATATAACTGGTCATTTGACGATCATAGAAGCAATATCTCGCCAAACTCAAAAAAACAAAACAAAACTGGATTTGTTGAATCCTGACATCTATATAACCCACAAACCCGGAAAGATCCTGCCAAACGGTAACATCCACTGCCTTACTTCTAGATAGCATGCACCAAAAACCTGAACATGAGAACAACCAATTCGACTCGGCCAAAATATTACATAACAAAACTTTACTCATATTGCAGTATTGACATTTGACAATATGAGACGCTTAATATTGACAATAAAGATTTGGCTAGATCAATTAAACTTAATTCTGGCTCTCATCAGCCAGAGGGTATTACCACAATCCTCAAGAAAACCGATTAGGCAATGATGCCAATCTCAAGTCTTCCAATCAACCTAACACAGATTCAAATCCACTCAGCCAGCAATCTAACACCATGCAACTGCAAACAAGAAATTAATCAAACATTTGTTTCATATTCCGACACAAATCAAACGATTAAGAGAATAGAAATTTTATCAACCCTCCACAGCAACGCGATGTTCTGTGTACCGTTGCATCCAGATTAAGATCACACAGTATCAACCACAATCTACACTAGAAGACCTAATACACAAAAGCAGTGAAAATTTGAAACCCTAATTAATGAAAATAGGAAACAAAGGCAGCGAAAAATCTCATACCGACAGAGGCTCTAGTCCTCAACACCACCTAATTGCAAGAGAATGATGTATCCTCCGTAACTCACACTGTCATCGTAGACCTGGGCGTACGGTCAAAACCACATTCGAAACGGAGACAGCTTGATATCCAAATAAAAACCTAAAAGTTCAAAAACCCCAACCCTTATAGGAGAAATTCTCGGTTCTTGAAATTCCCCTAACAAGAAAGCCAACAGACAAGGATCTTCAAGAAACACAGCGAACAGGAACCGAGAAACTCTCGGTTCTAGAAATTCCCCTGACAAGAAAGCCAACAAACCCAGATCTTGAAGAAACACAGCGAACAGGAACCGAGAAAGAAAAAATAGGAAGAGAAAGGTGGGGTGTGTCGGCGAGGAAGAAAAACTATGGGTGGAGAGATGGCCGCCGAGAGGAGAACCTCACGAGAGAGAGTGAAAGTGACATCTGACAGGGGCTTTGCAAAAGGATGGTAGATATATAGAGAGAGATCGGGTTCGGTTCGGTTGCGGGTATACAACGCTAAGACACTGACCTGGCATCTTTAAGTTGATGAGCTGGCATTGGTTTGTTTTTTTTCTCACCGTCACCGTAGCTGTATATTTCTTTGTCACGTGAGTTTCTCTTTTTTTTTTTTTTAAGTAAGTTTTTCATTTTTTTTTCTTTTAATTATATGAAAAGTAAAAAAAAAAATGAAACTTAAATTTAACAAGATAAAAAACAACTTATGAAACGTTATAACATGAAAATTGAAAAATAATTTTTAACAAAGAATATGAAGATATTTTCTTTTATTTACATATAGAAATCTATTTCATATATAAATTAGTTTTTGCAACACAGTAGTAATAAAGATAGTTTACTATATTTAAATTTATTGTGAGACAACATTTTCCCTTATAATAATAAAAATGAAATAAATTCTCTCTTTCACTCTCTTTTAATTTGTATTATTTTTTAAAACTTTTTTCATTTACCTAACAAAAAGGTTTAAATTTAAGAAGATTTAAATTACAAAAATTTTGCAAACATTCTCTTTAAAGGGGGAAAAAAAAAACGTTTATAACATAAAAATAGAAAATGGAAAAATCAGTTTAGTCTCAAACTTTTGAAAGACGATCAAAATTTTAACTACGTTTCAAAAAATAACGAAATGAACCCTACCATTTCGAAAAAATGTCAAATTAGTTCATCCCGTCTGTTAATTAACGGTCAAACCTAACGAAAAAATATAAAACTACTCATTTACCCTTGAACTTAGTTAAAATTGACAGAAAGACCATCATACTTTCATCCATAATTAAATATTACAATAATATTTAATTATGAAATTAACTTTTGTCGGCTTTATATATAAATTTTGTGAAATTATAGTTTTGCTTTTAGATTAAATATTTTTTAGAGTACAGATTTTAAAAAATTATTAAGCATTAAATGTTGTTGTAAAATAGAATAATAAAATAAAATCATTAAATATTCAAACAAAAAATCACTATCAGATCAAAAAAAATTATCTACTGGATTTTCATCTAACCATTTACCCGATTGATTTTTTTCTCCAAAAAAATCATTTAAATTTTTATTTTTTTAATAATGTTACAAAATTTTAATTTTTTTAAGGGTAAATATCACTTTTATTATTTTTTAATTAAATTTTTTTTTATTTTTATTTTTATTGAATATTTTATCTTTCATTTATTATTATTTTTAAATTTTTTTCTTAATTGCTTATTCTTTAATTTTTCTTTCTTTTTTTGATTTATTTTCAAATTATCTTATTCGTACATGTGTTGAGATCCTAAGTTGTGATTTTCAATGACAAAATTATCTCTATACATCATGTCATCTGTTAGGTTTAATCATCAATTAATTAATAGTAAATACTAATTTTTTTTTTTTTAATATTAGAGTCCATTTTTGTCATTTTCTGAAATATAGTTAAAAATTTGATCATTTTTAAAAAGTTAGAGACTAAAATATTTTTTTTCAATAGAAAAATATATTTTTAACAGAGAATATGAAAAAAAAAAAAAAAAAGCAATTTTAACATATCATATATAAATAGGTTTTTGCAACACAATAAATAAAAATATATAATTATATTCAAAATTATTGTAAAACAATTTTTTCCCATAAATATTATATGTAACACTGATGTTAAGCATTTCGATTTTTTTTTTCCTAAACTCATGTGCAAATGACATGATATAACATTATATTAACTATCACATAACCTCATGAATAACATGATATTGGCACATAATATAGACATGGATTTTAATAAAAATTTTGAAAAATCTAACATTACTATAATAAAAATAACATAAATTGTTTTTTTTTTTCCAATCTTTTGACATTTTAATTATTATTTTTTAAAACTTTTGTCACTTTTTAATAAAATATTAATTACTTTTTCAAACTGTTGTCACTTTTTTAGCACTGAATTCACCGAAGTGGTCACTAAAATTTTATAATTGCATCATTTCAATTTTTACTATTAGTTAAAAGTTGGTTATTATCATAAAACAAAACACAAATCAGAACGAAATAACTTACAAATTAATGTTAAACCTTATATGCTAATAGATCTTGCTTTGTATCTACATCATCCTTCATTTATGTGAAGAATAAAGGTATGTTTACTACTAAAAAATGAGCATGAAATAAAATTAAATTCTAATGGAAAGGAAATTGAGAGTAATCAGAATTAAATTATAGGTTTATATTCAAATGTTTACTAATGTTTAAGAATTAGAAATTAAAAGACTTCCTATTATGAGGCTTACTAGATTAAGGAATGAACAAAAATTGATTACAAAACTACCCTCCATAGCAAGTCGATCAGTTGCACAAGTTTCATACAAATTATGATTTCTAAAACCTTCCAAATGTCAAAATCACCCAAATTTGATTTCAATAAGGTTTTTAGTAGTTAAATTATGTGTTTATTTAACCAATAAATAGAAATATATATATCAAAGAAAAATGAAACATGAATATGACAAACTGGAATGCCATGAACCCAACCTAGAATCCACTTGTTTTTCAACTAAAAACCTTAAAACCCACCCTAAATTGAAATCAACAAAATCGTTCTCATGTGTGCATTATTTATTAGGGTGAATTTTGATCAAAATCAATTTCAAGTTTTAAAATAGATGTAGAAAATCCAAATTGAAAATTTGAGAAGGGAATAAAATTAAGAAAAAAGAAAAAGTCAAGAACACTAGAGTTTTTGAGAACGTGTAGAGAAAGAGAAGGATGAATATAACAAGCAGTCGTATTGCAATGCCATGGCATTCTGGAACAATCCATCCCTCCCATAGAACAAATTTTAAAGTTTGTAAGCATTGCAAAGAATTTTGTAATTTAATTTCAAAAGCTCCTTTTCCTTTTATTTTCATTCTCAAACTTTTAATTATGCAAAATGACTCGGTATTCTAGCATCTAATTATAACCAATTTGAGTAGTTACATAATACACAAGAATGTAAATCCAAAATCACATGATCAATGATAACCCCAAAATCTAAATGACTTAAACAAACATTTACATTGCACCAATTTTTTTGCCTCACTATCAACCTCTTCACAGAAAGTCTTCGTATCATGTGGAGTGTAAATACAAATTAGAATGATTTAAATATTTTTATAGGGTGTGTAAACAAAAAGGGTGTGGTAGAATGATTTAAATATTTTTATAGGGTGTGCAAACAAAAGGGGTGTGCATATAATTTTTGAGGGGTGGAAATATTTCCACTCAAGTTGGAGAAGAGGTCGAAAAAACCCACCTCTAGTTTGCCTAATTGGAAACGACATATTATGGGCCCTAGTGGAAGCCCATTTTGCCCCAAACTCATGAACAACTCTGGGCTTTCATATCAAAAGAGCCCATGGGCTTTAAGCATTATTTTCTGGTAGGGTTTTAGCTACTGTCTTCTTCCCTGAATAAACAATCTCTCTAGGGTTTTACAATTTCCTTCTAACATTCACTGTATCAGCTCTCTCTCTCTCTCTCTCTCTCTCTCAACACACGCAAAAACTTGCACATGTATGTACAATAGCTAAAGCATTCACATTAAATCCTGAACATAATAGAGAAAAGTATTTTATATAAAATTACGTGGGTAGCTACTTAGCTATGTTAATTTTATAGAGTTGGAGGAGGAAAAGAATGTGATTAATTCCATTAATCAACAATATTATTTAATGGATTCTGGTATAAATGTTGAAGATTGAACGTGTAGAGACAGTACATTTGCAGCATACAAGCAAAGGAAAGTTTAGCTACCAAATCACATGCCATTCTAATAGATATCATTTATTTTCATCGTTGAAGTTCTTGTTGTTTATATGTTTAAATTCCATCATCATGCCAAGTTGCATGTACAAATATTTAAGCCCAACTTACCAAATTAAAAATCACAATTCTATATATGTAGTTTTTGATCAACCAAATAATTAATACAAAAGCTTGTATCTACTAAAGCAAATATGAACAAATATGAATTTAGAGTATCTCTAATGCTATTATGAAATTTTGAATTTCTATTTATGATACATCATTATATTTTTTACATATGAATCCACCCTGAAAAAAAAAGAAAAGAAATATATTTATTTTCATATCTCTAATGTAATTATTTACAATTAAATACACATTTTATTTATAACCAATCATTATAAAACATGTATTATACTATCTCTTCTCATATTATTTAAAGTTTTAAAACTCTTTGAAAAAAAGAAAGGGATAATTTTTGGGATGAAATTATTTAATGAAAATTCAGTAATTTATTTTGGTGGTAAAAAGAATGAAAAATGGAAAAGAATGAAAACTGTTGACTAGGATTTCTAAGATGATTTCTCAATTGAGAAACTCATCTCCATAATTTTTATTTTTTTATTTTTTTATCATATCAGCTGTTGGCTTAAAAAAACAAAAAATCAACAATTTTTGCTTCATAAAATTAAGAATTTTTGCGGAACATTGAGTTGCAGAAACTTTTTAAAACACTCAAGAACCCAAGATTTATAAAACAATGAAATAAAATAATATAAAGAAATAAAAATCAGATTTTTATCTTCTGTATTGATCTTTGTGGATTGCTCACCACCTTACTTTTCTTGATATATATCGAAACCAAGAAATAAGTAAGTGGACACAATTATATAGAATTGTGCTAACTTAATTTTTTATTTCTTTCTAAAAAAAAATCAAATTAAATCAATACTTATAAGATGTGAGTATTTAATTTTTTGTTATACAAAGAATAAAGACACAAATTCTTGTTCTTTGTATTTGTTGAAAAACAAAAACATTTTCTTTTCTCTTATTGTTACTCAAAAACATAAACAACAACAAAAAAAAACGTAAATGTAGAAAAGAAACTTTTTCTTTTTATAGGCAAACAATTAGAATTTTAATTAATCAATATTAATATTGACCATAATTTTATTATAATTAAACTTTTACCCCATATAATATAATTAATTCAAAATTAATTTATGTTATATTTTAAAATATAACTTGTAACCTCTCATAAAATTAATTAGATAATTATTAATTCATAATTAATAATTAAATAATTTGAATAATCAATATTATTCAAATATTAAGTGAACACAAATTTTTGTTACTTATGTAACACCTGTAATTGGACGGTCCAATTACAATATTCTATAGACACGTTTCTTATAGTAAAATGAGCTATCAAGGGAATCCGATGGACCTATAATTTTGAGCTCCAATAATATCGGAATTATTAATTAAACTTTTTAATTAAATAATTTACTATTATTAATCTTAAAGTTACTCCACTAAAAACTTAAGATTGCACTCTCAAAATTGTAGATGTTTTTTATACAATCTGAAATTTTTCAGTGTCCATTAATTTAATCACTACATATGATTTGACCATCCACAAATAGTTCATAATTAGAGCTAAGTCAAATGTCCGTTTTACCCCTCTAATTATTTATTGATCCTTAAGTACCATTGATTCTCTAATGAACAATATATTCATAACAACTTATGAATTTATCTTTTTGTTTACATATGAATAGAAAGTTGAGCGCTCTTATTGTTCAAGACCTGAATCAACCCTTAAGAGAACTACTTTTCTACTTCTCGTAAGAAGGAGTGGATTCCACTATTATATAGAATGTTCCCAGCTACTTACTAAATCATATCCTCAAAGTACGAAGTTATTGATCGAGTATCTACATCGATCTCACCCATGTAAATCAAAGAAAATAACTTAACAAGCAGAAGTTCATAATACACTCAGAATTAAGATCAATTCATATATGATCATCTGGTTGATAAATATAAATTTCTAAGTTTAACGGATATTATTTAGAGATTTATGTTTATCGTGGTCCAGTCATATATAATCTTTATTATATAAGGTGTCTTCATTTCCATGTCACCACATGAACAGTCTTGAATAAGACTGTCGTATCAAATACGAAAGGGACCGCAACTGTAGATTTATCACAAACGAAGTACCCAGCTTTATTTGTTTTCTACAGATTCTTTAGATTACTTATCTCAAACTAAATCCGTCAGTGTATAACATTTATACATTTAGTTTGAAATTACATCAGTAATCAAAGATGTTTCTCATAATATATTCAATTTTTGCAAAGTATATAAATTGAATGAAATGAATATTTTATTAAAAATATATAAAACCATTTACAATATTACAAGCTCTTAGGGCAGAAACCCCAACATCAGCTTCATAATTGAGTCACATAATTGTATTGGAGAAGTTTTTTCTACTCGATTATCTATTGATCATATGTGGCAATAAATTAGGTTCAAATAGAAACTTATATTAGAGATGCTCTTAATTATTTGATATGTAAAACTTATAAATGATTACATATATAATTAAAGTTATTGTATTTTTTTAAATACATATGTATATATACTAATTAAAGGTTCTTGACTATTTATCTGACTTATCAAGATAAAAATAATAATAATAATAAATAAAAATTAATGAGATCTATATGTATTAAAACATAAGTATTTTTTTGAAAAGGAAGACATAAGTATACGTTACTAGCTAGATTATAAACAAATGAGTTTACGTTACTAGCTCTAGCTAGATTTGATAAAGAAGTACAGAATCTCTGTTATAATTATAAGGTGGACTTGTTAACTTTTCCTTTTTGTTGGTAGTCGATGCTTGATAATTTTTAACCAACCTGCCTGCACATGGAAAATCTAGTTGTCTCGCTCTCGCCATGGTTTTTAATTTCAGCAAAGCAACAACTAGCACTATTTAGGGTTTTAATTTTGTTTTGGTTGTTGTTATCACCAGCCTTCTTCCTGGACTCGTTGGTAAAGGGCTGTTTGCATCAGCAATCAACGAACCTGTCCAGGGTTCAAGAACGGCCGGTAACATTACACCCCCTTCTAAAATTGTATGTATTAACTAGAGGTATTCCAAAATACCTTTTGGAAAGTACTTTTAAGTATGAGTGGCTAAGTACGCATTTATTGGATATTGGATAGTACTTTTAAGTATGAGTGGTTAAGTACGTATTTATTGGATAGTACTTCTAAGTATGAGTGGCTAAGTACGCATTAACTAGTGGTATTCTAAAATGTCTTCTTTTTCGCACACTAGCCTTTAGTATAAGTTGTTGGATATTGGATAGTACTTCTAAGTATGAGTGGTTAAGTACGCATTTATTGGATAGTACTTCTAAGTATGAGTGGTTCAGTACGCATTAACTAGTGATATTCTAAAATGCCTTCTTTTTCGCACACTAGCCTTTAGTATAAGTTGTCAAACATTTGTCTTGATTCTAAGATTCAAGTCCCGCCCAAGAACAAGCATAGGTCCACCACCTTATAGCTTTAGCGTTTATTGTATGTTAGTATTTGACACTTCGGTTCAGTATAACTTTCAAACAACTCATTTTTTTTTTTAAACAATTTTATTAATAAGAAATTCATTTATACTATTGTTGTGTTACTTGAAAATGCAGCAATTCAAGTTGAGGTTTTATTAAAAAATAATGCTAGATTATCCTAATTTTTTATTCAAATGACATGTTATGTGAGTTATCAATATCATATTAATTATCACATTATCTCATGATTTATAAGATATTGACAATTTACATACCATATCATTTTGACATAAAAGTAGATAAAAAATTGGAGAAATCTAGCATTACTTTTTATTCAGATATATACAAATAAGAAATCTTTCCAAATTCTAAAAGTTAATCGTCATATAAAATTCATCTAGAAAATGTCAAACAAGTATCCTTGCCTAAAGTTGAACAAAAATTTGTCACATACCTACCTTATACACATGGCCTCTGCCTAAAAATGAAATTACAATGAATTAAAAGGGAAAGTTCTGATAATTGAGAAATAGTTAATTTCCAAATACAAAAACAAAACACTGTCTGACGTGTTTAGGAAACTCTCCGACTAAGTAATGAAATAAAGTGGTGTACAGTCATAATTTGATTAACATTCAGCCAAAAAATTTTAGACTTTTAAACAATTAAAAAAGTTGAAATACATCTAATTATTAGAAGAAGCTCATATTTTGAGCTTTTTCAATTGGATTTTTTTTAGCGTTTCTAAAAATATTAAAATATCTATTATAGTCTTATTGTATTTTATTAAATTACTCTACCTTTATAACTTAAGTCACTAATACACTCTTTCCTTAAAATATTCTAAACACTTTACTTTTCTCTACATATTCCTTACAACAAAAATTTTTGAAGGTTTTTTTTTTTTTTTTTTTGTTTAAACCAATAAATTTTTAAAAGATTTTATGTTTTATGTTTTTTTAAATTACTTTCTTTACTTTGAAGATATTTTTGATGCAAGTGTAAGAATTCGTGGTGTAAATTATATAACATTATTGTCGGTATGATTTTTGAATTCAGAATTTAAAGCGTTATCAAACTTGATTATTTCACTATCTTTTAAATGTTTTTTTTTGGTAATCTTTTAACTTAAAAGATAATTTAAAATTAACCCAATCAAACATCCTATTTCTTAAGAGAGTTTTTTTTTAATCGATGATCAAACAATCAATAACTTCTGTTTATAAACTCTACTTATAAAAGATTTATATTTAAAATATGAGTAACAATACATTACACAAAAAATTACCGAAATTTATTGTTCAAATGATATGACAAACTTATATGTAATTACTATATCATCAATACATCAACCCAAAATTAATGTGGTAGCTATAAATCAGTTTGACACATTATTTTGATAACTTTTTTGGATAAATTTTTAGAAAGCGTAACATTATTCTTAAAATATCTAATTCTAAAAAAATAAGTAATGCTAGGTTTTTCAAATATTTTATTTAAATTTATGTCAAACTGATGTGGTATGTGAATTGTCAAGATCCTATTAATTATCACATCATCTCATGATTTACACGATTTTAACAACTCATTTGCCACATCATTTAGGCATAAATTTAGATAAAATATTTGGGAAGTCTAATATCACTCCTAAAGAACAACCCAAAAAAGCTCTACCAAATGAAGCCTAAAACAAAAACTTCTCAAAACACTAAATTTGATTCATTAGTTATTACCAAAATCCAAAAAAATCTAAAAGTCTATAAAAAATTAATTTAAATATAATAAAAGAACAACCCAGAGAAACTCTACCAAACGAAGCCTAAAACAAAAACTTCTCAAACACCAAATTTGATTCATTAGTTATTACCAAAATCCAAAAAACAATCTATATAAATGCTAATAAAATAAATGCTAATAAAATAGGAAGGAAATTAATCCCATAAAACCAAGAAAAGAAAAAAAAAATCATAATAACGTAACAATCTCCCTAAATTCCAAATCATATATTAAGAATTAAATTAATGGTACATTTACGTTACAAAATTTTAAATTCAAAACTCAATCCAACCATCCTCATGTCTACACTAATACGTTATCTCCTTTCTCATCAACTTCCCAAATCTGTAATATTTAGACAATAAAAATTTTCTAATAATCGTAGATTATGATGATGCAGGTGATAAAATTTTAAATAAATCTCCAACTATAGAAAAAAAAACAAAAGTAAAAAGGCCCAATCTGTGCAAAATATTTAAATTTGTTTTCTTTAAATGTTATTAATTACGATGTTATCAACCGTAAACCTTCTATAAATCTTTCTCTCTCTCTCTCTCTCTCGCTCTCTAACTCCACCAACCACACTCCTCTCTCCAAACACATCCATGGATTCTCTGCAACTATTCGTCTCTCTTTCTCTCTTAGCTTTCTTGGTTCTTCTCTTCTTAAACCTCCGTAAAAGGCTCCCATACCCACCTGGCCCAAAAGGGTATCCCATCATTGGCAACATGAAAATGATGGACCAGCTCACCCACCGTGGCCTGGCCCGCCTCGCCTCCAAGTACGGCGGCCTCCTCCACCTCCAGATGGGCTCACTCCACGTCGTGGCCGTTTCGACGCCGGAAATGGCCCGTGAGGTCCTCCAGGTCCAGGACATCGTCTTCTCCAACCGCCCCGCCAACGTTGCCATCACGTACTTGACGTACAACCGAGTTGACATGGCCTTCGCCGACTACGGCCCGTTTTGGCGCCAAATGAGGAAAATCTGCGTCGTCAAGCTCTTCAGCCGTAAACGGGCCGAGTCATGGGCCTCCGTTCGTGAAGAGGTTGACTCCACTGTCAGGACTGTGTTGGGGAAGGCTGGCCAGCCGGTGAATATCGGCGAGTTGGTTTTCAGTCTAACGAGGAATATCACTTACAGGCAAGACAGTAATTTTTTATAATGTATGGTATTTTCTTTTTGGGGCAAATATTCAGTGCACTTTTCAAAAAGGTCCTTCCCCGGTAGATTTTAGAATTTATCCATTTAGGGACGGAAATATCCCTCTAATAACATTAGAATGATCCCATGTCATTCTAATATATTTTTAAAAAATTTGAAATAAAAAACCAATATATATATATATATATATATATTTAAAAACAACAACAATCACTCTATCTGGGTGTAACTCATGATGTAAAAAATTCCTTTTGACGTGATATATTTGTTTCATTGGAAAGCTAGTCAGTTTCTTTTTGACCCATCAATGGTGAGAGTTATATTTTTTAAATAGAAAGATTAATTGATATGCATATTTTTTAATTTAATAAAAATTATTCAAATGGTTTAGAGACATTTTAATTATTACAACAAATACTACATACTGGTAATTATTAAAAATTGAGAGTGGATAAAAATTGAAATTAGTATTTTCAAAAGGTCAGTTACGGGTATTTTATCTTTCAACTTTCATATTTTTACTATAGATATGATATCTATATATGATCTTACAGGGCAGCGTTTGGTTCGTTTTCACATGACGGACAGGACGATTTCGTGAAGATCTTGCAAGAGTTCTCGAAGCTTTTCGGAGCATTCAACATTGCGGATTTTATACCCTGGTTGGGGTGGTTAAATGCTCAGGACTTCAACACGAGGCTGGCCAAGGCTCGGAGTTCGCTTGATGGGTTCATCGACACGATCATTGACGATCACTTGGCCAAAAGGAAAGGGAACACCAATGGGAAAGTGGATGGCGAGGTAGAGGATTCTGACATGGTTGATGAGTTGATGGACTTTTACAGTGAAGACGCTTCTGCTTCCACAAAATATGTTGATGAACAGTCCGGGTTCAAGATCACCAAAGACCACATCAAAGCCATTATCATGGTAAATATATCAAAAATAACTAAAGAGCAATTCCTTTCAATAATTAATGGTTTTTGACTTTTTTTTTTCCTTTCTTATTTTTCTCACAATTCACGCACTACTGTTTTTTAGATTAGTCACACATTACAAAAACTTAAAAAAATTAGACAGGTGTAATGATAAAGATTGATTATTTATATCGAGATTGCTAGTCATTACTAACGGATATTAGAATAATAAACTTAGGAAAGTTAAATACTATGGATTTCGGCTCTTTTTTTTGGCAGTGAAAATGATTTCAAACTATTTGAAAGAGTGTTATTATTTTATTCTATTTTGAGTATAGTATTAACACTTGCTTTTAGGATATGTGTTAACACAGAAAAATGGAGAAAATGTACATGCACAATGGATGGACAGAGCTTTACATATGCATAACCCATGGACGTGCACTTTTTCTGATTCTGTCCATTGTCCTACACAAGCTATTTTTTCATATTTGTCAATTTTGGCATCATATATAAAAGTCTCAGTGAATCTGACAAAATCTAGATGTGTTTCTCAATTTATTATGGAAATTTTCGTTTATAAAACTTCAGAAAGGAATCGCAAATTTTTTACTTGAGATATGTTTCTACAAAAGCGAATTTAGTTGAGAAAAATTTTTATGAGAACAATAATAAACATATGAGTAGTAAATGTTATTATGTTGGCTTAATACAATATCTTTGTTGCATTATATTTTGCATAGGTTAGAAATATAACAAAGAATCACATAATGCATATTTTTTTTTGGAAAGGAGAATCACATTATGCATGTGTATGTATTTTTGCAAAATGCATTAACGTTAAGGGTTTGACTATTTTGCCGATTGCTACTTTATTAGTTGAATAAGTTTATCCATCAATAACAACCTTTAGATATTCAAAGGTTGTTATTGATAGATAAGCTAAACTAACTAGTAAGGTAGCTAAATTTATTAGATAAACTTCAACATTCGTCACTAATATTTTGTAATAATTAGTTAAACTTCAACATTCGTCACTAATATTTTGTAATAATTCTTAATTACAGGATGTAATGTTTGGAGGAACCGAGACAGTAGCATCTGCAATTGAATGGGCAATGGCAGAATTAATGAAGAGCCCGGAAGACCTCAAGAAAGTTCAACAAGAATTGGCTGACAAAGTCGGGTTGACCCGGTTCGTCCACGAATCGGATCTTCAAAACCTAACCTACTTCAAATGTGTCATCAAAGAAACCCTACGGCTTCACCCACCAATCCCTCTTCTCCTCCATGAGACCGCCACAGACTCTGTGGTTTCTGGGTACAGGATCCCAGCCAAATCACGTGTCATGATCAACGCGTGGGCTATCGGAAGAGATCCGTCTGCATGGGAGGATCCGGACACATTCAAGCCTAGTAGGTTTCTAAATGATGGTGCCCCAGACTTCAAAGGGAGTGACTTTGAGTACATTCCATTCGGGTCGGGTCGGAGGTCATGTCCGGGTATGCAACTCGGGTTGTATGCATTAGAGTTATCTGTGGCTCATTTACTTCACTGTTTCAACTGGGAGTTGCCTAATGGAATGAAACCTAGTGAGCTTGACATGAACGACGTATTTGGACTCACTGCACCCAGAGCGGTTCGACTCGTTGCCGTGCCCAGTTATCGACTGAGTTGTCCACCAAATCTTTGATGAAGTTACCATATGAAGAAGTGAAGGCTTATCATGTTGTTTTGTTTGTGTTACTTGAATTAATAAATCAACTAGAGCATTGGACTGAATTGTTCAAGTGGATTGGAAAGTTGATAGTGTTGTAAGTACTATTGTTATTGTACAATTCTATTCATGATAGAATTTAAGAATTTGTGTTACAGTTCTAAATGTTTGGGTACAATTGTGCTCATGGGTTTAACAAGTTAGTCGACCTTCTCTATAGTAATTATGCGTATCCTGTTTGTATATAAACAATATATTAACCGAGAGTTTAAATACTGAAGTCTAAACGATAAAATATTGACCCAATTGAGACAAGTTAACTTCATGGGTATCGAGGTAGTCTACTTGTTGACTTAATAGAATTGTTATTACATATATATAACAAAGTTGGACTTATTCTTGAGTCAACTCATGATGGCAAGTGATAAAAATTCCACTTGAAGTTTTTAAATTGAAATTTGTTACAATAGTGAATACTTAATTACTGTTTACTAATTAATATGCTTTCGAAGCGGCGGAAATTTTAATTTTTCATTAGGAAGATAGTGATTTTTCTATAGCAGCCAACTAAACAAATCAGACAAATTGACTTCATCGGAATTAGGGTTGATTAAGTTGTTAGTTGAAAAGAAAAGTCGTCGAATCACGAGACTCGCTCTTCCCTTTGTTGGGTAAGCGTTTAGTCACTACTTAACTACCATTTTTCATTTTTAATATATATATAAATAAATCGAATATTAAACTTGAAATTGGAAAAGAAAAAAACTCTCATGGGACTATCTTACAAACCGATATGGTGAGATGAACCAATAAAAAAAGATTAAAAAAAAAAAGAAAAAACTAATAAGAAAAATAACAGAAAAAGAAATAACAATATTTTATTAGTTCGTTTGACCAAATCAGTTGTGAAATACTCTTATGAAATATTTTCTCATGGATAAGATAGTCCAAATATAGGAGAAATATAAAATGGTCTATAAAGCCAGATTTTGATTTGATTTGATTTGCTCTTCAATATCCATTCAATTGGACTTCCCAATTGTCTTTCTTTGTGTGTGATTTTTCATATATATATATATATATAGATATATGCACAAATCGAACATTAAACTTGCAATTGGGTAAGATAGTTTAACAACAAAAGAGAAATACAAAATGACCTATAAAGATAGATTTTGATAAAGACAGAATTGATTTGAGGATTTGACTACCTTACTTAACCATTAACTTTATCCCTCAATTCAAGTCTTTAGATTGATTATAAATGTGGTTATTAAAGTCAATCCAAATGTTCCAATTGAAGAATAAGATTAGTAATTGGATAACGTAGTTAAACCTTTGATTTGATTGCTCTTTGGAATCCATATGTGTGATGTGTACAGCCACAAATTTAAGCAAGTTTATATATACGGAATCAATTAAGCAATTGAATTGTCAAGTATGCCACCTATTTTTATTATGTTATGTGAGTGTCTATATATCACATGTACAATTGATTGCTCTTTGGAATCCATGTGTGTGATGTGTACAGCCACAAATTTATGCCTGTATATATATGTAATCAAGTCAGCAATTGAATTGTCAAGTATACTAGTTAGTTAGTTGTTGTCGGTTGGTGTTTTTTTTTTTTTCCCCTCCTCACGTGAGTGTCTGTATATGACATGTACAGTCACACATTTAAGCATATATATATTACCAAAGTTTTATTTAAAAATTTTATTTAAATGATGTGGCAAGCTGATTTATAGTTATCACATTAATTTTGGAATGATGTATTAATGACGTGACAATTATATAAAAACTTACCACATCATTTAAACAATGAATTTGGATAAATTTTTGGGTAATATAATATTACTCTCTCTTTATATATATATATATATATATTATTTTTTAATGTGTGTCTAATCATATGATATGTACCGCCACAAATGTAATGGCTATTATTTTCTTTTTTAATATTTGATACCAATTAGATTAGAAATTTAATAAGACTCAATTAAATCGACCGCTATAAACACTAGAAAAGCATCTTTTGCATTACAAGAAAGGGTTCTTCGCACACAATGTGTGTTAACTATTTATTCTAATGTGGCATGAATACATGAATTGATTTTATCATAATCATATACAAAATATTACGAAACAAAAGAGTAGGTGAAACATAACGACATAGGATTTTGTGATCAAAGAATCATCTCATATCTACAACTTCATTGATATAAGAAAAATATCACTAGCTAGGCTAACCTCATCTCATAAGTTAAGATAACCTCATCTCATAAGATAACATAGTATATATATTTATTCGTATGAATTACTGTTTTATAATCACCTGCTGACTATATAAAGTACTAATGGGATTATAGATATATTTCTGTTGTTAACTTTTATGTCTCAACTAATCCACCTACATCACCATCACAACTGCTGAACCAAGTGTCTAAACTTGCAAACTAAGAATTTTTCAATTAAATATGTTGATTTAATTCACGATATCTCAGGAGCTTTTGTGGATACAAGTACTTGACAGAAAATGACAATAATATATTAAATAATTAATTTAATTAATAGATACTGGAACTAGAGGTGGCTGATGAAATATTAAGTTAATTAGCAAGGAACTGAGTTCCTAATTAAGACTCATGAGGTGGTACAAAATCATGAAAATCTGAAATAAAAATTTAAGCTGTATAAATAATACTGCTCTACTTTAGAAAATATTTTTAAATTATGAATAACACATGTTAGTCTAAGACAAAACTGAGCTTATTTATGTTATTTAGCTTAGTTCTGTGAGTATTTCCATTACATTTACATGTAATTTCGGTATGAGGAAGCTAATTGTGATCATAAATTAATAAGCATATTAAATATACTAGTTTGAGACTGTTGTGTTAATAAAAAAAAATCTTCCAAGTTCTTATCAGATAAATTTTCTAATCATCAAATTAGTGGTTATCAACTAGTTTAGCTTACAAAATCTCTTCCACATTGACATTGATTCCGGTCGCATCAAAGACATGCATATTGAAAAATCCAGTGGATCAAATCAATAGAAGGTTAGGTTTTGAAGGTCTTTTGAAAATTGATAAACAGCTTTTAGTTTTGTGACAGCTACAACATTTGAAAAGATATTGTAAAAGCAATTAAATATGGATCTAACAAAAATTGAAGTAGTTGGGATTTGGGTATGCAGATTGTGTCATCCGTGAAATGCAAATTGTGTTTCTTAAAAAATGCCATAAAAAGAGATAAGAATGAAATGGAGAGTGATTGACGTATAAAGGTAATATATGTGTAGGTGCTTTGATTTAATAAGTGATCTAGATTGAAATCACAAAAGAAACACACAAGAACTATGATTTGTTATAGTGTAAATGAGATGAAATGAAACCTAAGAACTGAATAATTATTTGACTATTATTATAGAAATGGGTTGAGTTTTACTAGCTAGCACGTTTATGGATGAAAAGATAATAATACCATTCATTAAAAAAAAAAAAAAACTAATAAGAACTCACTTAATGATAGAGTCAAATAATGAATGATGAGCTATTTTGTTACTTTGTGGTGTTATAGAGTTCCGCCAATGAGTGTAATATGAATCTGATTGATAATATTCTCACAGGAAGCAAAAAGCAAAGAAACAAATATTATTGTTGATATTCTGGTTGATAATATTTTCATAACATAGTTTTATTGATGATATTTTTTTTAGAATATGTTATGAGAATATGTTGCGGAAATATACTACAAAACAAGAAGCAAAGAAAACATACAGGGTTGATGATGCTGCCATAAAACCATAAGCCAAACAAAAAAAAAATATATATATGTATAGATATATATATATATATATATAATGAAGAGGCAAAAAACTGGCAGTTCACAACATCTATGCGAACCGCCAATTCGTGGAGGCATTCGATGCCTTCGTGAACTGTTAGTTCGCGAAGGCTTTTGAATTGTCAAATTCCTCTTCCGCCGTTGTTTCTTGTTCCTTTGTTGTCGTAAACTGGGTTCTTATTGGTTTGTGATTAATTCGATGCCGATTAATTCACAAACTTTATTTTTTGAACAAAAATAGATGCTCTATTGCTTTAAAAAAAAACAAATGCTCTGTTTTTTAGACAAAAACATAGCATCTTGAAGTCATAAAAGCAGAGACTATGTGACATGCTCATATGAAACAAGACTATAAAACACTCATTCTTAAACAAAAACAGAGACTATAGAGCCACAACATTTTGTATGACATGCATCTTTATTAAAGTCATTTTTCAATCCACACAAATGAGGGTAATTTTTTTAAGTTGATATGTTTGAAAGATTAAACATATCAATTTTTTTTTAAAAAAAGGTGGTAAATGTTAAAGGAGGGTTTTGTAAACAATTTTGTTTTTGAAAATAATGTGTTGGAACCTTGAAAATTAATAATCTTACTATTAATGAAGTATGTAAATCTTTTCATTTAACATCAAGAAAAAAGTTAATTCAATGTAAGACACATGGTTGTAGTAAATAAGATTATTTGAGCTTTAGCTGCAGTATACCAACATAAGAATACAAAATAGAGGTTAGGTTGGTCAAATGAAATTGTAAGTAGTTTCAATCATATTCCTAATTTTTAATAATATAAAAGAAAGTAGTAATAAATTAAAGTCTTTTGACATGTATTACTATGTCTAATTTAGGCAAATAAAATTATATGCATGTTTTAATATATCGTTTAATAATTATTCAAAAAATTACAATTGTAAGTGTTTGAAAAATTAAGTATGTTTATTTTTTTTTCATTATTATTTTTTTGATAGAGTATGCTTGTTTTTAATTATTAATACGAACTTAAAAACATATATTAATCTAATATTTAACCAAGTTTGAATCAAAACAAAATAAAACGTAAATAACAGTTAGATGTAATGAAATGATTGAAATGTCAAAAATACCCTTGTCTTTTATCAAATATTAAATTAAAAAACTGTCAATTCAAACTTGAGGAACTAAAGTGACATTTGCCTTATTGTAAAAACTCCAGCTGATGCGCAGTCACAGTTAGCTCAGCAAGTAAGTCGCTTAGCTGTCCTTTGAAATCACCCTCACTCACTCTCCAAAGTCAAAACCAATTCTTCAATCTTGCTCTCCAAGAAATGACAACGGTCACTTCCAGGGACATTCAAGACATCATCTCCAAGCTCTCCTCTGCACTCGCTTTCTTTTTCTGTTTGGTTGCCAACCAGAAAATGGATTTCTCCAAGCTCTCCTCTGCACTCGCTTTCTTTTCTGTTTGGTTGCCAACCAGAAAATGGATTTCGTCTTGGATGTTTCTCTTCTTGATTGCGTAATACTAAATTTCAAGTCAATCAAGTCAATTTTTCTTACCTTTTTTCTTTTTCTTAGTCATTGTGTTGGTTTTGAAGTGGACGTTTTAGGTTTTATAGTTTTATAGGTTTTTATTTTTTATTTTTTTATTGGAATTGATCCACGGGACTATTAGGACCAACTGGGATGAGATACTGGTGACACGATCTAGGGAGTTGCTTTCATACCGGAGAAATCGACCTATAGAAAGGTGGAGGAGCGGCCCCAATAAGGGTGAGGGGTCTGTCCACACAAATTGATGGAGGAAATGCTTTTATTGGGTGTAAAACCCATGCTATAAGACATGGGGGCTGTAACGTTTACCACGTGGCTAACAATCAACTATAATTTAGGTTTTATAGTTTTTATATAATATTTTCTGATCCATTTTCGCTACAACAAAAAGAAAAAAAAAAGTTATCTGCACAGTTATGATGATCTTCAGGGGCGGACCTAGCATAGGTCGGTCTGGATGGCACACATTTTTTGAAAACTGATTAAGTTTATAAGAACAATAATAAACATATGTGAGCGGTAAATGTTATTATGTTGACTGGCAATTCAATGAGTTACTACTCTATTTGTGCAATATAATTAAATAAGAAATAACCATTTATTACATGCGAACCTTTAAATTTCTCTGATCATGGTTGCGCATGCATGACCTTGATCAAATTTCACGTGATTACGAATGGTTTACTCATAATTACAACATTCGAAATCATAAAAGTTGTTATCAAAACTCTTCACAAACATGATTGAGACCATTCATAATACAATAATGTTGTTGCATTATATTTTGCATAGGTTAGAAATGTAATAAAGAATCACATCATGCATGTGTATATATGCATACACATTTGCAAAATGCATTAATGTTAATTCTGTGGCTCATTTGCTAACTAATTTTTAGTAATAATTATCGGAGGTCATGTCCGGGTATGCAACTCGGGTTGTATGCATGGGAGTTATATTCTGTGGCTCATTTGCTTCACTGTTTCAACTGGGTGTTGCCTAATGGAATGAAACCTAGTGAGCTTGACATGAACGACATATTTGGACTCACTGCACCCAAAGCGGTTCGACTCGTTGCCGTGCCAAGTTATCGACTGAGTTGTCCACTAAAACTTTGATGAAGTTACTATATGACTTGGACTTGAACAATTCAGCTAGAGCATTGGACTGAATTGTTCAAGTGGATTGGAAGGTTGATAGTATCGTAAGTACTATTGTTATTGTGTTAATTCTATATACATGATAGAATTTAAGAAATTGTGTTACAGTTCTAAATGTTTGGGTACCAATTGTGCTTATGGGGTTAACAAGTTAGTCGACCTTCTCTGCAGTAATTATGCGTATCCTGTTCGTATATATAAACAATATATTGACCGAGAGTCTATATGCTGACGTCTAAACGAAACAACATTGACCCAATTGAGACAAGTTAACTTCATGGGTATTAAGGTAGTCTAATTGTTGACTTAATAGAATTGTTATTTCATATATAACAAAACTGGACTTATTATTGAGTCAACTCATGATAGCAAGAAAACAAAATTCCACTTGAAGTTTTTTAATTGACATTTGTTACAATAGTGGATACTTAATTACTATTTACTAATTAATATTCTCTCGAAGAGGCAGAAATTTGAATTTTTATAAAGAAGATAGTGATTTTTCTATAGCAACCAACTAAACAATGAGCCAGATTGACTTCATCGGAATTAAGGTTGATTGAACTGTTAGTTGAAAAGAAAAGTTGTCGAGTCACAAGACTCGCGTGCTTCTCTTTGTCGGGTAAGAGTTGAGTCATTGCTTACTGCCATTTTTCATTTTTAATATATGTATAAATAAATCGAACATTAAACTTGCAATTGGGTAAGATAGTTTAAGTAAAGGAGAAATATAAAATGACCTATAAAGCCAGGTTTTGATTTGGTTTGCTCCTTGGAATCCATCCAATTAATGTTTCGATAAGCTCCATGAATATGTGTTTGCTTACGGTCTATGGTTGTATGAATTTTATCTGATGGTCTTGGTTGAAAGCATTTGAAATTGGTTTTGGTTGAATCCGGTTACATGCTTGAGATTTCTTTCTCAATCACGGATGTTACATGGTTCAGGAATTTACATTATCAACCTTGGCAAGACATGGGAGAAGCTTCACTTGGCAGCTAGGGTTATTGTTGCTATTGAGTAGGGGTGGGCATGAGTTGCGAGTTGGTTTTCATCAAAATCGACTCAAAACGGATTTAGATCGGTTTTCAATTTTGAAAACCAACCCGACTTGAATTGATGGTATAAATCGACATGAATCGACTTAGGTCGAGTTGGGTCAGTTCAGTTTGGTTCATATCAGTTTGGAGCTTACAAAAAAACAAGTACCAAATTCAAACGATTAAGAAATTGATCTTACAAAACATAGAAATTGATTATGATACAAATCACAAAACCAAGGATACAAAACGTTGAACAAACAACAACCCTACAAAGAAAATCTTACAAAACAAAACCTAGAAATGGTGGCAAACCCCGAATGAAGCTTCTTCATTTGGGGCCCCGGAAGCTTACAAAGAAAATGTTCCAAAACAAAACAAAATTGATGACGTTAAAATACAACATATTTTTATAATCAGTTACCTAGCTTTCGTGATGATTTCTCAAGTAAATTATGTTAATTATTTAATATTTGTATTTTTTTTTATTCAGGTGAGTCATAAAATAATAAATGACTAATTCATTGTAATTTTCAAGGCAAAACCATGCCTTTCATAATCATGGGTCGACATAATATCCTCTATTTATTATTATTATTATTTTGCAATTATTCAGCCCATGAGGCATAATTATTCAGCCCAAGCTATTGTAGTAATGGACCAGCTTATATTGCAAATACAAAACCCAAAGTGTAATCGCATGAAGCATGACTAAAGTCCAAGTTGCAAAAAGACAAAAATATCCAGCCCATGTTGTATTTACAAGAAGCCACGGCCAGCCCATGTTGCAAATTCAAGTGTATGAATGATCAGCCCATAAAGCTATTGCATGCAGTTAACGTGAAAAGCAAAGAAGATGCGAGCAGCTGTCAAGACTCAAGAGCTCTTGTTGCCAACGTGAGATGCTTCAAAGAAGAATCCAGTTATGCAAAAGCATCCATTCCACGCAGCACTTGCAGCTGTCACCTGGAGAAACAACACCACGCCGCAGCTATCATAAGAGAACAAGAAGCAGCTGACGGCGGGCTGAAGCAGCGAGGCAGTGGCGAGGAAGATAATCACGTCTGCGGGTCGCTACTTGCCCAGGAGGAAGAACGCGAAGCAGCAACTTGAAGATGAAGCTGACCATGGCAGTCGCAAGCTGCAGTAGAGAGAGAGAAGCCAGCAACCAGTCATCTTCACGCAACAAACCATGGCGTCGCGAGCATACTTGGCGAAGTGAAGCCCGCTAGTCAAGTTCACGACCGACAGGGCGGTGCAAAACTTAACCGTGTTCGACAAGGCGATCAATTTGAAAATTTTCTTGTTTGTGCAAGCCTCTTTCAAGGCGACACCTGAATTAAAAATTCAATTATAGAGAAAATTTTCTAATTTAATTATGGAAGTATGCTTTGCCGCCCTTGCTCCAAGCGTTATATGAGAGCTGTTTCCTTGATCAAGAAGACAACGAAGACGGTGGGAGAAAGAGCTGCAACGCAGCCAAAAGAGATTGGGTTGAGGGGCTGGTATTTGACACATTATTCCTCATATTTTCAGCTCCTCAACCTTGCATTGTTGCAGCCATCGGAGTAGCTTTTCGAGCAGCCAGAATCCTACCATCATCACCCATTGGAGGCGCAAGAGTCGCAATATATTGGGGGTCAAATTGGATAGATGAAATCTGGCCTTAGGAACGAGGGAATTGCACCTATTCAATGAGATTTTTTTTCTCTTTATTTTTGTTTCTTGAAATATGTTGTTTGATTCTTGCTCTAATTGTTTAAATTGCAAATTGTTGATGAACTGGATTCATAATCTACGGTTACAATGTAGCCCTAAACCATGAACTCACCTATATAATATCGTTTTTAATTAATTTCTCATCATCGTATTCTATTTTATTTTGTGCTTAATGCTCTTAGATTAACTTATTACTAATCTAAGAAATTTAGTAATCCTGAGTGTGTTTATAAAATCTATTCAAGGTTTAGACCTACATATAATGGAATAAACTGCATGAGATAGAAATATATATATGTGATTTATGTGGTCATAATGAGTAATCAATACGTAATGTGCTTAGAACAATTAATAATCATAGGAATATAGTTGGTTAAATAATTTACGTAATTCCACTAGGCTTGTGGATTATTTAGAAATACTTCATCAATCACATAATGAGAATAAATTATTAATGATAGAATTATAGGTTGAGTGAATTAGTAGGGTGAAATTGTAATCCTAGACTTAATTCTCCATTGGTTGAATTTTATTTTATTGTTTTTATTATTTTCTTTGTTTCTTTTTTCTTTTTTTTGGTTTCTTGGAAACTTATTTTCTTTGTTTCTAGAATTTATTTTAATTCGTAATTTTGATAGTTAGAATAGGGTTTGTCTTGATCAATTTTAGTACTTGAACATAAACAATTTGGACAATAATTTATTTATCATTGTATTACTTGTGGACTGTGTGTATTTACACATGTTTTTTATATGTATTTTATCCGTTAGAAAAATATTCCATAATTTAAATTAGTTTATAAAACACATTAGAAATTTATCCATAAAAAACACAGCTAAAAAGATGCTAACTTTATGATGATCCGACTGTTCCATCAAACACCCACAAAGCAAAATCACCCTTTGATCAAATCAACATTAAAATTAAAAGCACCCCAGAAAGATTACTACTTTGAAGACAAACCCATAAGTTCCCTCACTAATCTACTCTAGTTTGTCGAAGCTATCAATGCTTTAAGAGACACATATTGGTGCCGACTTTTCTATGTTTAGTGAATGGCAATAGGTAGGAAGTCATCAACCTCTTTTGATCCATCTTCCGATTCAGTTTCCAAGGAGGAAGAAGAAGTTGATCTTGTGGACAAAGAAGCTGCTAGTAATCTTTTCTTTCTTGCTCAAACTCTACACAAGTATCATGACAAGAAAAGGAAGATGGATTGAGTTGGTTATGAGGTGTTGAAGATCAAAGAGAGGAGGCCTGAAACTGATTAAGAAAGAGAGATGGAGCCAATTACTTTTGAGAGGAGAGGGGCAACGACTTAGGGTGAGAGTGAGAATTGAGAGTGTTAGTTTAGGTTTAGGTTTATATATATATATATAAAATTTTTTAGTAGGTTTTAGGGTCGGTTTTGGTTTTTTTGGACACAAAACTGACTAGGGGTCGATTTTTTACACTGAAAATTGACCTGACTTGAACATCAATTAAAAATCAACTTTTTTAGGTCGGGTCGGTTCCCTATTTTTGCCCACCCCTACTGAGAACACTTAGAACATTGTCTAGTTTGCTAGACCCTATGGTCAGGGGGCTATACTAAAGTTTGCTCTATACATTGGTGCTTATGCTATTGCTAGAAGGCACACTCTCGGTAAATTCACCAATCAGCTCTAGACCTTATTCAATGAATCTCATCTCTTGATCCCTCAACTCTTATTATATCGATGGTTTATAAAACAAAATCATGAAAAACAAAATGCTAATAATTGCTTTCATAATTTTCTTAATGTAAAAGCACATACCTTCATCGTTTAAGTACCGTATAGTTTCATGATAAATATGAAACATGTTGTGATACAAGAATGAAACTAAAATGTTACATCCTTGTTAATTTGTTTAATTTTGTGAGAAAAACATGAGAAGGCAAAACTTGAAGTGATGGGAGAAGATAATAGGGGAGCTAGAGTTTAAGGAGACAAAAAAACTTGTTTGACGAGCAATTTTGTAATGGATATCGAGTTTATAGTGTTTTTGATAATGTGTTGGGTTGGATCAAATTAAAGGTGTTGGATTGGATCAAATTTTGATATCTAGCTTTATTGTTTTTTGATAACGTCATTATTGATTGATTTGGTATCGAATTTATAGTGTTTTTTTATAACATGTTGGATTGGAACAAATTACAAGTGTTGGATTGGATCAAATTTTGATATCTAGCATTATTGTTTGTTGATAACGTCGCTATTGATTGATTTGGTATCGAATTTATAGTGTTTTTTTATAACATGTTGGATTGGAACAAATTACAAGTGTTGGATTGGATCAAATTTTGATATCTAGCATTATTGTTTGTTGATAACGTCGCTATTGATTGATTTGGTATCGAATTTATGGTGTTTTTTGATAACGTGTTGGATTGGATCAAATTTTGATATCTAGTATTATCGTTTTTTTGATAATGTCATTATTGAATGATTTGAATTTGAAAGATTTTCATACGGAGGTTAGATTCAAGTCGATAATTTGATATCAAATCACATTTGATATCAATCAATAACAACGTTATCAAAACATAATAATGCTAGATATCATAATTTAATCCAATCCAACACCTTTAATTTGATTCAATCCAACATGTTATAAAAAAAAACTATAAATTCGATATCCATTACAAAATTGCTCATCAAACAAGTTTTTTTCTCCTTAAACTATCTCCCCTTTTATCTTCTCCCATCACTTCAATTTTTGTTTCTCACGTTTTTCTCAAAAACTTAAACAAAATAATTTTGTAATGGATAGTGTTTAATATAATTAATAATTGAGATAGGAGTGAATCGTCTCAAATTTACTAGGTGAATTTAGAATGTTTTCACATGGAAAACCGTACTTTGATACAATCCAATGGGATTTTGAAAATTTGATCTTATACAACTCAATGACATCCTTAGATTCAAATCAATCTAATGAATTTAATTGGATTAAATGAATTGGATTGGGCTAAATGATATTTTAATTAATAATTTGTAGATGTACTTACAAAATATTTATCATTTTAGAACTTTTACTCAAGGGTAATTTTGAATATTTAAAAAAATAGTTAATTTGGTGTGTATATACAATTTTTTAGGGGTGGAAATATCTTCACTCTTGGTAAATTTGGATTGCACACATACCCATATAGAGCTTTCATGGTCAATGCGTCATTATTTTTAAATTGTTAGGATCATCAATCAAATTCATTCATTGCATTTGAATTGATTAGGAGAGAGAAATTGTTTTAGAAGAGAAAATGTAATGAGTAAATTTGATTGGTGGTCATAACAATTTAAAAATTAGGACATACTGATATATATATATGTGTGTGTGTGTGTAACATGATTACCAGAATATTATGAACCAAGTCTATAGATTGAAGTGTGTGTTTGTGTGGATATGTGTGCACTCACTAATATCTCCCCTTGTGTGGATAGTAGCAAAACTCTTGACTCCAAGATATAACCCTTAATGTTTATAGCTTGTCTCCTTGATAAACATGATTACCGAATGATTGTGTGCCAAGTCTATAGATTAAAGTTTCGAAGAGCTTCGTTATGTATGTATGTATGTATGTATGAGTGTGTGTATGCATGTCAATTCCTCCCCTCCTATGGATAGTAGCAAATCTCCCGATTCTAAGATATAACCCATAATTCTTACAACTTGTCTCCTCGATAAACATGATTACTAGAAGATTGCGTACCAAGTCTATAGATTAAAGTTGCAAAAAGCTTCGTTTATATAAATATATATATGTGTGTGTGTGTGCGAGCGCGCGCCCGCTCGCGCGCGTGCATGCGCATGCGCTCTTGTAAATTTTTCTCTTCGTGTGGATAGTAGGAAATCTCTCGACTCCATAATATAACCCCTAATGCTTACAACTTTTTTGCTTGATAATCATCATTACCAGAATATTGTGTACCAAGTCTATTTATTAAAGTTGTGAAGAGCTTCATTTACACACACACACACACATGTATGTTTGTGTGTGTGTGTGTTGCAGTTGATAGATTATGTTTGTGTATAATTGGTTGTATATATGTGTGTATATTTGATTGTTTGTCAACATAAGCTATATGTGTAAGAGTTATAGTATATAAGAGAGTTAGGACTGTTTGGTGCATGGGATATGATTGGATTATTTTAAGGGATTGGATTGGATAGGACAATATTTGATTGGATTTGATCAATTAATCTTATGATGTGTTTTGTGTAGTTATGATCAGATTAAAAATAATAGTTTGATGTTTAGCATAACTTGAGATTGGATAAAAAAAAAATTATTATTTTTATTTGATATAAGGGGTTAGAATAGAATTTTATTATAAAAAATTATTTTTATATTTGATATGAAGGGTTGGAATAAAATTTTACATTTGTTTTTTTTTATTCCTTCCATTTCTAGAAAACTTTTCACCGACTCAACCTCTCTCCATTTCTTTTTGTTCTCCCTTTTTTCATATATGTATACACCGACTCTTCTCCATTTCATCTTCTTCTTCTTCCCCATTTCTTCTTCAAGACCCACTCTGTGTGTAGACAAAACAAAGTAACAATTTGTCGAGATTTACACCACAATCACTCGATCAATTAGTAAACAAAACAAAGCAACAATGAAGAAGAAGCAACAATTGAGAGCTCACAAATGCAAAAGAAGCAATTGAAGCAAGAGATGACCGATATGGAGAAGATGTCAAATGAGAGAGAGAGCTGTGACTAGGACTGCAGCGTGAAAGGAGAGAGAGCTTTTTTCTTTTAACCCATAGTGTTAAGTGGGATAGATTTTTCCCAATCTAGTGGGATAATTTAGTGAAGAGATAAATTTGCGAAGGGTAAATTAGTGAGGGGTCCTTTGGCTGGACCGAACATGGGTTTGGATAAAAATTAATTCAAACTCAACCCAATCCTAAGAAACAAATGAGGCCTTATAGTAAATGTACAAGAGTTGTATTATGAATGTGTAGTATTTTGATTAAGATTTAAGCCACACACACACACACACATATATATGTAGAGTTCTATAATGGTTAGTTTGACAAACATTTATTCTAATTAAAATTCTTATTTTGTAACAACCACTTTAATTAATGTTTATTTTTAAATCTTTGTAACACCCAATTAAAATGTTTTAGTATATTGTAACCCTAAATTCAGTATGTTTATAAATTCTTGTAAAATCTAACATTGAATTTTATAACTTATTGAAATTTATGTTGGTTTTAAAACCTTTATTACCAACAAGAAGTAAGATCAAACACAATAGTTTTTTGAGTGTTGATATTTACACCCTCTAAACTTGTTTACACACCCCTTTAGTAAATTCACCACATTAAATAAATCATAATTATAATTTAGGAAAATTATACATCATTCTACACCTAACCTATTAGTATGTCATTTAAAAAAAAAAAAAAAATTCCATCCAAAATAAAATGGGATAATTCTAATTTCTCTCCTATCATTTAACGTAATCGCTAATTATTTCACGATCGTTTCCCATAAATCTAAAATACCCCTTTTCGTTAGTTTTGATCGGAAAATGTTAGCAGATGACATAAAGACCCATTTACCCTCGTGATATTTAATAGAGATAATTCTAATTTCCCCTCTATTATTTGACGTAATCACTAATTACTCTCTAGTCTTTTCTCATAAATCTAAAATACCCATTTTCATTAGTTTTGATTGGAAAATGTTAGCAAATGGCAAAAAGATCCATTTACTCTCAAGATATTTAATATAATGATATAAAAATTTATTAAAAAATGATAAAAGAAAAAAAAAACTATAAAAAAATAAATCTTTACTGTCTATCTATATAATGAATGGTAAAGATTAATTTCAAATAATATTTTAAAAAAAATTAAAAAGCAAAATTAAAAAAAAAAAAATCTGGGTGGAATTAAAGATCTGGGTTTACTTGCTATATATAATTAATATTAAAAAATTATTTATTAAAAAATAAATTGCTATATATAATTTGTATAGTAATAACATTATAATAATAGAAACGTGTCAATGGCGTGGAGTGCCTTTCTTTCCTTCTTTCCACCATGATCCGATCATTTTCCCTCTCAAAACACACAAATTTTTCTCATATTTTTACCAATATAATGCACAATGATATATAATGTTTTGAGAGGAAAAATGATATTTTTACTCTCGAAACATTTTTACCAATATTCTTTTTCTTCTCAAAACATGCAGCTTTTACTCATTTTAATACCAATATAATGCACGTAATGACACACAATGCACCATGTGTGGTTCTTTCTTACCAATATCCTTTCTCCTCCCAAAATATATGGTTTTTTCTTATTCTTTTTTTATTTTTTATTTTTTAATGCAATGCACGTAATGACACCTAATGCACCGTGTGTGATTCTTTTTTACCAATATCCTTTTCCCTAACAAAACATATAGTTTTTTTTTTTTTTTACTAATATAATGCACGTAATGACACATAATGCATCGCGTGTGGTTCTTTTTTACCAATATCCTTTTCTCTCCGAAAACATGTGGTTTTTTTCTTTTTTTCCTTTTTACCAATATAATGTACATAATAGCACATAATGCACCATGTTAGGATTCAAACTATGATTCGAAAAAATATGGTACAATAACTCGCTAAATAAACTAATTTTCAAATTTAAAACATTTTGACTTCGCAAACTATTTTAGTCATTGCTACAACGGACAATATTTCTTATAGCAAATTTTATCGTGTTTACACGAACTATTGACTAAAGTAAAACTTAGTGAATATTATGGATTTAATTAAAGAAGAGGAGTTGTCAAAGTATTTACCTTTTTAGTACACGCAATAACATAAATGAGCATACTCAACATAAGGTATCACTTTTCTGATACTATATGCAATCTTATGTTTAAAACATTGAATATAATTTCCAACTTGCAAGTTAAATAATTGAATTACTTCAATTCCTAATAAAGTTTGATGGATAAACTATAAACCATTATCAAACTTGATAATATCCATACCCAAAACCGTATATGCAAGCCTCATAACCACATCATTTATTTGACAATAATGGTATAACATGACATATTTACCTCACCACATAAAACTACACATTTATATGACTGGTATATGTGCATACACTTGTTAGATTCATTAAGTCTGAAAACTATATACACCAGTGACTTTATTTTTCTCCGCATAGGTGACGAAATCAAACTTGAGACCTTAAATTGCCTCACTTGCACTTCTAGTTTAATCAACTAGATAAATAATGAAGTCAACGTTAGTTTTGTAGCTTCAAGACATGTTGCAAATGTTGTTTTTCATAAAACACTATTTACCCCCACCAATTGGGAGATGCACCGGCATAAGCTTTTAGGCTAATGGAAAATCAGAGAGAAAAAGTGAGTAATAGATTTCAGTTCCATTTTTTGGCAGCACTGCCATCACATCAATCCCAAAACTAACTCCATCGATAAATAACTTTTGGTATTATGAAAATAAATTTTCATGTACAGCCAGCCACACATAATATTTCATCTCAATAAGTTTCGATAAACCCTTGATCATTAGTGCTCATAGATTTCCAACAATCTTATAATTAAATAAAAAAATATATAAAAAAAAAACCCTATCACAAACAAAATTTACTCGGTAATTATAATAGCAAGTTGCACCAAAATTTTCCATTCTCCAATTTACCTCTTAGAACTAGTTTAAAAGAACACATATTAAAACAGAAATAACTAAAGATTTCAACATCTGATTAATAAGATCTATGTAATACATTACATGCATACATATAATCACATTTAAATTTCTACCCTCCTAATCATCTTCTGCATTTGCCCCTAAGAAAATGTAATAAGGAGATGACAGTGATAAAGAGTGTTTGATAAAAAAATACATGATGCTCATCCCACACACTACAAATCGACAACTGCTCTAACCAACTTGATTTGCCAAATATCTGAGACAAAACATAACTAATAGCCTAACAAACCCGTCATATTCAAATGCTAGTTTCTGGCACCAATTTGCCCAGAAAAGAATGAAATTAGTTTCTTCTAAAAATGTTAGGTATGATTTCACCGGCATACACAAAACTTACATCAGAATGCGGACTACAGCAAGTCCAACTGCAGATATGGAGACAAGGGTACCTATGCAATATTTAATTACATCATATTTAGCTGCTTCCAATTGGGCTCTTAATGCATGAATTTCCTGTAAAAAATATTAAAATGTCAAGTTTAATGCTATAAGTTAAAACACAAAATGTGTAAATCTCAAATGGAATCACAAAACTTACTCTGTCTAGCTTATTTGTGAGATTGTTGGTTTCTGCATTCTGGTTAGCAAGCTCATCACGTATGCGCCTGTAGTCAATTACACTAGAGGATGAAACAACAGAAAAAAGAATATGCTATTGCCATGAATGAGATTTATAATTAATTTGCCTTACCCTCTTTCAAGATTTAAATCCAAACGTTGCCCAGCAGTGACCTTGTCAATCTCATATCTGTTTCAATGAGCATTTAGAAGCATTAGGAAAATATCATAATTGGGAACATATCCTATCAATAACCAAAACAATTGCAATAAAATATATGACTCAGACCTCAATTCACTACGCATTTTCTCTATGTCATTTCGAAGTTTCTCAGTTTCACGTTGCAACATAGAAAAATGATGCTCCTGCAAATTATATAAAGGTCTGCTCAGAAAGAACCAACAATGACCAAAGATGCTTATGATACAATCAACTATTGCTCCAGATTAAGGAATATTCATAGTCATTATAACAGAAACACAAGTTTACTTCCAAGAACACACATAAAGCGACAAATTTACTTCCAAGAACACACACTTAAAGTGATGCACTTTAAAATTGATATTCCACTATTGCAACATCAAAAGACAAGACCGTTGTATATGAGATAAAGTTCTTTCTGAGGCTTTGTCTTTGGATATCTAGCTCCAAAGAATTCCACAATTCCCTTTCTATTCCATCAAGGTATACAATTTCGTATTTGGATCACTTGCTGATTTTGAAGCTTCAATCAAGGATATATATGAATTAATCATACAACTTATCCATGTAGTAGTGGACCTCTGGTCCAATGTTCGTACGTTTTTTATTTCTATTAATAATTCTTTTTTCTTTTGGTTTTTAACAACATATATGAGAAACTCAAAATGCCTGTCTCCCATAGGTTTTATATTTAAGGAATCTCTGCAATGTGCACCTAATAGATCCACTTGAAAGACATGCTTCATCAATGCCTTAATTGAACTAGGCTTAAAACGGTGTTTTTGTATAGATGTATTGTTCCATTGATCTATTCACAACGTAAACAATCTTCCTCAAACCCAGCCTGAGGCTTTGGCGAGGAGGAATTGAACTTTACAAAGACCACTAAAAGGGGATATATCAGGCAACTATAAAATAAATTATTCACTATTTCCTGAAAAAATGCAGACAAGTATACATGTGTAAATATTCCTGGACAAGATAGCTCACAAGTGCACATATGCCTCTCAATTTAAATAACCAAAAGAAATTTTGACTGCAACATCAAGTAAAGAAGAGTGAGCCCATTGACAATGACATCTGTTTCAGACCTACGTAACTTCTTATTTTTGATCTTTTCCAAGTGTGCTTTAACTTGCTAGGTGTCAATAATTGCCGCAATACACAAAGCTTTAATAATTATTTATTCAGAGCCTATGCTATAATTTTTATTAACAGTAGTTAGCAAAGAATATGCACCTTACTAACCTCCCTCTGTCTCTCCAACAACCACTACAGCAGGCAACAGCCTCATTTCAAACCTGTATATGTGCATATGACTTTGTAAATTAAGTCATGTCACTTAAAATGTTGTCATGCTAATTAGAAATAGTGCACACTCCTCATCATATCACACGTTCAAATTATTGACATATACTCCCCATTTATTAAACAAATATCCCAAAATTTACATCCATGTATAACTTCTTGTATTTTCAAGAAAATATGAATGTCTAGAACTTAAACCATTAAACTACTTGAACTACTTGCATTTAATAAATCCTTATATCACTTAAATCACTTCTTATCCCTTTCAAGAAATCAGTGAAGAAACACATATTATTGTCCTCTACAAAAGAAAAAACAACCATAGCACTTTGCTGTTAGATTTAAAACTCTCTTTCAACGTTATGAAGAAAAAAACTATTCTTTAAAAAAGGCCTACCAGCTCCCTTCTCTACGAAAGATTTCATAATAATTAGCTTGATGCTACAAAATTATGTTCCCGTTTGATCACATTCGCATTCCCAAAAGCTTCACGATTATTCCCTCATCATTTTAGTAACTAAATAAACCTAAACCATTTCCCCTCAACAGGCACTAAAAATAATAGAATCATTACCTAGTTTTCCTTAATTATCTCAACATTAAAATCTCAATCAAATATAACCAAAAGCAACAAGGAGATGGAAACTATTCCAAAATCCAACCACTTGTTCTCTTCTTCTGCTCGAAAGATCCAATAAACCGTTTTTATCATCTTACATCTATTCAGTCAGCCACTGTTCTAAACAGGCAACATAACTACACTACTATACCTTTAAACCCTAACTAGCAATCAATAACCCTCATTCTTTCACCATCCACGAAACCATCACATCATCCAATCAAACAAGATGAAATATCTCTAATCCAACAACCAAAAACAATCATTACCTGCGAACTTTGTACTTGAGATTTGAATTTGGACAGATTCGATTCTTGCAACATCTCGCTCTACAATCCACATCATCAACAACAAAAACAAATATCAAAACCGCATATAAAATCACATCAAACTCGAAACAAAAACGAAAAGCTCACTTTCTGCATCTCGGCTTTGGAAACAAAGGAGTGAGACACATTCTCCAAGCTGTCATTCAAAACCTCCGTTATGGCGGCGGTTATCGCCTCCGCTTGCTTTGATGGCACGCCTTGCGCTTCCAATCGCCTCACCTTCAAACAAACAAAAAACAATAAGTCTAATTCACTAACAAACGAAACTCCGCATTTGTTGGAGCGAAATCAGATGCGTCACCAGTCGCAGAGTGTCGACAAGAAACGCGCGTTTTCCATTAGATTGAGCGAGCTCCGAGAATTGTCTGGAGCCAATCTCACTTACGCCATGTCTAATTGAACAAACACTAGAATCGGAGACTAGTCGAAGCATGTGCTTGCAAATAGCCATCAATAAATAAAAATTCCTTTAATCAGATCTCTCGACAAAAAGGTCAAAGAATCAAGAGCTTGTGTTCATTGATGTTGAGATTTCAATGTAACAAGTGAAAATGTTTTTTCGCGGTTTTATAGAGAGAGAGAGAAAAGAAGGCGGCGAAAATCAAATAGAAAATGAGTGCTGGAATAGTTGTTGTTGTTATTTGGAAGGATTTTTATTATGTGTTTAGTAGAGATAGAGAGAAGGTCGTTGAATGGTTGCTTGCCTGAAACGCTCTCTACTTGCTTGCTTTCATGAACCTTTTTTTTTTTTTTTTTTTTAACACGCATTTGTAATTCGATTTGGGTGATTCGGATCCATTTAATTTGGTTTGAATGGTAATAATAAATAAACGTGTTAGAAAATAATAATGAAAATTTTTTAAATGTATTTACTTATAATCTTGTGATATGTTTATTTAATTTTTTTTTTTTAAATTACCGATCCAAGGAATAATTGGGATCAAACAAAATTAAAACATTAATGACACAGTTCAAGAAACAGCTCTCATACGATAAGGATCAAACTACACATAGATGAAAGAGCGATTCACAAAAAAATAAGGAAAACCCAGAATTTTGATAGATGGACCGAGTGTAGAACCCGTATATTTACTAAAAATATAGGAGACAATGCCTCAACCAAGCCACTATTTAGTAATAGAAGTTGTGGCTATTTAGTGGTTGTAAATTAGTTGTAGGGTTTAAGTTACTTCTCTCTCCACCAGCCTAAAAATTTATGTTTGAGAGGTTTGGTTTAAATCCCATGTCCATAATAGTGAGGTACGTTTGAGTTCCACATCAAATAAGGTTGATTTCGATGAAATTAGTCATGTAAGCCACTTTTTTTTCCCTTTTTTTGAAAGATGACAATAAATGGATGAAAGATACTGTAAGCTATTGAAATCAATCATTATTTATAAGGTCCGAACACCTACTTCCATAACTAAAATAAACTAATCCCGCATTAAACGTAGAAATTTATCCACACTAAGTTTGTGAATGCAATCTGAAGATTTCCTTCCATAACAAAAGAAGCCTACCGTTACTATCTAACAATAAAGAATGGAAAATTACACACGAGGCTTATAAAATGCCTCCAATAGTATTTGAACTCCATCACCCTCATGTGCTATCCTATTGGGTCGTGTTTAGAATATTGGACAAATATAAAGATACTCAGTAATTCCTAGTTATCTAAAAAAAAGTACTAACATGAAATGTCAAGAAATCAACAAATATAACTATAATAAATAATATCAAGGTTGTATTTATTACAGATGAATGCAAGTAAAACAGGCAGCTCTCTCCCTGCTTGAACAGTAGAGACAGCATGATTTATCGTAAGATGAGAGGGAAAAAAAATTGCTTGTTACTTGCATTTTGCTTCGTTTATTATTATTACAACATTGTTGAGCAGCTATGATACGCACCAACCTTTACTTCCTTCTATAAGGGTATAGAATGTCTTCTAATGTCTCTTTTATGTAGTTGCCTACTTTATTCACATTTTTGGCCACACCTGATGCAACTAGCCCTGCATTCCTTTTAAACCTGCACATTTAGTTACATTACAAGCATTAGTTTCGAGTCTGCTGAGAATGAACTGTCTCTGAAGAGTTACAATATGGGAAGGCATGTTGTTGATGGTGTGATTAAGGGACTTGATAATTTGGCAGTAGTGTTATTTCTTACCTGCTCAAGTATTCGTCTCCTGGAAATGGTGCAGGATTGGGTGTAGGTACAGATGTAGGTGCAGGCTTGTAGGTTCGGGGTTGAGGAAGAGTGCAACTCTCTTCATGAAAACCAAAAACCAAGAATCATTTTTATTGTACAGAAAGAGCAAAGAAATCCAAAATTTTATTTCAAGAAAAAATCCAAAATTTGAAAGGTGAAGTACTAGATTAACATTTAACACATTGAACCATCCTATCACTAATGATCCAAGAATCATTTTTATCGACCGAAAGAACAAAGAAATCCAAAATTTGTAAGGGAAAGTACTAAATAAACTTTGAAACCGTCCTGTTACTAATGATCCGCAAACTGAAAAGAGACTATGATGCTTCAACAATATGGAACAGACTAACAATCAGACAGCCTTGACCTTTAAAGAATGGTATGATATATGAAGAAAAAAAAGGAAAGCACCCCTCGAAATTTTGGGAAGGAATAAAGTCACTTATTATCTATCATAAATTTCATGGCATTTGAAAGCCATCAGAAACCACTAACTATTATAATGTTTCAATTAGAGATTCTGTAACAAACTGCTTTCTTCGACAAAATTGTCCTTTCAAATGCAGCAAAAGTTTTTGAGAACACCCCAACCACTGACGTATATACATAATTGATTTCTCCTCCTTATCTATAGAAATCAAGTTGACCTGAAGCACTTAGCACATATTTTCGGCCCATCTTGTGAACTCATTTACACTGAAACGTACCTTTCCTATGTATTCTAGACAAAAATTCAACACCTGGCAACCAAAGTGAGATCACACCAATCCATATGTTATAATGGAAAATGAATGATCAAGTATAGTTCCATGAAAATGAACCACATCCAACTCCAAGTACTAATCATTGATAGTGTAAATAGCACAAGCCAATAGCTACATTAATTTCAACAGATTCAAGGAACATAATCATTTGCATAAGTTGGGGATTTTATTCAATGCTTTTAAGAAAGAAAAATCATAGCTTGCTGTGAAACACTCTGGAGTTCACCTTGAACAAAAGAAGAATATACGTCTAAATAAACTAAAAATAGATAGCCTTTGCTTCATTTGGAAAAGAGAAGAAAAAGAATACCTTCTTTGTTGTGAAAATGAGCAGGAACACGGTCAGATGTTGAGGGTCTTCTGTCCAACAATACCTAAAATAAAAGCCAAGAATGTAAGATTGTTGTTTAGATTATAATCTAAGTGAAAGACAACTGACAAACAAATTTGTGTTCTCTTAAAAACATTGAAAGGCTTCTGTTCAGAGAAGATCTTATGGTCATCGAACTTCTTCCTTTAAAACTAAGAAATTGAGTACACAAAAGCACAGCTACAAGAAGCAGGCATGTCTGAAAATGACTAACTTAACCTAATTGTCTAGTTTAAATCATAAAATGACAGACCCGTATGACACAACTAAAAACTTTACAAATTAGCAACTTTCAACTTTGTACAACCCTATTAATTATCAAACAATAAAACCAGACACAAAGCAAACTTCACAAAATTTCATAGAAATCAATAATTTACTACCGCAGCTATATAACTGAATAGAGGTCCAAAGTTTTAAACACCTACATTTACACAAAAACACCAAAAAAACAAAAAAAAAGAATGAACCATCACAACTATTTCCTACACTTGAAAAACTATTATTCTACTTGAATATTTGCGTTGAAATATCCTAAACATTGAATAAGAGTATGTATCAACTAGTTTTATAATCATAATGAAATATCATACACTAATAAACAATCTTAAAAAATAAGATCACAAGGAATCACCTCAAGACCAACACAGAATGGCAAATCCACTTGTTTATCTAGGTGCTCATTTGAGGAATCTTTGTTGTCCAAGTACACCGAGTAACCAACACAACCATACTTGAAATCTCTTAGACTATGGCCTTCTTTTGAAGCCTCCAAGTCAGTTGCTCCCACAACATACCTAGGAACTGGCCATACCCATACACCTCAAAATCAATGCTTATTTCATGCAAGTTTCAAGAATAAACCTTCCATCACAATGAAACGAGCCATAAACTTTTACTGGTTAAACATTGGAAACTAATAAAATGTGTGTACCCATACGTGCACCAATAAGTATCAGAAAAACAAGTTTAAAGGATTACCCTGTATGGTAATGCAGTCTAAGCACTTAAGAAAAGTTCAATCTGACAAAACAATAACAACAATAACAAAATTTAAAAAGAAAAGCACCAATAAAATAAAGACCAAATCCAAGAAAACAATATATACAACTACCTAAAGCAAAAATCACTACATATAACACCTCCATTTTGGGTCACAAGTCACTAATGTTAGAGAGCCTAACATGGTGCCATGGCTCAGTTTTTCCCACAAGTCCTAAGTCCAAATCCCCTCACATGCCATCTATTTCTACATTTGTACTGTAATTTGCATCTATATTTGGCTTCGTCCATATACCAAGCCAGTCAGTATGGCATGTGAGAGCCTTGTATCATTGGTTAGACCCTTTTCTATCAGCTTAACCTCAAAAGTCTTGCTGGTTACTAACAGCTAAATCGTCCACGGAATTTAAAATTTCAACAAAAGTAGGTCAATTACCACAGAACTTGATCAAACATCTGCATCAAAAAAGAATTTGAAATTTTCACAATACAAAATCCAATCTTCATGAAAATCAAATTGCACACTATATGAACAAGTCTCTCAAACTTTTTATCAAAATTCAATAACGAAAACACAATCACACCAGTCCTTTTTTAGCACCCACTACTTACCAATGCATCAAAATCAAAAAGCTACCACCTTTCCTCCTCCAAACCACAAAAAAGCACTCAAATTTCACAAAACAGCAAAAACACAACACACCCACATCAAATATCCAACACAATTAAGCAACAAATCCAACAAAAAAAAAAAAAAAAACAAAGATGACAACAAAACAAACAACAAAAAGAGCCGTAAGAGAAGAGAGACCTACCTTGTTGGAGGGTGCTGGGGACGCCAACGCAAACGGGGTTTCGAGAATTGGATTTGAGAGCAGAAGAGTAGTACAAACATCCCTTGCATGACTTCCCTTTCAACGCTTTGCTTTGATTCGAGTTTTTACTGTCATCAAGTTGGTGATTAGGGTTTTGATTTCGCCGATCGTCTTTGTCTACCTCCATTGAAATGAAATTGATTTGATTTTGTGTAGAGGCGTTGTGTTTTGCAGCATATGTGTTTGTTTTATTGTCTGTGTGGTGGGTCTGCCCTGCTCTCCGTTTTAAGAGAAATAGTGACCGATGGTTGTGTAAAGTTATGTGACCACATTTTGAGCACTCTCTCAAATATTTTCTTTCAATGGTTATTTTTCGGAGATGTAATTTTATTAATTTTTTAGAAAATATTTTTATAATTAATTTTATTAACTGTTTTTTGACATAATTAATTAATTAATAATAATAAAGAATTTATACTTTGTTAATATAACAATATTATCTTATTACAAATAAAAAAAATAATTGTTTGTTACATTTCATTCAACGTAATGATTTAAATTCGATTTGTTATACAGCATATGGTATTTAAATTTTTGACAAAAAAAATCAAATCTGTTACATAACTTTATTTGTAGAACGTAAAAACTTAAATCCCCATGAAGAATAAAAAATCTACGATCAGTTTGTATTGAACCAGTTTTGCTCGTAATGACTCTAAATTCTCTCCTCAACTTTTTAATCAGAAACAGTAGTGTTGGGATAAATGAGAAACAAAAACAAAAGCCAGATGTTAATCTCAATCTTCTATTTCGCCACCTGCCAAGTAAATTGTGATCCTTAAAGCTCATCACAGCTCAAATCAACGGATTGAGATCCTTACAGTTCATCACAGCTTTAGATCAATGGACATCCAAATAGAAAAATTCCTTTACATGTGGCCCGTACCTCTTACCTTTAATTTGACCAAATCTCAAGAGGTGAACGGACATTACTCCTCGTACAACATCAACTCATCCACAACAGATGCAACACTATTATACTTGGTTCTGCTCTGCCACTATCAAAATGAGTACGGTAATTTCTGGATCAGGTACATTAGTACTCATCGAACTCACTGGCATCACAAAAGCAGGTAGAAAGATGATAAACCATCCACCGGGAACAATACCATGGATATGCATTCACATATTTCTACACTATTAAATCTTCAATAATATATTATTAAAACCGGTAAGGTAATTAGGGAAACAAAAAAATAGTTTAGGCTGCAAAAATGCACATAATTTTTAAGCTAACTATAAACTACGGAAGGTTAACTATGTATCATGCAGAAAACATGATGTCAAACTTCTATGAATGAAAATTACTGTACAGACTTAACTGCTCTACGCTGCTGTAAAATGTAAATTCCCAAAACTCTTCAAGTGTGGAGATAATCACACTGAGATCCTTTCTTGCAATGCCCGCTCTCATGAAATTTACATACTCTCTGTCCTTTATTAAAGGGAGGCCTGGATGAGTCTCCTCCTCTACTGCCAAACGAAGATTGCCTATTCCATGGTCTACCCCCGCTAAAGCCTGAATCTCCACCATGAGAAGCCCGGTCTCTTTGACTCGAGAACCTGTCTCCACCACTGTTCTGTTCATTTCCCCACATGCCAGGGTTCCCAGAGGGAGAGGGAGCGGGAGCTGCCCAACCAGGATTTGAATTTCCAGGAGGAGGACCTTGTCCAGGTGCAACCCACCCTGGATTTGCATTTAAAGGTGCTGGTCCTTGCCCAGGAGGAGCCCAACTGGCAGGAGTTTGAACTTGTCCAGGAGCAGCCCAACCTGAATTTGCGTTTCCAGGAGCTTGCGCTTGTCCAGGAGCAGCCCAACCTGGATTTGCATTTCCAGGAGCTTGCCCTTGTCCAGGAGCTCCCCAATTCATATTTGTATTAGCAGGTACTTGTCCTCCCCAACCCATGCTCGGATTTCCAGGCATTGGGCCCCAACCAGAATTGTGATTCTCTTGACCCTGTCTTGGCACTGGGTTTTGGTTAGTTGTGGCAACAGCACCCCAAGGTAGGTTTGACTGAGCAGGAAGCTGAACATTCGAGTGACCAGGAACTTGAGGTCTCCAAGAATCAGATGTTGGCATACCCGATGGGCCAGGAGCAGGGAAACCCCCGGACGGATTTCCTGTGCTGAAAGATGCAGCATGAGCTTGAGCAAAAGCAGGAGCTTGAGCAGGTACAGAAACCGAGTTATTTGACTCTAGTTTCTGGGATGGAACGCTTCCCCAGGTTTGAGATACACCCACAGGTTTTGGAGTTGGAGAAATCATCTCAGGCCTTGCAACAGAACCAGATCCCCACCCGTGAGTTTCAACAGGAGTATGAGTACTTGTATGTTGTACCAAGCTTTGGAGACTAGCAGCAATATTTTTCAAATCAACACCTGGATTCAATGATGCAACAGCAGCAGCAGTTGCTGGTAGATGATGGACATTAACCGGCATCCTGTGTGATTCAACAGTTTCTGGCTTAGCAGCCGAACTCACTCCATGAGACATGTTTAAACCACCAACACCAGTGAATTTTGATGTAGAAGACAGTGGTGTGGGAGATGGTTGAACAGGAGTGGGAGACCATTCTTTTTCAAAAATTTTTGCCTGAGTCTCAACCGTCCTTTGAGTTGGAGTTGGAGAAGGGAGATTTGTCTCAGAAGTACCCCACCCAGGCTTGTGAACTTCAATGGAAGATGGATTCAAAGCCATACGATTCTGATCAAAGTTAGAATTTCCACCAACTTGCCTTTCCATTCCTTCCTGCAAAGATGCTCCATGAGGCTTCCCCGAGTATGGAACTGTTTGAGACTTTGGGAAACCAATGTCCACCAACGGAGGATCTTTATGGAATTTTCCAGCCAGTGCATCAGTCAAAAGTACAGAGTCATCTTGTTTATCAGTAGATCTCCAGATTCTCAAATTACCAGGAAAATACCCAGTGTTGCTCCATTTTCGCAGCTGCACAACGGAAAATGGTCCTTGGACTTTTCCAGATGGATCCTGGTAATTCCATATTTTCTCAGATTCATTGATTTTAGCACCAGATTGTGTTATCCCTGTAGCAGCAGGTGCTGGTGAAATTTCGGAGGCAGCCCTAGTAATTGTCTCTGATGTTACCACAGAATGGGAATTTCGAGCACCAGTTTCCAAATTCAAAGCACTCGGTTTGTCCCAACTGTTCAATTGTTGCATTTCTTTCTCTCTTCCTTGATTCCATAAATTTTCATTCAGTATCTCCCCAGCTCCAAAATCATCCCCTTTCAAGCCTTTATTGGACAGGTTTCTACTTAATTCTTTATTTCCACTTGAATAATTCCTAGTCACACTCAAAAATTCACTTGAAGCAGTTCGAGGAGAAATTGGTTCCCTCCCTCTTCTGCTAAAGGCACTACCCCGTGGTTTCAGAAAGTTCTCTGCATGCATCAGACGCGATGTTACTGTTAAGAGTGAAGAAATACAGAACATAAAGCAGAACAATAAGTTAGCAATTCATAAGGAAAACAAAATTGACCTTGTCTTTCTGCTTCACCATCTTCCTCTTCAGACTCATAACTAGGATCCATGTTGGGGTCTGAATGTATTTCTGGAATTTCCTCCAGTCTACGCTGGCGCTCCTCTGGTGTCTTCAGAAGCTGCAACTTCTCCACACATTCTCTAAGCGTAAACAGAAGTTAAGGACTTCTTAAAACATAACCTTCACCATCAAAAGGATTATCTGCAGCTATTGTAGATATATAATCAACAGAACTCATGAATGTTCTTTAAATTTTTTTCCCAAACAGATAAATTAATTTATCTCTAAATCCAATCCCAGATTAGATGTTTTGAACCCTAGGCTTAGGGACAAGAGTGATGAAAATTAACTGAAGACCTAAGATCAAATCCCAGCTCCAGACTGGGAGGTTCAATAGATGGTTGAGAGCAGCCCACTATTCTGTAGTCCACCCAGTTCCCACAAAAAGAGGAGAGGAAAAAAAATAGAAGTAGAAGAAAATCATACTTGAGCATCAATGTTGAAATGTTTAAAAATTTGCGATACTAGTTATTTACCAATCCAACAGCATGAAAATAATAATTTTTTGATAAGAACATCATGAAAATAACAATTAAGTTGCCAATGAACTCATAAAGTAAAGGATATTCTTTCCTACGCCCCATATCACTAGCTCGATCACGTAGATGACTAAGACGCAATATCTCTGACTCCATCCACTGCATTAGAACAACGTGCATTATGTACCATATGAAAAAACATAGTCAAATATCTATCAATACAAATTAACACAACATTAATCTAGGTACACTATTTTAGAAAATTAAATAACAGCTGAGGTAGGTATTAAATCAGTCAGCAGTGTGTTCTTCTCTTCAGTAGTAGCTTTAACAGTATTCCTAATTATCTGCATTCTTAATCTGGAAAGCAATATAAAACAAGAATCTCATGCTAAAATCTTGATTTACTGGACAATAGAACCTCTGTATAGCACTCATGATCATGCAATAGAAGCTTCACAATCTTCATATCCTTTATCCTATACAGCTATGATTTAATATTCCTTCCAAATTCCGCACCATCATCTCTTAGCCAAAGGTGAATGGAAGTATGGATAATAGACTAGCCAGCAAAACATTGCTTCTTTTTGTACTTATACAGATAAGACATAAAGAAGTAAATTCCTCAATGGGTGATGAACGATAATATTTCATAACCATTGAAACTTTTAATGATCTATTCTTAGGAAATTCAGCATAACTTGTTATGTCCCTGATATATATATATATATATATCCACAAGTGTCCCAAACTTTCTCTCGCTCACCAGATTTTAAAACCATTTTGTCTATCTAGCATCTGTAATTAACGCTCTTCCATTTCTTGCATATAGTTCCCTAACATATGTCAAGATCAACTATTTGACACCTAAAATATTGAAAATCACTGTTCACTGCCACGTGCAAGATTAAAATTAAAGACAAAAACTAAAAGACAATAAACTTACATCATTGACTCTGACTGCCTGAAGCGCCATGGCCTTTTCCTGAATGTCACCCTACAAGAAGGCCAAATATACTTCTCAAGAGACAAAAAATCTAGATAATGGTAGATACAAGGCGTTACTGAAATGTAGCATTACCACAGTCAGACGATTGATAAGTCCACACTTTATACTCTGCCGCAGACGCTTGCATTCATCCTAACAAATAAAAATGAACAAACATGTTTTTACAAACATATTACAGCCACACATATAATAAACATATACAATCAATTAAAAATCTTCCATAATGTTGTTTTGCTCAGTGCTACAATTGACACCATTAATTAATTAGCAGAAGTGATATAAATCTATTAAACTTAGACATTTGAAGTGAACAACTGAACATAGCCATTAATTTTTTTATTTTTTTATTTTTATTTTTAATAATCTCCAGAAGTAATCCCTAGAGAACTATAACATTACTTATAGTTAACAACAACATATAAAATTTGGAGTATATTTGACTGGTATTGTGAAATTCTTAACCATATTAAATGGGATTTTCTTCCTAAACAGAAGCCTTTTCACTATTCACAATTTTGTCATTTTATGAATCCAAGCAACAAAAATTGCAGCACTTCACTTTCCTCTAGCCACTAAAACCAAGAAAATAAAATTGATACAAGAAAAAACATGTATTAATCACCTCAGTGAACTCTTGATTTGAGATAATGTCAATTGAAACCACCTCTGTCTTGTTTAAATTCAATATTTCTAGAAGGATATCAGTTGTCCTTTTGCCGACTTTATATGGTTCAGCAACTTTGCTTGTCCCTGCACAGAATGTCATTCATTTCTTTACGATCTTAGAACTTTCAAGTTCTACAGTCAGGTCAAAACTAAAATGGATCAAGACGGTTATCGAAATAGTTACCTACAACTTGTACTAGCCTGTACAAATCTTGCTTTTGAACATTACCGGAAATTCTTATCCTCGCAAAAGTACCAACAACTTTGTCATGAAATGTTTCAGTATCCTCAAGCAATTCTTCCACCAAATTACGCCGCAAATAAACTAAATTAATGTTGTGCATATCAATTGCTGCATAATCGTCCAGATTAGATTGAAGCCCTCTCCCATCCCCCTTTTTACGTGCCTTACGTTTCTTATCTTTACCTCCCTTTACAAAAGCATCAAAGTTCCCATCAGCCTCCAACTGATTAGCTTCAGTATCAACAACACTCTCCTGAAGATCATCCGCCTGAGATTCCTCTTTCATAAGAAAGTGAGATTCAAGTAACTTCAGCATTTCAAAGTGGCCCACGCGTGGTTTCCCAAATAAATTTTGAAGCCGTGCATCACAAATAACATGAGTTCTCCTGTGTGGATCGCGAAGCTTGTACTTCTTAATATAAGCTAGGAGGAGAGTCTGCACATCGAACTGAGATAAAACAGATTTGTCACCATGTCTCATGTGCATAACCAAATCTAAGAGTTCTGGCGATGCCCACTCTACATTTTCATCTGAAGATGCTCCTTCAGCACCAGTTGCTGCCACGAATCTTGGTGAATAATCCTCCTTGGCACGCGACCTAGACCGCTTCTTGGCCTTTCTTCTTTTAGGGACAGTTACTTCAGCATTTCCAGAACTGTCAGAATCCTGACCCCCATCTTTATTAGCATCATAATCATCATCAGGTGAATCCTGTTTACCAGCATGTATATCGGATCCCTTCCATGGATTTTTAGCATGCTCAAGTTCATCTAAGCTCAAAGAAAGCCGCCCCTTCAAATCAAGCCAGTAATCCTTGAAGAGGTACTCCCAGCTACCTTTGTCATCAAAATCTACTTGGTCCTTCAAAATTAATTAGAGAGCAAGAGAGAAAAAATGTTAATGGTTCAACCAGATTGAACTGAACATTAAGAAACACTAAACAACCAAGAAAAGAAGTGAGCAAACAGCAGGAAGAATTCCATTAATGTGCAAGCAAACAAAATTGACTGAAATTTTTAAATTGCAATGTTTGACAATGGGATTAAAATCTAAGCTTAAGCGCAGAATCAACACCATCTTCTACTCAGCAAGCTAGAAGCATCTATCAACCTAGTTTGGCTGAACAAACAACTCGATATTTTTGCTCTTCCTACATATAATGACAGAAGACAATAAGGCTTTTTTAACTCAAGGGAGTGGGATCAAGTTGCACAGTGGCAGAAAAAGAGCTTAAGTCTTTCTTAAAAAAGAAAAAGAAAAAGAGCTTAAGAATTTTATTAAAAGAATTGAGAGCTTGCCAACCACAGAAAAGTAACAAATTCTTCGAACCTAGAAAACTTTCAATATAGCAGACCTAACTAATTTGTTTGGTCAATAGTAAATAAGTTATGTTTGTCTGACAAAGGGGAAATTGTTTCAAAAGAATAATACTGTGAAATCAGAATGTAGAATTTACTAGTGCTCATCCTGAAGCTCGTACTGGACAAATGAAACTCATTAAGGAGAAAAAAAGAATTGCAAAGAATGAATTCAATTCTTCATACTAAATTCACACGATTTTATCATGAGATTCAGGAATTAATGATTAAGACAAACATTATATTGACAGTACAACACATCTCCTTTTCTAAAATTCAATTGCTTTACAATATCGATACAAAACAATTGAAACCCGTATTTTGATAGTTACTGATCTGTTCCTATCCTCTGAAGACCGCTTCTGCTATTGTTGCATGAAAAGAGGTCAAATTGAAAAACAACTGACTGCAAAAATAAGTAATAAAGGAAACATACATGATAGCTCAATTCAAGAAGAGGGGGAAAAGAGATTGAGAGCAGGTGTCAAGAATTCGACAGATAATAAGTGTATCCTTTTTCATTTATAAAATGCATGCTGCGATTTGGCTCAAGCATTATTGTCATATGAAGAGAAAAACAATCAATTCATCATTACAAGTAGGCACCATATTATAGTCAGCTTATGTGTTATTCCAAAAAATTTTGATACATGCATGTGCTCATGCCCTAGCTTGCTAATGCCCAACAGAGCAATCTGCTCAACAGTGCATAATGAATGCAGAAATCTGCCAGAAACAAGCATCCTAATCCAGCTGCTTACCATCCACTAAACTATGGGAGAATGTCCAAGAAGACCAGCTTGTTCAAGGTCATACATAAATCATCTAAAGCAATCAAATCTGGATTAAAAGACAAAATGTACATAACAATTGGTCAAGCAGTATGGTCCAAGTGGTCAAAGCTATATCGACTTCGTAACGAAACACTCAATTACTCTCAGAGGCAATTTTAGCATAAGACGCTACAGTTTAACACAATCTAAGTTTATATCACAAAACACTGCCATAATTTCTGCTTTACAGACTTGATGATGAGAATGACCCAGCATAGGAAAAGAAGCAATAAAACAGAAGTTCTTTTAAAGATTCAAACATATAAATTGCATGCTTACAATTTCCTTGTTTCCCTGCTGGTTCCTTTCAATTAACATCACAGTCTTCATGCATGTCTCACAGAAGCCCTTGTTACCTCGCACACATAAGATGACAGAATCTTTAATGCAGCCCTTGCACAAGGAAAACGTACATGTATAGCACATATAGGCAGCATTCTTCTCACAAATGCTGCATAGATGCCAACCTAATCATGAAAATAGCCATACTATTAGACTGAGATAGCAAAGCCAGGTATAGAAAAAATTTAAAGAAGAAATTTTACAATATAACAAAACAATAAGATCCTGAAAATAATTGATATGCTACAGATAAGATAAATAAATAAACAGCATCACCATTAGCGATACCATGGACCAGTAACGACATGAACTAAATATATCAAAGGGTGCCAAAAGTGACATAAATATACAAGCAGAAAAAAAATGCACAGAAGCAACACCAATGATGTAGAATATCCATCAACTCCTTCAAACAGCAAAGCAAAAATGGTGATCACTTAGCAAAGAAAGAAATCATTCCTAATATAACCTTGACCACAATTTGCTATATAATACTTTAAGATGGACATAATCCATGGCAGAAGTTTCAGAAGTTTCCGAAGTTTCAGTCTAACATACTATATTTCATCCAACAATAGAGGTAAGGCAAAACACTATTCCCATGTATTCTATTGGAATATTACTTATTCTTGTAAACATTTTCCATTGACTATTCTTGTACTGTTAATAAGTAGAACTTTCTCTTTGTTATTTATAGCCAAAACACTACTTTGAGTTTTTGTTTAGAATATAACATAAACAAATAAAGGTTTAAGCTAAGAAAGTGTCTTCATTGCTAACTGCGGTCTTTAAATGAGTGATCACTCACAACTGACAACAATTTTAGACTACAAGCACATTCTTTACATGAGACAGGACTCAACATTAGATGAAAGAAGTAAATTTATATTGATTCTCGGTAAATTCAATTATCTGGCATTGTTGTAGTGTTGTACACTCCTTCCATACAGGCAACAGCATACAGTTCTTGATAACAACTGTGTTTGACAATGACCATTAAATCAAAGTCCAAATACATGCCATATAATATTTAGTTCTGAACAAATGGCTAGTTCCAACCTTGCCGCACATTTAGTAAACTTCCTAATAAACATAAATACCAAAGAGTCACTCGTAAATTAGCAATTGCATTTATGATCTTGGATATTTTATGGATCCCTAAGGTTGAATCAACAGAGGAGGATTAAATTCAAGGCTAGTAACATCGACTTGGCCACTATTACTTGGCATCGGACAATTGCCTTTGGTTATCAGAAAAATTCAAGAAGCCCTAACAACTGAAGTAGATTTTACACTTCACATGATGCACAGTAAACCAACTTGATGAGCTTGCAAAACTTGAACATTGTGATGGGCAAATTTGAAGATTATACTTCCTGTCCCTTCACACAAGTCCACTCCTGCAAGCTTTGCTGTCGAGAAGAATCAAGAAAAGAGGAAGTAACAACTTCAATACTTATAAAGAAATTTGAATTAGAAAAAATATAAGATGTCAAGGAAGTCCATGAATGAAGGTAGCCATTAATGTTTGAATTCCTCCGGTAGCCAGACAGTAATATATATAAATATATATATATATAGATTTTAACTCTAATACACTTATGATCAATCATTAAAAATTTCAGTTTCACAATCAACTTCATTCTACATCACATGCTAAAGCAAAAGCATGGATCACAAAGAATTCGATGATCACTAAACGACAGCATTTATAATCAAGCATTACAAATTTCAGTTTTACAATCAACTTAATACTATAGAACTTACTGAAGTAAAAGCCTGGATCACAATGAATCCAATGATCACTAAACGACAGCACTTATCATCAAGCCTTAGAAATTTCAGTTTCACAATCAACTTCATACTATACAGCACGTGCTAAAGCAAAAGCCAGGATCACAAAGAATTCAACGATCTCTAAACAACCAACATAGCACAAACAAAAGCCTGGATCACGATCTAAAACAAATGCCTGTATTGCTAAGAATTAAGTGTTCCCTAAACGACAGCCCTTATGATCAAGCATTAGAAACTTCAGTTTCACAAGCAACTTCATACTACAGCACATGCTAAAGCAAAAGCCTGGATCACAAAGAAACCAGTGATCTCTAAACAATAAACATAATCAACATAACAGAAACAAAAGCCTGGACACATTCAAAAGCAAAAGCTTGTAAACAACAGAACTTATGATCAAGCATTAAAAATATCAGTTTCACAATTAACTTCATACTACAGCATGTGCTCTAGCGAAGGCCTGGATCACAAAAAATCCAGTGATCTCTAAACGACAAACACAACCAACATAAAACAAACAAAAGCCAGGATCAGGGTCTGTAGCAATAGCCTGAATCACAAAAAATCCAGTGACCACTAAACAACAGCAGCACTTATGATAAACAATTAGAAATTCCAGTTTCACAATCAACATAATACTACACCACATGCTAAAGCAAAAGCCAAGATCACAAAGAATCCAGTGATCTCTAAAATAGCACAAACAAAACCAGTTCAATAAAGATATAAAACAACTATTGAATTGTTAACAAAAACAAAGCCATATGAATCGGTTATTGGAAACTCACCGCAATTCCATCTACCCTTGGCACGAAAAAAGGCATCATCACGATTAACACATGAAGGGTGATAAGCCTTTGGACATCCCCTGTAAATAACAAAAAAAAAACACAGGTTCATCAATCAACAGATGGTAAAAACAGAAACAGAATACAACTACACACAGCAAAAAATACATAATTAAAATAAACAACTGCATTGAAAAGGTCCACCACCTGCGATCACAGAGAACAAGTTCACCACCATCAAAACAAATGAAACAAACATCCTCCTCCATTTTCTTCCTGGAAGGAGCTCTCCCAGGAGACTTAGAATTCTTCCCTCCTCGCTTCCTCTTCCCTCCAGCAGTTCTACTCACTTCCTCCACCTCCATTTCCTCCACCACATCCGCCTTCTCCGTTTCCTCACCCATCTCCATCTCACCTTCATCCACAGCCTCAGCCTCCGCCACATCCACCTTCTCCATTTCATCACCAATTTCACCTTCAGCCTCTTCCACTTCCTCCGCCACCTCACCCCCCTCTGTCTCCTCCACCTCCATCTCCCTCATTTCCTCCTCTGCTTCCTTCTCCAATTCCGCTTCCCCAGCCGCACCAGCGACCCTTGTGACCTCCTCTGGCAACTCCATTGTGTCTGCCACGTCAGCAGCAGCCTCCTCCATCTCGTCTTTCATCTCCTTCGTCTCTTCTCCCACCTCAGTCATCTCTTCTTCAACATCATCCGCCTTCTCTTCAATCTCCTTTGCCACGTCAGCATTTTCTTCTTCACCTTCCACCTCCTCCTCCAACTTCTCTTCTATCCCCTCCTCAACCACAGCTGCATCATCACCTTTCTCCTCCCTCTCCTCCGCCACGTCACCCTCCTCTCCTCTATCCTCCTCTTCCGTCTCCCCAGCTGCCCCCGCCACTTCTCTCTCAACCTCCACCTCTCCAATCTCCTCCACACCATTACCTCCACCAACCGCTGTCTCCACTACACACAAATCACCACCTCTGCCTTCGCCAACAACCGGCGGTAGCGCCACCTCCTCATTCGTCACCTCTTGCACCGACCGCGACTCGCTCAACTCGGCCGCGGGCTCAGGTTCACATTCGGACTCAGCGTTTTGTCGCGCCTCATCACCAGACTCCACAACGGCAGTTTTCGCGGTTACATTCACCGACACGTCGTCACCTTCAACCGCCAAAGAAGGACTTGAATTTGATGACAATTTCAAAGCTTCCTCTTCTTCAGTGTCCATTAAATCAAATGATTCAAATCACTACACAACAACACTCCAATTCCAAAATAAAACAAAAGCCCTAGAGATTCCTTCACCTCTTAGGGTTTTGAAGTCCTTTTCGTGATTTTTTTTTTTTTTTAATTTTCCAAAATGTAAGTAATAGAGACAGAGAAAGAGAGAGTTGGCACAAAAAAAATAAAACACTATCGAATTCGAGAGAGATGCAGAGAGAGAGAGAGAGAGAGAGAGAGCGAGAGGCAGTTTTTATGTGTGTGCGTGGTGGAGGTGGTGATTAAACGACGAAAATGTCCTTGGAATTTGTTGTGCAATGACGGGTTTACCCTTCCTCTTAGGTTTTAGTGGGCCGGTTTGTGTGTTGAGTGGTGGGATGGGTGTTGAAAGATGAAAATACCCATCGAATATGTTATGCAGTGACGGGTTTATCCTATGGTGGAGAGAGAGAGAGAGAGAGAGAGAAAGAGAGAGGGGGAGGGAGGGAGAGGGGGCTTTTGTGCCTGTGTGTGTGCACATGATGTGTGTTGCGTGGTGGTGCGATGAGACGAAAATGTCCTTGGAATTTGTTGTGCAATGACGAGTTTGCTCCTGGAGGTTTGAATTGGATGCAGAGAGAACAGAAGGGGGAGTGGTTTGTGTGCGTGCGTGCGTGCGTGCGTGTGTGACGTGGGCTATGTGGTGGGGGAGGTGTTGAAAAGACGAAAATGTTCTTGGAATTTCGTTGGTGAAATGACGCCTTTGCCCTTGATTTTCAGGTGTTCATGTGTCCATGGATGTGTCTTGCCGTGAGTGGCTTTTGTAACCGTCCGATTTGATCAGTAAAAGAGCGTGTTCATTGCTTGCCTTTTGTGGCAGCTCTTGATGCAGAGGTGCATTTGTTATACCTAATGGATTAAAATGAACTTAATTGGATTAAATTAGATAGAATTAAATCTCGTATTTAATATATAATAAGATTAGATTTATTGCATTTCAATTATAAATTTGATGTATAATAGGATTGAAGAAAAATGTATAGATGTATGATAGGATTACATATTATTAACATAATTAATCTTATTATTATTAATCCAAACACACTGTTAATCAATATAATAAGGGCATTTATTCATATCTATTAAAATGGGGAAATTTTTTTTCTAAATAAAAAATTAAAAACCATTTTTATAAAATAAAATTATTTAAAATAAAATATATATAATTACTTCTAATAAAAATAGGTATTATTTTATAAATAAAATTATTAACTTTTAACAGTTTTTTTATTTGATTTTAAAATTTAGGAAAAAAAAAAAAGTAGAGACACAACCTTAATAATAATAATAATAATAGAGAGGACAATCCACGTTAGTGGGTTGTGTTGCGGGTTTCAACGTAACCCACGAGAGTGGGTCATATGCCACTGTTGTTTACATCGTAGGATTTGGTTCAACCAATCCGTTCTTAACTCCAAAGCTGGGATTTCATATGAGATCCCATGTTTTGTCCAACACAGTTCCTAGTACGGCCCTCCAAGCAGGCCCAAAATGTCATAGGCCTTTTTTTTTTGTTTTTTTGGATAAAAGTATAAAGGTTGCTTTATTTATTTAATCGATGAATCACACCTTCCAAACCTATGTTTTGTATTTCTCTTTTCGAACAAATTAGGAAAATCACATTTCTCATATGATTTTTATCATCACTAATCAATGAAACTTAATGTCTTTTAGAATTAGTTTAAGGGTTAAATAAAGTTTTTAATGCTCCAGACGAGCAAGAATATTGAAACTCTACTTTAAAAAAGTGGATCTTGGTTAAATTTAAAAGTAGACAATATGAATCAACCATAAAATAAGAAAAGTCTCAATTGTCACATAATTTAGATCATCACCAATCAATATAAGTTAGTGCCTTTTAATATTACTAAGGGACTAAATGAAATTTATGATGCTTAAAACTAGCTAGAATATTAGAACTCTATCTTAAAAGAGAATATCTCGATTATATTTAAAAAGAGACAATGAATCGACTATAAAATTATAAAAACTACACTTCTCACAAGATTTTGTTCATCACTGATAAATCGTAACTTAACATCTTTTAGTGTTAGTTGAAAAGTCAAATGAAGTTCTTAATGTTCGAAACTTGAAAAAATGTTAGAGCTCTATACAATCACTTTATAGTTAAGTTCAAGAAATGAATAAACAAACAAAAGTTAATATCTTAATTATAAAGTCTTATTAAATGATTACTTAAATTAAGTCCTATTAAGATTTAAGATGAAAAAACAAACACCACCTTAATTAGAATTCAAATATTTTATCAATTTATCTAATATGGATACTATGTATTCCGACATCAATGTATACATAAGAGACCTTGTCAAAAAAATTATATATATATATATATATATATATATACACATAAAAGACTAAGCAACCTCAATATTAAACTTAGACACACACTACCCATTAATAGAAGAGGTTAAAGTATCTCTTTTAACCCTAAGAGTTTAAGAGTTTAAATCTCACTCTTGTTCTATAAAATATAATGTATGGGTATGAGTCTTCTCTCGATAGGAGTTGACATCTTTCGTTATAAGAGTAGTCATTCATACCGCACTATTAGTTATTCATCTCAGCAAGTCTTAGTAGTCTTCTAACTCATAGGGTGTCAATGTTTGAAAAAACAAAACAAAACAAAACAAAACAGACCCTCAATATTAAACATCCAAATAGACATTGAAAGAGTACTAATAATATTGGAGTGTATATGCATAAACACACCGTCATGTCGGATAGAATTGCAGTTTACTCACTAAAGTATATGTCTAGTGATCTTCCCACTAAAGTATACTCACTAAAGCATATGTCGGATAGAACCTCCAAATGGTAGTTGGGATCTTCCCAACTACCATTTGGAGGTTTATGAGGTGTGTATTGCATGACTATGTTGGCTTTTTGCTTGCCTACAAGGAAATGCACAATCAACACTCAAGTAGAGCTTACTCACTAAAGTATATAGCCTTGTGAGTTCTAATGACACATATATTTAAGATATTTTTTTAAGTCTTTTTCCCAATTGATGCTCACACGTTACATAAAAGGGGTTAACCCTACAACTACTTTCACTCAACCTTTAAGTCTTGTAAGTGATTTTTTCTTTTTTTTTTTGTTTAATATCGGCATCTTATAGATTAGAAGATTATTAGTGAACACTTTCCTCACTGCATTTTTTAATAGAACAAAAGTGAGATTATAATCTTTAACATTTTAGAATAAAAGGGGTTATTCATCCACTCCTAAAGGCAAGGAATGGTGTGTGCTGTAAATGATTGTAGTTTTATCTATCGTTAAGCTAATCTTTTATAAAATGGATTAATTAATCAATGCACTATAACTGTTAAATTTATTACCTCTATATAATTAGACAAAAAATCATATTTTACTTAAATGCAGAGCGATTACAAATATAACATAGAGTAATATTATACTATCCAAAATTTTACTTAAATTCATTGTCCAATTGATGTATAAAACTTATTTGTAATTACTACATCATTAATATATAATTCTATAATTATTATGATTGTTACAAATTATTTTACCATATTATTTTTATTTGGGTAAAAAGTTTGGATAATTTATTAGAAATAACATTATTCATATACAATAGTAGTCATCCAACAAATTAAAATCTCAACACATGCCTATAGAAATACAAACGAGGAAGTTTAGTCTGATTTCAAGGTTTCACAACAGTTAAGATGTGTTCTTTAACCCCAAAGAAGATGTGACCCTCTTGTCAGACAACAATGAAAGTGAACCAAAGTGCAAATAAATCCAATAAAGAGAAATAGAATATTAAGTTAATTTGCATTAATGACATATATATATTATCATCCAATGTGGTTTGATAATAAAAAATAGTTCATTCAATCTAGTAAAATTTCATATTATATGATATTTTCTTTTAAAAGAAACGTAGGTGGTATTTCAAAACAGAATTATAGTCTTCGATATTCTCAAAATTATAAATTTAAGATTCAAGTTCGAAGGAAGAATAATTTTTAAAAAATGCTAACATATGCCCTAAGTTTTGATAAAAATATATTTATTTATTTTTTGAAACTTTATGTATTAATATATTAAAAAAATAAATATAAATTATTTATCGAAATTTTGGATCGTTAACACTACCCTAAATTAAATTAAGAAGAAGTTACATTTATATAATTGATAAATATTAAGTATTAAGTTGTTTAATAAAGGCAATCAGTTACCTTTAAATTTGTAATTTCAACGTTCATTTAATCTTTATTGTTGTTTAAATAATAGCTAATTGATTGATAGATTAAATACAATAGTTCAAGTTAGAATTTAACTTTTCAAGTTTAATACAAAACCCAAACAGAAATGGACAAAGCAGCGAGTGGATGTCGCTGAAAGGGCAAACAAAGTAGCTTTGCTTTGAAATCTTGAAGGACAGCAAACCTTTTTGGGAAATGCACTTCCACCAATTTTAGTATATGAGAAAATATGATTTCCATTGACTTGTTACGAAATCTGTGACCGTGGCATCAATTGTCTTTGCTTCCAATGATCATAACAAAATGTCCTATGATATATATATATGTATATGTTCGTATATATATTTATTTAATAGTATTTCATTGAAATCATGAATGTTAGGGTCACATCTAGGGTCATCAATAGAGTGAATCAAGAATAGATACCTCAATTTTCATCCATATATCTATTTGAGATATATATCTATATCCCGATACTCATCACCGTTAACATAGAGGAAATTCAAAAAACTATCCAAATTCGGATAGGAATATACATCCTCATACCATGTAACTCCATATCTTATTAAAAAGTTTAAGTATATATTTTCTATAACTTATCTATTGATCGAAAATATTTTTTTAATCCCTAAAATTCTTTTTATTTTTTTTTCACGTCGTTTGATTATTATTCTAATAGAGCTTTTAAACAATTAAACAAACTGGAATATGTCTATTAGAAGAAACTCAAATTTTAAGCGTTTTCAAGTAGATTTTTTTGAATTTTTGTTTAAAAAAGAGTTAAAATGTATAATATAACGGTATTATATTTTATTAATATCACCGTACTTTTAAAACCCTAATACACTTACAAACACTCCCTTATAATTTGTTCACGATAATTCCATGTTGGTAGCAGTTCGGAACCTCCTATATAGTTTATGAAGCTATGCACAAAAGTTTAGGTGACTGGATGCTGATTCCTGATATCAAATGGACAATATTATAGGTTCAGATCAAGTCTTTCTTTTCAGTAAGACTAATTGAACGGGAGATTGTTGATAGGAATTGTGAAGGTGTACAAGCTGAAAGTCTCGATGCCCTGCTCTCAGTAGCAACCCAATGTACTTCTTCAAGCCCAGATGATCGACCTACCATGCACATGTCACGTATAATTTCATGCATAACACAGAAGTCATGCCAACAGTGAAAAGTGGCCAAGTTCGCCACTTCATTCATTCGTTGTGCAGATTCATGACAATGGCAAGAAGCGTGCTTCCTGTTCGCTTGACCTTTATCCAAATCTTTGATTAGTCATTAATGGAGTCCTGGGTTAATTTTCTTACTTCTTAATGTTCTCATTTTTGCATGGGAGCTTTCGGACATTTCTTCCACCACGTGGTTGAACGTTCAATTCTGGTACGAGTCAATTAAAGTGTATATGGGCATTTGTAAAAAAAATGAGAAATTTTGCCTCTGCTAAACATATATACTCTTAGTTTATGCTATTTTTGTAATATATGATGTTCTATGAACAATAATCAGTTCCTTAGATGAGCCAGCTGCCAGCTTTGTTTCTGAACTGACATGAGATTGATGCTTGATTGTCTGAAAGACTGGGATAGAAGCTGCCACTTCAATTAGCCTTACTGATCTGTATATAATATAGATCTTACTTTTCTGTTCTACTTTAAAGGAAGGTTGTTCTAGATGAATGCTAAAGAAATCTAATGACCAACTATTGTGAAGATTTTTTCTATGACAATTAATCTAATTAAACCTCTGTTTTGGTCTATGCTAATCTTTAGACAGGTATTGTGGGTCCTTGTTTTGGTCCATGAAGTGCTGCTCTACCGCAATTTCGTTTCTTCTTTCTAGCTTCGAATTTCTCTAAAAGTGTGTTCAAATTTGCTAAACCACATTTACGAATGAATTTTCAGAACTGCAGACTATAGTACAATCCGTCTATGCCAAAAAATTCAGAGTAAAAAATATTATAATGCCTCGTGTTCTGGAATTTCAGGGTCCAACACACTTTTTCTTTTCAGTGAAAATTTAATATAAAAAATATAATAATTTCTCTTATCCTTTTAATAAATTTATAATCTAAAAGAACTTTAAAAGTAATACAATTAAATAGTCTATAATTTAAAGGAGTTTTTTTTATTGACGACCAAGCAACCAACAATTATTTTTAAAACTTTAGTTACCAAAAATTTATTTCTAAAATATCTAATTTTAAAATATTTACTTACAGAAGTTGTATCAAACAAACTCATTATGTTTTACATGAAAAAATTACAATTAGCATCCAGTCATTAAACTATAAATAGCTTTCACTAAATAGAATATTAATAATAATAATGAACTTATGCATTAGATTACAGTGGTCCATAGGACTTGAAGTTGCTTTTAGGCTAGAAAAGAGAATTAAAAATAAAATCATTATAAATTATTCATTATTTTTAGTAATTACACAACAGAACTTGAATTATTATATTTGCAGAATTATAAATATTAAAATTGTTAATAGATCCTAATGAAGAGGGATATCCATATATCATATCCATCCCATCCCCAAAAAAAAAATTAATATTAGGATTGTATTCATCCCCACCCGGTTCCATTATAACAGTATTCATCCTCACTCCGAATAAGCAAATGTTTATGGATATTTATATCCATGAATATTGAGGGATAAACTAATTAATTTAATTTTGTTCATCTAATTAATTTATAAATAATTGATTAAACTATCCAATATATGATAGAAATGATGGTGTTACTACTCTAGATTATGCTTGAAAATTGCTCAAAGTATTAAAAAAAAAAAAAGGTTCAGCATTTTTGTTATTACCTTGATTTTAACTTATTATTATGCATTCTATGATTTATTTTGAGAATGATAACTTTTATAAGTAATACAATAAAGAAACATGTTTCATTATTTTAATAAAAAATGATGGTCAATCATCAACTAGGCCGAATGCTCCAAGTAAGATGCAAACTTCAAGTTCAATATCTCTTTCCAAAACTAAAAACCCAAAATTGAGAATGAAAATACTCTAACTCCATCTCACATCAATGCTTCTTACCGTGGGCACAATCCGAAAAAACATATTCCAATATGACAATATTCTGTTGACAAGCAAATGAGATTTGTAGAGCATACATTAACATGAGACCATTTCAATCTAATTTGGACTTTCCTCTCTTTCTAATTGGGAATCAAAGTTGTCGATTTCAACAATCTTGATTCATTAGAAATTTCCATGGATTGAGTATTCAGTGGAAGATGATAGTGCATTTTATTTTCTATGTTACATTTTTGATAATCTCACATCAACGTATCACATATTTTATTATATCATTGATTGACATGTAAATGAAATACAAAAAAATACGTTACATTTTAAAAATAACGGAAGCTCTGCTCAAATTTTTATAAAAGTTTCAACCCATTCTGATGATAATTTCTCACTATGTCTCTAATTGAATCAAATTCATTTTTGTTTTATTTTTATTTTTTTTATTTTTGAAAAAAGGAAGTTTAACCAAATTTATAGAACCTTCTTTCTAATTTGTCTTCTTATTTATTAATAATTATGCACAAAGAACAGACTTTGTCCCTTGTTTCCACGTTCTTGTTCCACCTCAACCAAATTCTGCATCACCGCTTTAGTAGCTGTTGTCAGGAACTCCGAGCAGTCCCTACAATGAACCAAAACAAAACCACTTCAGAAACTCCATTAAAACCTTATTAAAAATGTAAATAAAAAATAGTAATCATCAGGTGCAAGTACAAAATCTAGATTTCGAGACCAGAATAGACTGGATATTTTCAGTTATTAGATCCGTAAGTTGACGACTGAATTTGCACTCTAAAATGACATGTACTAAAAGATAATACATACCCACTTAACGAGTCAAATGTGAGTCCTACGGTGTATTTGGCTTTCTCCAGAGCCCGTGTAAATCTCTTTAACTCCTTGGTTGAAAAGGTTCCATCGTCCTTAACCTGGAGCTGAGACGGCTTCACGTCATAGAAGATCGGCATAACTTTCTTCCTGGACTCCATAAAAAGAGCAAGCTCGTGGAGACAGAAACGTGACTCGCAATAGCGAGGCGAGAACACGACAACACCAACTTTGCAGTGTTTGATCGCCGTGTCAATTTTGTCAAACAACCCATCTCCAGGCTTCATGTTCTTGGTATCCAAGAAAGGGTTCAGTCTCATCCTCCAAAGATGGTCATAAAGCAGACCAGAAATGGTCCTCTTCGTGTCCGGGCGACGATAGTTGATGAAAACATCACAGGGTCTTTTAATGGGTGGTTGGGTTTCGTACTCATTCAGGATTCTACCAGAGTAACTACACAAGTGCTTGGCTGTAGAAGAAACAACATGTGATGGTGAAGAAGAGGAAACAAATCGCTGCATGGCCGCTAGAAGAAGCTATTGATAATAAGTTTCAGTTATAGCATTGTCTTTAGAATATATTGCTCTTGTAGTGGATTCTGGTGATCTGATGAGACACGGCTGGGGGGGGGGGGGGGAGGGGGAGGAGGAGTGTGTGGGAGTGGAAGGGCGGGTTGTGTGGTTTACAGGTGAGTTTAGGTTTTAAAGATATAAAGAGAGGTAGTGCTTGTTTGATTGTGATGACCTTGATTTGATTTCGAAGGTAGGAATTCTACAGTTCTAAAGTGGAGTGTGTGGGAGTGGGAGGAGGGGGGGGGGGGGGAGGGGGAGGAGGAGTGTGTGGGAGTGGAAGGGCGGGTTGTGTGGTTTACAGGTGAGTTTAGGTTTTAAAGATATAAAGAGAGGTAGTGCTTGTTTGATTGTGATGACCTTGATTTGATTTCGAAGGTAGGAATTCTACAGTTCTAAAGTGGAAAATGTAGCCGCAAAAATAGACAAGATAGCTTTTGAAAATTTCGACTCGTGTGCTGTGTAACACGTCTTATTTATTATTATTTTCCTTTTTTAAGGATTGGAAGTGAAACAAGAACACTATTACTTTCTTTTTTTAAGGATTGGAAGTGAAACAGGAACAATCAGAATATGAACATAGGTGATATAGTCCCAGATACTGCTCCCACGTGAAAAGAAATAGAAATATTAATGACGCGATCTGAGATGTTACTTCTATATATGAGGGATCCGTCCATACAAAAATTAAAAAGTGATCCATACGAGAGTGAAAGGTACCTACACATAAAAGTGGGGAGACATGTTATTTTTTCAGTTCTCCTTATTGTAAAACCATTCCAAAGGTTTTGGCACGGAACAACTGTTGCATCTACCAATGGCTCCAGCTGCCAACTGCAGACAGGTCTATTATTATTTTTATATTATAAAATTTACCCCATATGGTCAGTCATGCTAGCGTAAATTTTGCATGGTTTTGTCACTTGGGCTAAGGATCAATTTAGGCCCATCATGGGCCACAAACCTTTGCCATTTCTAGTTGATGGACTGTTACGTTTACTTCCACCCCTCTAAAACCGTTTTTATATAACACCCTCATCCCATTCGTTCTCAAGTTTAGGTGTAATTGCAGTTAGATCGAAATTTTGATTGTAATTACACAAACATCCCTCACCTTCAGTTGATTTTCGTAAACTCACACCGTTAACTACCATTTCAATGTAAAATAACTACAATGCCCTTATCTATTATTTTATATTTTATCTATTCTTATTTTTTTGAAAATATATTTTATCTATTATTTAGAAATAATAATTATATTAAAAAAAACTAATTACATAAAAGTATACTAAAATTTATAATAAATTCACACATAATGTTATTTTATCAGTTATTGCATGTTAATACTCTTGTTCTTTGGTTCCTTAATTAATAAAACCGTCAACGTAATTTTTAATTCCTTCACACATTAATGGCTTCTATGATTTCCTTTGTTTTTGTTTCACCTATTATAATTTTACACTTGTTATAAATAAAGAAATGTAATTTCACTATTTGTTTCAAAAGATACCAATAATATTATAAATTCACAGAAACACTTACAAAGTTAAATTTTACTATTCGTGGGTTGAAAAAGAAAGGAAAAAAAATTGTTTAACTTCACATAAATAAATAAATAAATAAATATATATATATATTCATACATATATAGAATTATATCTAATCATTGATAAATAATAAAACAAAAATAGATTTTTAATTATTTTTTTTAATTTTCTGATGCAGACGTGCCACGTGACTGCGTCAAGTGCAACCATGCAGCACTTGGTCTAAGCTTGGGCCATTGAACTATTTTGGGCAGGCAGTCTTCATATTCCAAAACTTTCAAAAGAAACATAGGTTGTATTTCAAAACAGAATTTTAATCTTCCATATTCTTAAAATTATAAATTTAAGAATCAAGTTCAAATGAAAAATAAATTTAAAAAAAAAATGCTAACATATGCCCTAAGATTTGAAATATATATAATTATTTTTTTGAGATATTGAAAATTATATAATAATATATTGAAAAAATAAATATAAATTATTTATCGAAATTTTGGATCGAAAACACATGTTAACACTACCCCAAATTAAATTAAGGTGGAAGTTGTATTTATATAATTGATAAATAGTAAGTATTAGGGATAATTCTATTTTCCTCATTGTAGTTTGACATAAAGTCAAAATCTCCTAATATGTTTGAAAATTGCTAATATCTCACTCGTCGATTTATGAAATAGATCGAAAACCTCTTATAGTTTATGGAAATGTCCAAAAAAACTCTTGTCATCAAAGTTAATTTTGAAAATTAAAGTTTGACAATTAATATGGAAGAGCAAAACTATTGAGCTACGTTGATCATCTCGGTCATTTCAGTAACAGTATAGGAAATAATTACCTATTATGTCAAATTATAAGAAAGTGGAAATGTCCAAAAAAATCTTGTCGTCAAAGTTGGCTTTGAAAGTTAAAGTTTGACCATTAATATAGAAGAGCAAAACTACGGAGCTACTTTGATCATTTTGATCATTTCGGTAACTGTATAAGAAATAATTAGTGATTATGTCAAATTATAAAAAAGTGGAATTTTCCCTAAGTATTAAGTTATTTAATAAAGGCAATCAATTACCTTCAAATTTGTAATTTCAACTTTCATTTACTTTAATTAATAGCTAATTGATTGATAGGTTAAATACAATAAGTTCAAGTTGAAATCTAAGTTTTAAGTTTAATACAATTTAAGCAAAACCCAAACAGGAATGAACAAAGCAGCAAATGGATGTCGCTGAAAGAGCAAACAACGTAGCTTTGTTTTGAAATTTTGACGTACAGCAAACCTTTTTGGGACAGACGCTTCCACCATGTTTTCGCATATGAGAAAATATGATTTCCATAGACTTGTTACTACTGTGGCATCAATTGTCTCTGCTTCCAATGATTGCAACAAAAATGTTCTATGATATATTATCTTATATATTGTTTTTTTTTTTTTTTCAATAGTGTGCCATTAAAATCATGAAAGTTAAGGTCATGTCTAGGGCCGGCAATGGTGTGAATTGGAAACGGATATCTCGATTTTCATCCATGTATCTCTTTGAGGTATGTATCAATATCTTGATATTTATCTTCATTACCTTAGATGGAGTAAATTCGAATATTAGGATATGAATATTCATCCTTACACCTTGTAACTTCATATCTGGTTAAAAAGGTTTAGTATTATATTTTACACAAGAAAATTGTAATTAGCATCCAATCATTAAACTATTACTAGCTTTCACTAAATAGAATATTAAGAATAATAATGAACTTATGCATTAGATTACAGTGGTCCATACGACTTGAAGTTGCTTTCAGGTGAGAAAAATATATATATATATATATATATAAATCATTATAAATTAATCATTATTTTTAATAATTACACAACAGACCTTTAATTTATTATATTTACAGAATTATAAACATTAAAAATGTTGAAAGATCCTAATGGAGATAGATATCCATAAACCATATCCATCCTTATCCCAAAAAATAAAATTAATATTAGGATTGTATTCATCCCACCCGATTCTATTATAACAATAGACATCCTCACTCCAAATGAAGCGAATATTTATGAATATCTACATCCATGAATATTTAGGGATAAACTAATTAATTTAATTTTATTCATCTAATTAAATTATAGACAATTGATTAAATTGTCCAATACATGGTGGGGTCCTATAATTGTTTAATTAGCATAAAAAGGATGGTGTTACCATGTTAGTATGCTTGAAAAGTGGTCAAATATTAAATAAACAAAAGTACATCATTTTTAATATTACTTTGATTTTAATTTATTCTTGTGCGTTCTACGACTTATTTTGACAAGGGTAACTTTTATAGGTCACAATTAATAATCAAAGGCACGTGCAGTCAATGGTCCATGGTTTCAGCCCATGGTTTTGCTGTGAAATAATTCAGCGATCGTTTCATTTGGTCATTTTCACTCATACCTTGCCAACTATGCAAAAACAATAATAAAATACATCAAGACAACCGAAATTCACTTGATTATTTATCACAAAAATTAGATTATTGAGTATAAAACCACAATATATTTTAGTGTGATCAACAATGCAAAGAAGAAACATATTTCGTTATTTTAATAAAAAAAAAATTGATGGTCAATCATCAACTATGCCAAATGCTCCAAGTGAGATCCAAACTTCCAGTTTAACATCTTCTTCCAAAATTAAAAGATTCAAAACTGAGAATAGAGATACTTCAACTCCATCTCACGTCAAATACTTCTTATTATGAGCTTGATCCAAAAAAACGTATTTCAATTGGCAATATTCTATTGACAAGCAAGATGAGATTTGTACATGTTATTATACCATTGATTGACATGCTACCTCTTCGATAATCCCACGTCAAGGTATCACACGTTTTATTACACCATTGATTAACATGTAAATGACGTACAAAAGATATGCTACATTTTAAAAACAAAGGAGGCTCTCTTGAAATTTTTATAAAAGTTGTAGCCCACCTTGATGATAAGTCCTGACTACGTCCCTAATTGAGTCAAATTAATTTTTGTTTTAATTTTTAATTTTGAAAAAGAAGAAGAAGAAGAAGTTATAACCAAATTTAGAATCTTCATTCTAATTTGTCTTATCTATTAATAATTTTGATTAAAGGTTTGGAATCTCTAAACCTAGTCCAAATAGTTCGCAAAGCATGAATTAGTTTGCGAAAATGCCTAGAATCCTTAAACCAACTCCAAATAGTTCGCAAACCTTTAACTATTCATGAACTAATTCATTCCTTTGCGAACAAATCGTCAACCCGATCTATGATGACTATTTCTAGTGTATAAAACATATACCAGAAACACATGTAAGTATACACAATATCTACAAATAACATAGTGAATAGTAGAGTATCGTTCCTACGGGTATTGCCCAAATTTTGCTAATTATTAAATCTATTAAGACTAAACTTTATTCAAAGTATCGAAATAATGAGCTTGTTATAATTACAAAAATAAAGGAAATAATGAAAACAACTTATAAAATAAAATACAACCAACGAAGAATGTAATCTAAAGTTACAACTTCACCCAACCAATTCACCAACCTATATTTTTACCATTAAAAATTTATTATCATCATGTGATTGATCAAGCAATTCTAATCTGTCCAAAAACTCCTTTCTAATGGTCTAGTGAAATTACCTAAATCAATTAACTGACTATCTTTCTATAACAATTAATCAACCTAAACACATTAAGCATCAATCACTCACAAATGACCACACAAATTACACAAGTATATGTCTATCCCATATAATTCATGTCATCTTATTTTAGATCTAAATACATGAATACCTTTTTCAAATGCACTCATGGTTACCAAATCTTATAAACTAGTGATCTATTAATTTAGAGCATTAAATACAAAATAAGATAGAACATATATATAATGAGAATTAAATTAAAACAATATCATAACGGTGAGTTCATGGTTTTCAGGCTATATTGTATCCCTAGATCTTAGATCTAGTTCATCATCAATTCACATGTAAAACCGCTCAAACAATCATCATTCAATAAATCAAACAAAAGAGGAAAAGAAAAAATCTTATTAAATCACCTTGTTCTTGCTGCCCCAAAACCAATTGATGACAATATTAATGAAGTTTTACTCTAAAAATCGTTGATGATGATATTGGTGTATGGCCACAAAGTCTTCTCTCCAAGGGCTACTAACAACCTACGTTCAAGGCTTCTTAAAATCCTCTTCCACGGTTGCTAACATCTGCTACTAGCTTCTCCAATGGCTGCACAAAAAGCCAGCTAAGAACTAGGTTAAAGACTATCAAGAATTTAGCAGCATATGTCTCTAAGGACTGCCCCTAACGCTCATGTTCAAAGCTTTTCGCAAAAGGTGCATAAAGTCGGCTGTGTTAAGGTTTGTTGTCTTTTCCTCAAAAACTGTGTTTGAGAACCTCAAAAGCTTTATATATAGCATGCAATCTTATGTTAATACTCTTGTGAGATTTTCTCTTAAAATCGATAACAGTATCACAAGATTTTCTCCCCCAATTAATATGCCATATCTCAATATTTTCTCCTCCATGAGATTTACCTTGCAAGTTTCTCTCGTGCACAGAATATATAGTATCATGACCCAATCGCAACTCTCCACCTCATGACCTCGTGGGAGAGTTGTCGTCGCAAGCACACATTTTGCCATCATAACTCGCAAACATATGGCAAGTTATGGTCACGAGGAGCATTCTTCGACTTGCTTCACCTGGCTGTGCTTGCCACTTCAACTTACGACACCTGTTGCATGGCCATGGCAAGCTTATGTCACGAGTTTTTCCCTCTCGACGACAGCTCGTAACCAACTTTGAATTTGCATGGCAAGCAACTACTTCTTTTTCCTCTCACAACGTGCACTGCTATCTCCTCTTGTCATTTCAACTTGCCACATGAACTTCTACTTCTCTTCTTAAGTAGGCTACATGAATGCTTGCTAGTTGTTGTTGCATGGTTACTTCTCCTTCATCTTGCTGCATATTAATCTTGCTTTCTTCTTATCATAGCAGCTTGCATGTGCATGGTTAGGTTACTTGGTTACTTGCTTCAATTTGATCTTAAAATACCATGGAACGCCTTAAACATTGCCACACATTGCCACTTTGCTAACCTACAAATATTTACAAAATAAACATTAAAAATGTCCGCAATTATTTGAATTTTCATCACAACGACTAAGTATTGATGTATGAAATCATGTCATCTTTAGTGTGATCAATCGACGATCAAACTACCTATCGCAAACAAAATCATTCAAAAATGTTTCTCCCATAATCCAAGCTCACAAACAATGAAAATCAATCACCATTCATAAAATTCAACCCAATCTAACTTCACAAACAGTCAAAATCGATCATCATTCACAAAAAGTCAACCTAATCCAAGTTTACAAACAATCAAAATCAATCATTATTCACAAAACTCAACCTAATCCAACTAATCCAAGTTCAAACCTATGAAAATCAATCACCAATAAGAAAAACCTAACCTAAAATGGGGAAAGAGAAGGGTTTACTCACCTTTAAATGCTCAAAAGTCGCAAGTGCAAATCGTTCTTCTCTCCCATCGCCTGCCGTTTGTTTCTCTCTTAAACCATAATCGTGCACTCCAGATACTTTTGCTATGTGTTTCTTTGTTGTTTTGGTGTATGTGTGGTATGTATGGGAGAGTTGTTGTTTTTGGTAGGTGTGTAACTATTTGAATTCTTTCTCTTTAATGTCTTGATTGAATTTATCTTCTTTCCTATTTCGATTTCACTTTTCTATTTCAGTTTAAGTTAGCTTTCATTTCAAACTCTCTAAAGCTGATCATTTTTTTTTTTATATATACAATTGATTTATTTATTTTTTTGTTTTAAAATTATTTAAATAAGTTTTAAGGGTATTTTTGATATTATAAAAATGAACAATGAAATAGTGCTATTTAAACTCACTTCAATTTTTTGGTGATAGAGAAATATAATATCAGTTCTTTAAAGTCATTTTCCCTCTTTTATAGGTGAATTTAGGTTTTAAAGTTATGAGAGAGGTAGTCGTTTTTTTTATTGTGATGACTTTAAATTGATTTGATTTTGAATGTAGGAATTCTACAGTTCTAAAGAATGGATTTGACTACCTTACTGGTTGGATAATATTACCCATAAATTGCAATCATTGGATTGGTTGTAAGGGTGATTATTGAACTAAATTCAATTATTGTAATGGGTAAGGTTATCGGACCAGTAAAGTAGTCAAATCCCTAACAAAGATATAGAGACAAGGAAAATGTAGGCGTAAAAAGAGGTTTTACAGGATGGACCCTTATGTAATACGTTTACATGATGAGGAAATGTAGTGCAAAACCTTTTTTTTTTTTTTTTTTGAATTACTGAAAGTTTCATTTAACTATCCCAAATTTGGGAACCACATATTACAATTACCAATATCTAACCAACCTTAGAACAACCATAACATGCTCAATACAACCAAATTTTATCCTTAAAAGAGACACGAGCAAGGATGGCTAAATGAAATGTCAAGCGATACTTAATCATAGGAGTAACGAGACATCTATGAGATCTAATCAATCCCTATAACAACTAAAATTAAAAATAACATATAAAACTGAAACATAAATGAAAATCAGCATCAACACAAAAGACTATACAAATATATCTCCTTGAACCCAAAAGGTAGCCACAACTACCTGAAAACAGGACACTGTACATCAAAAAGGATTCTTCCCGTACAGCAGTAAGATCTTCTTCCAAAACTTGAATAAATCCTCCCTACTATAGCTTTGAGACCCTTGATTGCAACACCCTAACCCTAATGAAACCATCCAGGAACCATCATTACCGTTGGCCACAAAAAAGACTTGAAGTTGTTGATCTTCACTCAAACTTGGAATATTTACCAACAAAAATAGGTCATTTTGAGTTTTTATGAGTTGGATCATCTAGATCCAACCCTAAAAGCCCCAAAACTTAAAAAGCAAAAGATGAGAAGAAGAGAAGGGAGAAAAACAAAGAGAAACATATAAAGAGAAAAACAAAGAAGTAAATTTATATTGATTCTCGGTAAATTCAATTATCTGGCATTGTTGTAGTGTTGTACACTCCTTCCATACAGGCAACAACATACAGTTCTTGATAACAACAGTGTTTGACAATGACCATTAAATCAAAGTCCAAATACATGCCATATAATATTTAGTTCTGAACAAATGGCTAGTTCCAACCTTGCCGCGCATTTAGTAAACTTCCTAATAAACATAAATACCAAAGAGTCACTAGTAATTTAGCAATTGCATTTATGATCTTGGATATTTTATGGATCCCTAAGATTGAATCAACAGAAGAGGATTAAATTCAAGGCTAGTAACATCGACTTGGCCACTATTACATGGCATCGGACAATTGCCTTTGGATATCAGAAAAATTCAAGAAGCCCTAGCAACTGAAGTAGATTTTACACTTCACATGATGCACAGTAAACCAACTTGATGAGCTTGCAAATCATCAAAAATTTCGGTTTCACAATCAACTTCATTCTACATCACATGCTAAAGCAAAAGCATGGATCACAAAGAATTCGATGATCACTAAACGACAGCATTTAGGATCAAGCATTACAAATTTCAGTTTTACAATCAACTTAAAACTATAGAACTTACTGAAGTAAAAGCCTGGATCACAATGAATCCAATGATCACTAAACGACAGCACTTATGATCAAGCATTAGAAATTTCAGTTTCACAATCAACTTCATACTATACAGCACGTGCTAAAGCAAAAGCCAGGATCACAAAGAATTCAACGATCTCTAAACAACCAACATAGCACAAACAAAAGCCTGGATCACGATCTAAAACAAATGCCTGTATCGCAAAGAATTAAGTGTTCCCTAAACGACATCACTTATGATCAAGCATTAGAAACTTCAGTTTCACAAGCAACTTCATACTACAGCACATGCTAAAGCAAAAGCCTGGATCACAAAGAAACCAGTGATCTCTAAACAATAAACATAATCAACATAACAGAAACAAAAGCCTGGACACATTCAAAAGCAAAAACCTGTAAACAACAGAACTTCTGATCAAGCATTAAAAATATCAGTTTCACAATTAACTTCATACTACAGCATGTGCTCTAGCGAAGGCCTGGATCACAAAAAATCCAGTGATCTCTAAACGACAAACTCAACCAACATAAAACAAACAAAAGCCAGGATCAGGGTCGGTAGCAATAGCCTGAATCACAAAAAATCCAGTGACCACTAAACAACAGCAGCACTTATGATAAACAATTAGAAATTCCAGTTTCACAATCAACATAATACTACACCACATGCTAAAGCAAAAGCCAAGATCACAAAGAATCCAGTGATCTCTAAAATAGCACAAACAAAACCAGTTAAATAAAGATATAAAACAACTATTGAATTGTTAACAAAAACAAAGCCATATGAATGTCGCTGAAAGGGCAAACAAAGTAGCTTTGCGTTGAAATCTTGAAGGACAGCAAACCTTTTTGGGAAATGCACTTCCACCAATTTTAGTATATGAGAAAATATGATTTCCATTGACTTGTTACGAAATCTGTGACCGTGGCATCAATTGTCTTTGCTTCCAATGATTATAACAAAAATGTCCTATGATATATATATATATATGTATATGTTCGTATATATATTTATTTAATAGTATTTCATTGAAATCATGAATGTTAGGGTCACATCTAGGGTCATCAATAGAGTGAATCAAGAACAGATACCTCAATTTTCATCCATATATCTATTTGAGGTATATATCTATATCTCGATACTCATCACCATTAACATAGAGGAAATTCGAAAAAGTATCCAAATTCGGATAGGAATATACATCCTCATACCATGTAACTCCATATCTTATTAAAAAGTTTAAGTATATATTTGCTATAGCTTATCTATTGATCGAAAATATTTTTTTAATCCCTAAAATTCTTTTTGTTTTTTTTTCACGTCATTTGCTTGTTATTCTAATAGAGCTTTTAAACAATTAAACAAACTAGAATATGTCTATTAGAAGAAACTCAAATTTTAAGAGTAGATTTTTTTGAGTTTTTGTTTAGAAAAGAGTTAAAATGTATAATATAACCGGATTATATTTTATTAATATCACCATACTTTTAAAACCCTCATACACTTACAAACACTCCCTTATAATTTGTTCACGATAATTCCATGTTGGTAGCAGTTCGGAACCTCCTATATAGTTTATGAAGCTATGCACAAAAGTTTAGGTGACTGGATGCTGATTCCTGATATCAAATGGACAATATTATAGGTTCAGATCAAGTCTTTCTTTTCAGTAAGGCTAATTGAACGGGAGATTGTTGATAGGAATTGTGAAGGTGTGCAAGCTGAAAGTCTCGATGCCCTGCTCTCAGTAGCAACCCGATGTATTTCTTCAAGCCCAGATGATCGACCTACCATGCACATGTCACGTATAATTTCATGCATAACAGAGAAGTCATGCCAACAGTGAAAAGTGGCAAAGTTCGTCACTTCATTCATTCGTTGTGCAGATTCATGACAATGACAAGAAGCGTGCTTCCTGTTCGCTTGACCTTTATCCAACTCTTTGATTAGTCATTAATGGAGTCCTGGGTTAATTTTCTTACTTCTTAGTGTTCTCGTTTTTGCATGGGAGCTTTCGGACATTTCTTCCACCACGTGGTTGAACGTTCAATTCTGGTACGAGTCAATTAAAGTGTATATGGGCATTTGTAAAAAAAATGAGAAATTTGGCCTCTGCTAAACATATATACTCTTAGTTTATGCTATTTTTGTAATATATGATGTTCTATGAACAATAATCAGTTCCTTAGATGAGCCAGTTGCCAGCTTTGTTTCTGAACTGACATGAGATTGATGCTTGATTGTCTGAAAGACTGGGATAGAAGCTGCCACTTCAATTAGCCTTACTGATCTGTATATAATATAGATCTTACTTTTCTGTTCTACTTTAAAGGAAGGTTGTTCTAGATGAATGCTAAAGAAATCTAATGACCAACTATTGTGAAGATTTTTTCTATGACAATTAATCTAATTAAACCTCTGTTTTGGTCTATGCTAATCTTTAGATAGGTATTGTGGGTCCTTGTTTTGGTCCATGAAGCGCTGCTCTACCGAAATTTTGTTTCTTCTTTCTAGCTTCGAATTTCTCTAAAAGTGTGTTCATATTTGGTAAACCACATTTACGAATGAATTTTCAGAACTGCAGACTATAGTACAATCCTTCTATGCCAAAAAATTCAGAGTAAAAAACATTATAATGCCTCGTGGTTTGGAATTTCGGGGGCAAACATTCTTTCTTTTCGGTGAAAATTCAATATAAAAAGTATAATAATTTCTCTTGTCTTCTTTGATAAATTTATAATCAAAAAAAAAATTTTAAAGTAATACAATCAAATAGTTTATAATTTAAAAGAGGTTTTTTAATTAACGACCAAACAACCAACAACTTTTTTAAAAGTTCTAGTTACCAAAAATCTACTTCTAAAATATTTACTTTTAAAATATTTACTTAGAGAAGTTGCATCAAACGAACTCATTATGTTTTACATGAGAAAATCGCAATTAGCAACCAGTCATAAAACTATAACTAGCTTTCACTAAATAGAATATTAAGAATAATAATGAGCTTATGCATTAGATTACAGTGGTCCATAGGACTTGAAGTTGCTTTTAGGCGAGAAAAGAAAATTAAAAAAAAAAAATCATTATAAATTATTCATTATTTTTAATAATTACACAACAGAACTTGAATTATTATATTTGCAGAATTATAAAATTAAAATTGTTAATAGATCCTAATGAAGATGGATATCCATATATCATATCCATCCCATCCCCAAAAATAAAATTAATATTAGGATTGTATTCATCCCCACCCGGTTCCATTATAACAGTATTCTTCCTCACTCCAAATAAGCAAATATTTATGGATATTTATATCCATGAATATTTAGGGATAAACTAATTAATTTAATTTTGTTCATCTAATTAATTTATAAACAATTGATTAAACTATCCAATATATGATAGAAATGATGGTGTTACTACGCTAGATTATGCTTGAAAAGTGCTCAAAGTATTAAAAAAAAAAAATTCAGCATTTTTGTTATTACCTTGATTTTAACTTATTATTATGCATTCTATGATTTATTTTGAGAATGATAACTTTTATAAGTAATACAATAAAGAAACATATTTCATTATTTTAATAAAGAAACATATTTCATTATTTTAATAAAAAAATGATGGTCAATCATCAACTAGGCCAAATACTCCAAGTAAGATCCAAACTTCAAGTTAAATATCTCTTTCCAAAACTAAAAGCCCAAAATTGAGAATGAAAATACTCTAACTCCATCTCACATTAATATTTCTTATCATGAGCGTAATCCAAAGAAGCATATTCTAATATGACAATATTATGTTGACAAGCAAACTAAATTTGTAGAGCATACATTAACATGAGACCATTTCAACCTAATTTGGACTCTCCTCTCTTTCTAATTGGGAATCAAAGTCGTCGATTTCAACAATTTTGATTCATTAGAAATTTCCATGGATTGAGTATTCAATGGAAGATGATAGTGCATTTTATTTTCCATGTTACATTTTTGATAATCTCACATTAAGGTATCACATATTTTATTATATCATTGATTGACATGTAAATGAGATACAAAAAAATATGCTACATTTTAAAAATAGAGAAAGCTCTGTTTAAATTTTTATAAAAGTTCCAATCCATTCCGATGATAATTCCTCGCTATGTCTCTAATTGAATCAAATTCATTTTTGTTTTATTTTTTTTTTTAATTTTTGAAAAAGAGAAGTTTAACCAAATTTAGAACCTTCTTTCTAATTTGTCTTATTATTTATTAATAATCATGCACAAAGAACAGACTTTGTCCCTTGTTTCCACGTTCTTGTTCCACCTCAACCAAATTCTGCATCACCGCTTTAGTAGCTGTTGTCAGGAACTCCGAGCAGTCCCTACAATGAACCAAAACAAAACCACTTCAGAAACTCCATTAAAACCTTATTAAAAATGTAAATAAAAAATAGTAATCATCAGGTGCAAGTACAAAATCTAGATTTCAAGACCAGAATAGACTGGATATTTTCAGTTATTAGATCCGTAAGTTAGCGACTGAATTTGCACTCTAAAATGACATGTACTAAAAGATAATGCATACCCACTTAACGAGTCAAATGTGAGTCCTACGGTGTATTTAGCTTTCTCCAGAGCCCGTGTAAATCTCTTTAACTCCTTGGTTGAAAAGGTTCCATTGTCCTTAACCTGGAGCTGAGACGGCTTCACGTCATAGAAGATCGGAATAACTTTCTTCCTGGACTCCATAAAAAGAGCAAGCTCGTGGAGACAGAAATGTGACTCGCAAAAGCGAGGCGAGAACACGACAACACCAACTTTGCAGTGTTTGATCGCCGAGTCAATTTTGTCAAACAACCCATCTCCAGGCTTCATGTTCTTGGTATCCAAAAAAGGGTTCAGTCTCATCCTCCAAAGATGGTCATAAAGCGGGCCAGAAATGGTCCTCTTCGTGTCCAGGCGACGATAGCTGATGAAAACATCACAGGGTCTTTTAATGGGTGGTTGGGTTTGGTACTGATTAAGGATTCTACCAAAGTAACCGCACAAGTGCTTGGCTGTAGAAGAAACAACATGTGATGGTGAAGAGGAGGAAACAAATCGCTGCATGGCCGCTTGAAGAAGCTATTGATAATAAGTTTCAGTTATGGCATTGTCTTTAGAATATATTGTTGTTGTAGTGGATTCTGGTGAATTTCTGATGAGACGCGGTGGGGGGAGGAGGGGCGCTGGGGTTTATTGGTGAGTTTAGGTTTTAAAGATATAAAGAGAGGTAGTGCTTTTTTTATTGTGATAACCTTGATTTGACTTCGAAGGTAGGAATTTTACAGTTCTAAAGATGCATGATGAGGAAAATGAAGCCGCAAAAAGAGAGAAGATAGCTTTTGATGTTTTCGACTCCTTGTAGTCGTGTAACACGTCTTATTTATTATTATGTTCCCTTTTTAAGGATTGAAAGTGAAACAGGAAACAATCATCATATAAACTCTAATGATATAATCCGAAATATTGCTCCCATATAAAATGAATTAAGAATATTAATAACGTGATCCGAGATACTACTTTTATATAAAAGAAATCTTGAAATATTACTTCTATATGAAAGGAATTAAGAATATTAATGATAGGGTCTGAGATACTGTTTTTATATAAGAGAGATCCATCACACGGAGGTGGAAGAATAGGCCACACGAGAGGGAGAGGTAGCTCACACGAAAAGGTGAAGAAACTTGTTATTCTTTTGGTTGTCCTAAGTGTAGAACTATGTGAAAGGTTTTGGCACGGAACAGTTGATGCATGTGCCAATGCCGCCACCCGCCAACTGCAGACACGCCTATTATTATTTTTATATTATAAAATTTAACCCATATGGCCAGTCACACTAGCCGTAAATTTTGCATGGTTTCTCACTTGGGCTAAGGATCAATTTAGGCCCACCATGGGCCATAAACCTTTGCCATTTCTAGTTGATGGACTGTTACGTTTATTTCCACCCCTCTAAAACCGTTTTTATATAACACCCTCCTCCCATTCATCCTCAAGTTTACGTGTAATTGCAGTTAATCAAAATTTTGATTATAATTACATAAACATCCCTCATCTTCAGATGATTTTCTTAAACTCGAACTGTTGACCATCATTTCAATGTAAAATAATTATAATACCCTTATCTATTATTTTATATTTTATCTATTCTTATTTTTTTGAAAATATATTTTATCTATCATTTAGAAATAATAATTTATACTAAAAAAATTAATTACATAAAAGTATATTGATATTTATAATAAATTCACACATAATGTTATTTTATCCATTATTGCATGTTAATACTCTTGTTCTTTGGTTCCTTAATTAATAAAACCGTCAACGTAATTTTTAATTCCTTCACACATTAATGGTTTCTATGATTTCCTTTGTTTTTGTTTCACCTATTATAATTTTACACTTGTTATAAATAAAGAAATGTAATTTCACTATTTGTTTCAAAAGATACCAATAATATTATAAATTCACAGAAACACTTACAAAGTTAAATTTTACTATTAGTGGGTTGAAAAAGAAAGGAAAAAAAATTGTTTTAACTTCACATAAATAAATAAATATATTCATACATATGTAGAATTATATCTAATCATTGATAAATAATAAAATAAAAATAGATTTTTAATTATTTTTTTAATTTTCTGATGCAGACGTGCCACGTGACTGCGTCAAGTGCAACCATGCAGCACTTGGGCTAAGCTTGGGCCATTGAACTATTTTGGGCAGGCAGTCTTCATATTCCAAAACTTTCAAAAGAAACATAGGTTGTATTTCAAAACAGAATTTTAATCTTCCATATTCTCAAAATTATAAATTTAAGAATCAAGTTCAAATGAAAAATAAATTTTTTTTTTAAAAAATGCTAACATATGCCCTAAGATTAGAAATATATATATAATTATTTTTTTGAGATATTGAAAATTATGTATTAATATATTGAAAAAATAAATATAAATTATTTATCGAAATTTTGGATCGAAAACACATGTTAACACTACCCTAAATTAAATTAAAATGGAAGTTGTATTTATATAATTGATAAATAGTAAGTATTAGGGATAATTCTATTTTCCTCATTGTAGTTTGACATAATGTCAAAATCTCCTAATATGTTTGAAAATCGCTAATATCTCACTCGTCGATTTATGAAATAGATCGAAAACCTCTTGTAGTTTATGGAAATGTCCAAAAAAACTCTTGTCATCAAAGTTAATTTTGAAAATTAAAATTTGACAATTAATATGGAAGAGCAAAACTACTGAGCTACTTTGATCATCTCAATCATTTCAGTAACAGTATAGGAAATAATTACCGATTATGTCAAATTATAAGAAAGTGAAAATGTCCAAGAAAATCTTGCCGTCAAAGTTAGCTTTGAAAATTAAAGTTTGACCATTAATATGGAATAGCAAAACTACGGAACTACTTTGATCATTTTGGTCATTTCAGTAGCGGTATAAGAAATAATTAGTGATTATGTCAAATTATAAGAAAGTGGAATTTTCCCTAAGTATTAAGTTATTTAATAAAGGCAATCAATTACCTTCAAATTTGTAATTTCAACTTTCATTTACTTTAATTAATAGCTAATTGATTGATAGGTTAAATACAATAAGTTCAAGTTGAAATCTAAGTTTTAAGTTTAATACAATTTAAGCAAAACCCAAACAGGAATGAACAAAGCAGCAAGTGGATGTCGCTGAAAGAGCAAACAACGTAGCTTTGTTTTGAAATTTTGAAGTACAGCAAACCTTTTTGGGACAGACGCTTCCACCATGTTTTCGCATATGAGAAAATATGATTTCCATAGACTTGTTACTACTGTGGCATCAATTGTCTCTGCTTCCAATGATTGTAACAAAAATGTTCTATGATATATTATCTTATATATTGTTTTTTTTTTTTTTCAATAGTGTGCCATTAAAATCATGAAAGTTAAGGTCATGTCTAGGGCCGGCAATGGTGTGAATTGGAAACGGATATCTCGATTTTCATCCATGTTTCTCTTTGAGGTATGTATCAATATCTTGATATTTATCTTCATTACCATAGATGGAGTAAATTCGAATATTAGGATATGAATATTCATCCTTACACCTTGTAACTTCATATCTGATTAAAAAGGTTTAGTATTATATTTTACACAAGAAAATTGTAATTAGCAGCCAATCATTAAACTATAACTAGCTTTCACTAAATAGAATATTAAGAATAATAATGAACTTATGCATTAGATTACAGTGGTCCATACGACTTAAAGTTGCTTTCAGGTGAGAAAAAATATATATATAAAAAAAATCATTATTTTTAATAATTACAAAACAGACCTTTAATTTATTATATTCACAGAATTATAAACATTAAAAATGTTGAAAGATCCTAATGGAGATTAGATATCCATAAACCATATCCATCCTCATCCCCAAAAATAAAATTAATATTAGGATTGTATTCATCCCACCCGATTCCATTATAACAATATACATCCTCACTCCAAATGAAGTGAATATTTATGAATATCTACATCCATGAATATTTAGGGATAAACTAATTAATTTAGTTTTATTCATCTAATTAAATTATAGACAATTGATTAAATTATCCAATACATGCTGGGGTCCTATAATTGTTTAATTAGCATAAAAATGATGGTGTTACTGTGCTAGTATGCTTGAAAAGTGATCAAATATTAAATAAACAAAAGTACATCATTTTTATTATTACTTTGATTTTAATTTATTCTTGTGCGTTCTACGACTTATTTTGACAAGGGTAACTTTTATAGGTCACAATTAATAATCAAAGGCACGTGCAGTCAACGGTACATGGTTTCAGCCCATGGTTTTGCTGTGAAATAATTCAGCGATCGTTTCATTTGGTCATTTTCACTCATACCTTGCCAACTATGCAAAAACAATAATAAAATACATCAAGACAACCGAAATTCACTTGATTATTTATCACAAAAATTAGATTATTGAGTATAAAATCACAATATATTTTAGTGTGATCAACAATGCAAAGAAGAAACATATTTCGTTATTTTAATAAAAAAAAAAAATTGATGGTCAATCATCAACTACGCCAAATGCTCCAAGTGAGATCCAAACTTCCAGTTTAACATCTTCTTCCAAAATTAAAAGATTCAAAATTGAGAATAGAGATACTCCAACTCCATCTCACGTCAAATACTTCTTATTTTCAGCGTGATCCAAAAAAACGTATTTCAATTGGCAATATTCTATTGACAAGCAAGATGAGATTTGTACATGTTATTACACCATTGATTGACATGCTACCTCTTCGATAATCCCACGTCAAGGTATCACACGTTTTATTACACCATTGATTAACATGTAAATGAGGTACAAAAGATATGCTACATTTTAAAAACAAAGGAAGCTCTCTTGAAATTTTTATAAAAATTATAGCCCACCTTGATGATAAGTCGTGGCTACGTCCCTAATTGAGTCAAATTAATTTTTGTTTTATTTTTTAATTTTGAAAAAAAAAAAAAAAGAGAAGAAGAAGAAGTTATAACCAAATTTAGAATCTTCATTCTAATTTGTCTTATCTATTAATAATTTTGATTAAAGGTTTGGAATCCCTAAACCTAGTCCAAATAGTTCACGAAGCATGAATTAGTTTGTGAAAATGCCTAGAATCCCTAAACCTACTCCAAATAGTTCATGAACCTTAACTATTCGTGAACTAATTTATGCCTTCGCGAACAGATCGTCAACCCGATCTATGATGGCTATTTCTAGTGTATAAAACGTATACCAGAAACACATATAAGTATACACAATATCTACAAATAACATAGTGAATAGTAGACTATCGTTCCTACGAGTATTGCCCAAATTTTGCTAATTATTAAACCTATTAAGACTAAACTTTATTCAAAGTATCGAAATAATGAGCTTTATATAATTACAAAAATAAAGGAAATAATGAAAACAACTTATAAAATAAAATACAACCAACGAAGAATGTAATCTAAAGTTATAACTTCACCCAACCAATTCACCCAACGTATATTTTTACCATTAAAAATTTATTCTCATCATGTGATTGATCGAGTAATTCTAATCTATCCACAAGCTCCTGTCTAATGGTCTAGTGAAATTACCTAAATCAATTAACTGACTATCTTTCTATGACAATTAATCAACCTAAACACATTAAGCATCAATCACTCACAAATGACCACACAAATTACACAAGTATATGTCCATCCCATATAATTCATGTCATCTTATTTTAGATCTAAATACATGAATACCTTTTTCAAATGCACTCACGGTTACCAAATCTTATAAGCTAGTGATCTATTAATTTAGAGCATTAAGTACAAAATAAGATAGAACATATTTATAATGAGAATTAAATTAAAACAATATCATAACGGTGAGTTCATGGTTTTCAGGCTACATTGTATCCCTAGATCTTAGATCTAGTTCATCATCAATTCACATGTAAAACCGCTCAAACAATCATCATTCAATAAATCAAACAAAAGAGGAAAAGAAAAAATCTTATTAAATCACCTTGTTCTTGCTGCCCCAAAACCGATTGATGACAATATTAATGAAGTTTTGCTCAAAAAATCGTTGATGATGATATTGATGTGTGGCCACAAAGTCTCCTCTCCAAGGGCTGCTAACAACCTACGTTCAAGGCTTCTTAAAATCCTCTTCCACGGCTGCTAACATCTGCTACTAGCTTCTCCAATGGCTGCACAAAAAGTCAGCTAAGAACTAGGTTAAAGGCTATCAAGAATTTAGCAGCATGTGTCTCCAAGGACTGCCCCTAACCCTCATGTTCAAAGCTTTTTGCAAAAGGTGCATAAAGTCGGTTGTGTTTAAGGTTTGTTGTCTTTTCCTCAAAAACTGTGTTTGAGAACCTCAAAAGCTTTATATATAGCATGCAATCGTATGTTAATACTCTTGCGAGATTTTCTCTTAAAATCGATAATAGTATCACAAGATTTTCTCCCCCAATTAATACGCCATATCTCAAGATTTTCTCCTCCATGAGATTTACCTTGCAAGTTTCTTTCATGCACAGAATATATAGTATCATGACCCATAATCACAACTCTCCACCTCATGACCTCGTGAGAGAGTTATCGTCGCAACTCGCAACCATATGGCAAGTTATGGTCACGAGGAGCATTCTTCGACCTGCTTCACCTAGCTGTGCTTGCCACTTCAACTTACAACACCTATTGCATGGCCATGGCAAGCTTATGTCGCGAGTTTTTCCCTCTCGACGATAGCTCGTAACCAACTTTGAATTTGCATGGCGAGCTACTGCTTCTTTTTCCTCTCACAACGTACACTGTTATCTCCTCTTGCCATTTCAACTTGCCACATGAACTTCTACTTCTCTTCTTAAGTTGGCTACATGAATGCTTGCTAGTTGTTGTTGCATGGTTACTTCTCCTTCATCTTGCTGCATATTAATCTTGCTTTCTTCTTATCATAACAACTTGCATGTGCATGGTTAGGCTACTTGGTTACTTGCTTCAACTTGATCTTGAAATACCATGGAATGCCTTAAACATTGCCACACATTGCCACTTTGCTAACCTACAAATATTTACAAAATAAACATTAAAAACGTCCGCAATTATTTGAATTTTCGTCACAACGACTAAGTATTGATGTATGAAATCATGTCATATTTAGTGTGATCAATTGACGATCAAACTACCTATCGCAAACAAAATCATTCAAAAATGTTTCTCCCATAATCCAAGTTCACAAACAATGACAATCAATCACCATTCATAAAATTCAACCCAATCTAACTTCACAAACAGTCAAAATCAATCATCATTCACAAAAGTCAACCTAATCCAAGTTTACAAACAATCAAAATCAATCATTATTCACAAAACTCAACCTAATCCAACTAATCCAAGTTCAAACCTATGAAAATCAATCACCAATCAAAAAAACCTAACCTAAAATGGGGAAAGAGAAGGGTTTACTCACCTTTATATGCTCAAAGGTCGTAAGTGCAATTCGTTTTTCTCTCCCATCACTTGCTGTTTGTTTCTCTCTTAAACCATAATCGTGCACTCCAGATACTTTTGCTATGTGTTTCTTTGTTGTTTTGGTGTATGTGTGGTATTTATGGGAGAGTTGTTGTTTTTGGTAAGTGTGTAACTGTTTAAATTCTTTCTCGTTAATGTCTTGATTGAATTTATCTTCTTTCCTATTTCGATTTCACTTTCCTATTTCAATTTGAGTTAGCTTTCATTTCAAACTCTCTAAAGCTGATCAATTTTTTTTTTTTTTTTTATATACAATTGATTTATTATTATTTTTTTTGTTTTAAAATTGTTTAAATAAGTTTTAAGGGTATTTTTGATATTATAAAAATGAACAATGAAATAGTGCTATTTAAACTCACTTCAATTCTTTGGTGATAGAGAAACATAATGTCAGTTTTTTAGTGTCATTTTCCCTCTTTTATAGGTGAATTTAGGTTTTAAAGTTATGAGAGAGGTAGTCATTTTTTTTTTTTATTGTGATGACCTTTAATTGATTTGATTTTGAATGTGGGAATTCTACAGTTCTAAAGAAAGGGTTTGACTATCTTGCTGGTTGGATAATCTTACCCATAAATTACAACCATTGGATTGGTTATAATGGTGGTTATTGAAGTAAATTCAATTATTGTAATGGATAAGGTTACCGAACCAGTAAAGTAGTCAAATCCCTAACAAAGATATAGAGATGAGGAAAATGTAGGCGTAAAAAGAGGTTTTACAGGATGGACCCTTATGTAATACGTTTACATGATGAGGAAAATGTAGTGCAAAGCCTTTTTTTTTTTTAATTACTGGAAGTTTCATTTAACTATCCCAAATTTGGGAACCACACATTACAATTACCAATATCTAACCAACCTTAGAACAACCATAACATGCTCAATACAACCAAATTTTGTCCTTAAAAGAGACACGAGCAAGGATGGCTAAATGGAATGTCAAGCGATACTTAATCATAGGAGTAACGAGACATTTATGAGATCTAGTCAATCCTTATAACAACTAAAATTAAAAATAACATATAAAACTAAAAGATAAATGAAAATCAACATCAATACAAAAGACTATACAAATATATCTCCTTGAACCCAAAAGGCAGCTACAACTACCTGGAAACAAGACACTGTACATCAAAAAGGATTCTTTCTGTACAACAATCAGATCTTCTTCCAAAACTTGAATAAATCCTCCCTACTATAACTTTGAGGCCCTTAATTGCAACGCCCTTAACCCTAATGAAACCATCCAAGAACCATCATTACTGTTGGCCGCAAAAAAAACTTGGAGTCGTTGATCTTCACTTAAACTTGGAATATTTACCAACAAAAATAGGTCATTTTGAGTTTTTATGAGTTGGATCATCTAGATCCAACCCTAAAAAGCCCCAAAACTAAAAAAGCAAAAGATGAGAAGAAGAGAAGGGAGAAAAACAAAGAGAAACATATAAAGAGAAAGGCAAAAAACAGGAAACTAGACCTAGATCAGATCAAGAGGAGAACTTCTACAAAGTTCTCACTCTTTGTTAGATGAGAGAGTTTTCTATCTCTAACAAAAGAAAAAGACTTCGAGAAGAAGTCTTTTTTTGACTCTTGTAAAACAAGTTTACATGATGGACCCTTCAAACACGTCTATTATTATTTTTGTATTGTAAAATTTAGCTGACATGGTCGGTAACTGCTTGAATTTTGCATGGTTTCTCATTTGGGATAAGTATCAATTTGGGCCCACTATGGGCCATTGCCCTTTTTAGTTAAGGGACTATTACATTTATTTCCACTTCTCTAACACTGTTTATACACCTCTTGTCCCATTCCATTGAGCATAATTATAAAAATAAATTACATAACACCCTCAAGTTTAAGTATAATTACAGTTATATGGAAATTTTAACTATAATTACACAAACATCCCTCACCATCAATTGATTTCCATAAACTCAAACCATTGACCACCATTTCAATATAAAATAACTACAATACCCTTTTATATTATTTTATATTTTATTTATTAGTTAAAATAATAATTTATTTTAAAAAAGATTAATTACATAAAAGGACACTAACATTTATAATAAATTCACATATAATGTTAGTTTATTAGTTATTGCATGTGAATGCTCGTGTTTTTAGCTTCCTTAATAAATAAAACCGCCAACTTAATTTTTAATTCCCTCACATATTAATGGCTTCCATGATTTCCTTTGTCTTTTGTTTCACCTATTATCATTTTACACCAGTTATAAATAAAGAAATAAAATTTCATTATTTGTTTCAAAAGATACCAATAATATTATGAATTCACAGACACACTTACTAAATCAAATTTTATGTGCCAATTGATTTGATGAACTATTTTGATGTGGATGCATCTGGAATTGTTACCATGAAATAAAAAGAGAACTTATTTTTCTATAATTTGCCAAAAACAAAAATGGTAATTAACCAACCAAAAAACAAATTCTCTACCTCTGCCAAACTTGGTTGAATTATTTCAGATATTTAGCTTTAGAAAGCTTTGCCAAACACTTTATAGTGCCAAGTTCCATAAATTAAAATTAACAATATAAAAATATCATGAAATAGAAAATCAATTGTCTCAACGATATCCAAAATCACCAAAGATTGTTTCAAAATTTCAAGTTTCAAAAACCACTGCATGACAATAACATAGATGGAGAGAGTCTTGAAAGAGGAAGAACTGTGCATAAACAAGAACATTGTACCTTGCAAGGTTCGTGAACTGACTATATCTCAGCGCCTATCCGCTTCAATTCAATTTCATCGGATGTCTCTGATGAGACAACAATCAGAAATCAGTCTTTAGAGCAGGTAAATGAATTTGCACGACCACGCGATTATAAACATGAGAAGCAAGCCACCAAATAATTCACCAAACACCTTAACTTACCTATTATAAGCATGTTATAATAAATAGTAAGGATTTATTTCTAAAGCCAGCAAAACTATTGTAAGTTCTACAACAAGACAAACACTGGCACCCCGATCTCCAAGAACGTTGTCTGTTGGACATTGTCTAGCCACGTGCCCAGATACATTGCACAAATTGCAGATGGGCTTATTAGGACAATCACGTTCCAGGTGACCTGTCTTCCTAAATCGTTGCACGCTTTTTCAGTAGTGCAGTCAGCTGCAAAATGCCTTGCTTATAGCAGTTGTTGCAGAATGCAGAGTCTCAAATCCCCTGGTGGCAGTGGGGGAGCTGTGCAGTCTCTAGCACGATGTCCACCCTTGCCGCAGGTGTGGCAGATTCCCTCATTAGGGCAATTGCTAGCCATGTGCCCTGGTTCCCGGCAGTTCCAGCATAATGCCTTTGTGGGGCACTCTGAAGCAATGTGCCTGCTCAAATATTTTCAGGTATAGTTACTACAATTATATCAATAGCCAGTCACTAATTTATGCAGGTAAAAAAAAAAATCTGAAGAATGTGAAAGTTTGAGTAAGGTTGGTTCCATCTCATCATTAAGATACACATAGATCATAACTGAAGTGTTACAACGAGAGGAAATTATTGAAACAAAGATTTTCCCCAGGGGCAACCAGATGCTGCATGCTTCAAGTCCTGAGGATTCTTAAATCTTGCGAGTCCATGTTCTACATAGAAGTCCAAAACTATATAATTTGCAGTAACTGATAAATAATAAGATCTCCTCTTTTTAGAGTGTCATATGTCAGCTTTCATCCTGATGTTGTTGGCTGCCAATAGCTGAGACGGCATTAGATAGCAACTTAAAAATTTAAGTTAATAAGTGCAAATACTAGTGTAGTAAATGCATAAAATACAGTCAATAAGAAACGCTGATGCTATTGGTGCTGCAGGAACAAAAAGCAGCAACAGAATTGAAGTCATGTTTCAGTGAGGACATGGAAAAAATATGATGAAATAGATGACTAATGATCTGGTCAAAGTACCACCGAAGGTCCAAAAACAGCAAGGAAATATGGACGGATAGACAATGTAACAAAAACTCCAAAATGGTGAAGTAGAAGCATATACAAGACGGCTTTAAGTTGAAAGGTATATTACATCCGTTTAATTTAATGGCTGCGGTAATTGTGGTGATGGCAACGGCTACTGTAAAGATGAATGAGAAATAGAGGTGGTAATGTTCCATTTGTTATGGCAAGTTTAAAAATGCATAGCTAAAAGAAAGGGTCTCCTATAATGAATAAATGCTCTGGAAAAACCTTTCTTACCAAGAAATCTTAAAGCTAGCATGCATGTCCACGCCTAAGTTATCCAATACATCTCAATTTCAGACACTGCAAGTAAACACGTTTTTATATATACAACTGCCAGGTTAAGCACGCACTAGAACATTCAAGAGAGCCATTTTTTCCTTTAGACTTTGCACTATAGCATGAAACTTTAGAAACTAATGTGCATGCCATCATAAACCACTTAATGCAACTCTGCTTCGAAAATAAAGTCAGATGATGCAAGTGATGAAGTAAAAAGTTATAGTGTTTTCCAAATGGAATGGAAGAAACTCTTACCCAGGAGGGCCACAATTGTGACAAATCGCCACACTGCGGCACTCTCTAGCAAAAAGACCTGGCCTTTTGCAGTTCTTGAACGAAGTTAAAATCTAAGTTTTAAGTTTAATACAATTTAAGCAAAACCCAAACAGGAATGAACAAAGCAGCAAGTGGATGTCGATGAAAGAGCAAACAAAGCAGCTTTGTTTTGAAATTTTGAAGTGCAGCAAACCTTTTGGGGACAAGCACTTCCACCATGTTTAGTATATGACAAAATATAACTTCCATTGGCTTGTTACAATATCTGTGACTGTGGCATCAATTGTCTCTGCTTCCAATGATTGTAACAAAAATGTTCTATGATATATTATTTTGTATATTGTTGTTTTTTTTTTTTTTTTTAATAGTGTGCCATTAAATTCATGAATGTTAAGGTCATGTCTAGGGCCGGCAATGGTGCGAATCGGGAACGGATACCTCAATTTTCATCTATGTATCCTTTTGAGATATATATCAATATCCTGATATTCATCTTCATTAGCATGGATGGATTAAATTCGAAAGAATTAATATCCGAATTAGGATAGGAATATTCATCCCCACACCCTATAGCTCCATATCTAATTAAAAGGTTTTAGTATTATATTTTACACACAAGAAAATGGTAATTAGCATCCAATCGTTAAACTATAACTAGCTTTCACGAAATAGAATATTAAGAATAATAATGAACTTATGCATTAGATTAAAGTGGTCCATAAGACTTAAAGTTGCTTTTAGGTGAGAAAAAAAATATTAAAAAAATCATTAAAATTATTTATTATTTTTAATAATTACACAATAGAACTTAAATTTATTATATTGAAAGAATTATAAATTTAAAAATGTTAACAGATCCTAATGGAGATGGATATCCATAAACCATATGTCCATATCCATCCCATCTTGAAAAATAAAATTAACATTAGGATTGTATTCATCCCCACCTGGTTCCATTATAACAGTATTCATCCTCACTCCAAATGACGCAAATATTTATGGATAGGGTTATTATGAAAAACCCCCCTAGAATGAAAATTAATCGAAATTTACCCCCCGTTTTTAAATTATTAGGTAAACTACCCCCTGCCGTTAACTTTCTGTACAAAATGTTAACATTTTCCATCCGAAATAGTAAAATGACCAAAATACCCTTACCATATCCTATAAAATTCCTCTTATACCCTTCAAACTTATAAAATGACTAAAATGTCCTTTAAATTATTAATTAATTAAAATATTAAATAAAAAATAAAAGATTTAAAAAAAAAATTTCTTCACACAAAATCCCTCACTCCACTCTCTCTTCTTCTTCTGCTTCTGCGCTTCTTCTTCTGCTTCTGCTCTTCTTCTTCTTTTTCTTCTTCTTCTTTTTCTTTTTCTTCTACTTCTCTGGGTTCGATTCGAACCCAGAAACTGGGTTCGAGAAACTAGGTTCGAATCGAACCCAGATCTGGGTTCCAAGGAACCCAAAACTGGGTTCGTTGGAACCCAGTTTCTGGGTTCGAAGGAACCCAGAACTGGGTTTTGGAACCCAGTTTCTGGGTTGGAAGGAGCCCAGTTCTGGGTTCCTTCGAACCCAATTTCTGGGTTCGAAGGATTATCACCATCGTCACCTGATTATCACAATCCTAGAACCACCATCAACACAATCAGACATCATACCCAGATTACTGTTTGCTCATCTTCAACAATTTTTTTTTCTTCAAAAAAGAAAATACTCAATCCATCATCACCATCGTCACCTGCATCTTCAACATCTTCATATCAAAACCCCAATTCTCCAGCAGCAGCAAAACCGCCGACGCCATCCGCCACCATAGCCTTTGCTTCTTCTTCCACATGTTGAGGGATTGAATGTGTGTGTTTTTAAGATCTGAATGATCGAAAACAGATCTGAATGTGTGTGTTTTGCTTCTTCTTTGATCTGAAACCTAGATTGCTCTCTGACGGCTCTCTATCTCAGATGGAGCCTCCATCTGAGATGGCGGTGGAGCAAACTGCTTCATCTCTCCACGTTAGCTCCATCAGATTTTCTATTTTTATTTTATTTTTTTGTGATTTTTTTAAATGATTTGGTGATTTTTGGAGTTTTTGGGTTCTGTTGTTCTGGGTGTTGATGAAGATTACATCCTTGATGATGTTAAAGAAGATGTAGGTCTTGGTTGTGTTCAATATTTGGGATGGGTTTGATGAAGATGAAGCTATCTGGGTTTGATGATCGTTGTTGTTTCTGTTGATTTAATGGTGAAGAATTGTTGCTGTTGATTTAATTTTTTATTTAATATTTTAATTAATTAATAATTTAAAGGATATTTTAGTCCTTTCATAAGTTTAAAGGGTATAAGAGGAATTTTATAGGATATGGTAAGGGTATTTTGGTCATTTTACTATTTCGGATGGAAAATGTTAACATTTTGTACAGAAAGTTAACGGCAGGGGGTAGTTTACCTAATAATTTAAAAACGGGGGGTAAATTTCGATTAATTTTCATTTCAGGGGGGTTTTTCATAATAACCCTTATGGATATTTATATCTATGAATAGTTAGGGATAAACAAATTAATTTAACCTTGTTCATCTAATTCATTTATAGATAATTGATTAAATTATCCACTATATGGTGGGTTCTATAATTGTTTAATTAGGATAAAAGTGATGGTGTTACTATGCTAGTATGCTTGAAAAGTGCTCAAATATTAAATAAAATAAGTACATTATTTTTGTTATTACTTTGATTTCAACTTATTTTTGTGCATTCTATGACTTATTTTGAGAATGATAACTTTTATAGGTCACAATGCAAATAATAAACATATTTCATTATTTTAATAAATAAAACAATGATGGTCAACATCAACTAGGCCAAGTGAGATCAAAACTTTAAGTTCAACATCTCCTTCAAAACTAAAAGAACCAATATTGAGAAGGAAGATACTCCAACTCCATCTCACATCAATACTTCTTATTATGAATGTGACCCAAAGAAGCCTATTCCAATATGGCAATATTTCGTTGACAAGCAAGATGAGATTTGCATAGCATACATTGCATGAGACCATTTCAATCTAATTTGGACTTTCCACTTTCTCTAATTGGGAATTAAAGTTGTCAATTTCAACAACCTTGGTTTATAAAATTTTCATGGATTGGGCACTCAGTAGAAGATGATAGTGCATTTTGTTTTTCACGCTGCCTTTTTGATAATCTCAAACAAGGTATCACACATTTTATTACATTATTGATTAACATGTAAATGAATACAAAAGATATGCTACATTTTAAAAATAGAGAAAATTCTGCTAAAATTTTTATAAATATTCTAACCCACCCTAATGATAACTCCTGACTATTGACTGAACAAATTATTATTATTATTTTTTTTTAAAAAAGAAGTTTAACTATTTTAATTTGTCTTATTTATTAGCACGAGTTATTTTCATTTTTCCGTTTGACGATTGACAAATTGTCATTTTTCCCCTATTGATTCAAAAAACATATTTTTACCTTTTTTTCTGACTTGAGTTAATACTAATTCAGTGAGTTTTTTTTATCTTTTTAAAATCATCAAGGGGAAAATGACTAATCATCGAGGGTGAACTAAAATGAAAATAACTCTATTAATAATCATGCACCAATAATAGACCTAGCTTGTCCCTTGTTTCCACGTTCTTGTTCTACCTCAACCAAGTTCTGCTTCACCGCTTTAGTAGCTGCTGTCAGGAACTCCGACCAGTCCCTACAATGAACCAAAACAAAACCACATCAGAAACTCCATTAAAACATTATAAAAATGTAAATTAAAAATAGTAATCATTAGTTAAGTACAAGATCTAGATCTTGGAGACCAGAAAAGACTGGATATTTTCCGTTATTAGATCCGTCTAACGACTTAAAGTTAACGAATGAATCTGTACTCGAAAATGAGGTGTACGAAAAGATATTACATACCCATTTAACGAGTCAAATGTGAGTCCTACGGTGTATTTGGCTTCCTCAAGAGCCCCTGTAAATCTCTGTAACTCCTTGGTTGAAAAGGTTCCATCGTCAACAACCTTGAGCTGATACGGCTTCACGTCATAGAAGATCGGTATGACTTTCTTCCTGGACTCCATTAAAAGAGCAAGCTCGTGGAGACAGAAAAGTGACTCGCAATATCGAGGCGAGAACACGACAACACCCACTTTGCAGTGTTTGATCGCCGTGTCAATTTTGTCAAACAACCCATCTCCAGGCTTCAAGTTCTTGCTATCCAAAAAAGGGTTCAGTCTCATCCTCCAAAGATGGTCATAAAGCAAACCAGAAAAGGTGGTCTTCGTGTCCGGGCGACGATAGTTGATGAAAACATCATAGGGCCTTTTTATGGGTGGTTGGATTCTACCACCCAAGTCCTTGGCTGAAGAAGAAACAACATGTGATGGTGAAGGAGAGAAAACAAATCCGAGCATGGCCGCTAGAAGAAGCTATTGATAATAAATTTCAGCTATAGTATTGTCTTTAGAATATATTGTTGTTGTAGTGGATTCAGGTGAATTTCTGCGGAGAGACACGGTGGGGGTTTTTTTCTTTTTTTGTTGAACTGCGGGAGGGTGGGTTTTATGTGTGAGTTTAGGCTTCGAAGATATGAGAGAGGTAGTATTATTATTTTATTAGTATTATTATTATTATTATTTAATTGTGATGGATCCTGAGTTCCTGACGGCCTTGACATTTTTTTTCCCATTTTTTTTTTTTGAAAATTATTTGACGGCCTTGACTTGATTTAATCATTTTTTAAGGTATGAAACCGAGAACTGACGGATGATATGGAAGGGGAAAAATGTGTCGCTTTGGAAAATAGGTGCCTCTAATCGGTTTAGCTAAAAAATGTATTCTATCTGTTGCCTCCATTGGCTAGTCCCATTAACTAAACCGGAAAAAAGAGCACTGGCGAGTCCCATTAACTAGTGCATTGGTTAGTCGCATGGTATCCCATTGGGATCTACTCATAAAATGGTTTATGAGTTGAATTATATTTAAAAAATAATTAAAAATGAAATTTTTTAAATTGTTTAAATCATCAAAGAAAAAATAATGATTAGTGAATCATTAAGAAGAAATTAAAATGAAAATAATTCTATTGATAATCATGCACCAAGAATAGACCTTGTCCCTTGTTTCCACGTTCTTGTTCTACCTCCACCAAGTTCTGCTTCACCGCTTTAGTAGCTGCTGTCAGGAACTCCGACCAGTCCCTACAATGAACCAAAACAAAACCACACCAGAAACTCCATTAAAACATTATAAAAAATGTAAATTAAAAATAGTAATCATTAGTTAAGTACAAGATCTAGATTTCGAGACCAGAAAAGACTGGATATTTTCCGTTATTAGATCCGTCTAACGACTTAAAGTTAACGACTGAATCTGTACTCGAAAATGAGGTGTACGAAAAGATATTACATACCCATTTAACGAGTCAAATGTGAGTCCTACGGTGTATTTGGCTTCCTCAAGAGCCCCTGTAAATCTCTGTAACTCCTTGGTTGAAAAGGTTCCATCGTCAACAACCTTGAGCTGATACGGCTTCACGTCATAGAAGATCGGTATGACTTTCTTCCTGGACTCCATTAAAAGAGCAAGCTCGTGGAGACAGAAAAGTGACTCGCAATATCGAGGCGAGAACACGGCAACACCAACTTTGCAGTGTTTGATCGCCGTGTCAATTTTGTCAAACAACCCATCTCCAGGCTTCAAGTTCTTGCTATCCAAAAAAGGGTTCAGTCTCATCCTCCAAAGATGGTCATAAAGCAAACCAGAAAAGGTGCTCTTCGTGTCCGGGCGACGATAGTTGATGAAAACATCATAGGGTCCTTTTATGGGTGGTTGGATTCTACCACGCAAGTCCTTGGCTGAAGAAGAAACAACATGTGATGGTGAAGGAGAGAAAACAAATCCGAGCATGGCCGCTAGAAGAAGCTATTGATAATAAATTTCGGCTATAGGATTGTCTTGAGAATATATTGTTGTTGTAGTGGTTTCCGGGGGAGTTCTGGGGGGCGCCGGGGAGGGGGGTGTTGGTGGTGTAGGACAAAGATATGAGAGGGCGGGGTGGTTTTGGTTTATTATTTTCAAGCGAAATCCAATGGAAAACACAGAACTATCATCCTAGTTTCAACTTTTTGGCTTCGAATATTTGACAACTTCACATGCATGAGCATCGAACGTTCACTGGTGTTCCGTCCCTTTCGTTCCTGTATATGTATACGGAAGAGTCTTAATTACTCGATTTTTGTTATTTAAAACATTTCCAATGCTCTTGTGAGATGTCCCATAGGCCCACCTCGCTTTTCATTTTTATTTCGATATTTTCAAGAAAAGTCTAACTTGAAAAGTTGTTCTTATGAAATCCATCTCTAAACAGTCAAATTTAAAAAACGGACAAAGTACTTGACCCCTATGTGTCTCACATTTCCAAGTTACATAAATACCAAAAAACGGACAAAGTACTTTGACATCTATGTGTCTCACACTTCCAAGTTACATAAATACCAATTTGTCGATGGCAGTAGGATCTAAGCCAGTCCACCGCATCAAAAAACGGACAAAGTACTTTGACATCTATGTGTCTCACACTTCCAAGTTACATAAATACCAATTTGTCGATGGCAGTAGGATCTAAGCCAGTCCACCGCATCATTGCCGCTATCACCGTTCAATTATGTCTGAAAAACTCCGGCTCGCAGATATATTTCCCTTTTTAAATTTGCTGTTTGTTTTTTGGGAGAGTATGGGCCAAGTTTTGAGGATCTTTTTAATTTTTCACTGATATAAAAGAGAACATCAAGAGGTTGTAGAGAAATTGACTGTAATGATTTTGGTAAATAAATGTATTTTATTATTTTATTACTGTAATGATATTGGGTAATTTCAGCAGAAAATAAAATAATAAAGTTGTATTTTCAAGACAAGCTTGAAAATAACTGTTTTCTTGGGTGTGTGCTTTTTTGTGCATCGTGTGGGTCCACACCACAAGATTTATTCTGATCTGGCAGTGATAAGGGGTGAGTAATAGGAGGAGGACTTGAGTTCCCATACGTGTGATGACTTATGTATACACGAGAACTATCATCACATAATTTTAACTTAATTGTATCATGATGAGTAAGAATTATGTGATGATACAATAAGTTAATTAATTTATAAATCATCAGTCTACAATAGTTAATCCAAAGGTAAAAGAAATTATACTTTCGGTATTACATGAGACGAATTTGTAAATTATAGTATTTTTAACATTTTAACGGTGTTTACACATAAATTGGATATATATGATTTTTTTTTCGAATATTATTTATGATAAAAATAATTTAAATCTTATGAAATTGAAAGAGATTTTTTGTCATCAAATCATGAAAAAAGGTAACAAAGGTGCAAAATTAGTCTCCAAATATTGATGACAGTTAATAATATTGCATTTGGTGTGCTGTCTCAATCACGACAGTACTATTTTTATTTGCCCAGCAAAATGCCAAGTACTTGGTTCGACCTTTTGCGTCACCAAATAGGTGGGAGATTTTCTCCCTCCTTTTGTGGGTTTTTCCTCCCTCTGTTACGAGCCATAGTCATACTTTCTGGACCCTCTGTTCTTGGTAGGTTTTATTCATAAAGTTGGATAGTATTTCCAATGTGAATTGCAGTGCAATATGTTCCCCCCCAAAAAAAAAGTAGTTAACTCTGTTGGCAAGTAACTCTAGAGGGCCACATTCTATCAGCCTCCATATTTGACTTACCCTCATAAATACAAAAGCAACGTCCCAAATAAAATCACTTACTAGCACTTCAAAGTTCAAACACTACAACAGTCCAGATTGCCCTTCCCCCCTCGCATCCTCATACTTGTGTGTATCTTCTATATGATTTAGTCTGAAAATTGTGTCAATTATAATATAATCCAATTTAATTTAGATAACGTGACAAGCTATTAATCACCAAATAATTTAAATTATACAATTACTCTTTATTTAGATACTCATTTTCATAACAAGACACACAAACAAAAATAATAATAAAAACCCAAAAGGAATCAGAGATCAGAGTGATCACGTTTTGACCTAATAAATTCAATAAAATTTAATTTCACATATACTTATCTATAATTTTGAGGTCGAAGATGCATGCAATAATATAAAATACAAACAAATTGCATTAAAACTCCATCCCGCTTATAACGGTAATGGTATGTCATATTTATCCGTGTAATTCGATAATGATAGATCATATTTATTTGTATAACTCAATAAAAATATATACAAAAGTAAATGTCAATCTTGACGTGAGGGTGTGAAGTACGGTGCTGGTACTGGTCCAGGTGTCTATGACATTCATTCCCCCAGGATACCATCAACTGAAGAGATCGCTGACAGAATCAACAAGATGCTTGCAGGTCTCAAAACCAACATCTTGTGGGTTAACCCTGAGTGTGGTCTCAAGACCCGCAAGTACACCGAGGTCAAGCCTGCCCTTCAAAACATGGTTGCGGCCGCCAAGCTCCTCCGCACCCAGCTTGCCAGTGCTTAGTGAACGGTCCAGGAGATTGATGGTGTGTAATCCTCCTTCCAAGCCATTGATTTTTACCCAAACAAAGAAACAAGAAAAAGAGATTGCTGTCTTATTATTTCAATTACTGTGCGCCATGATGAAAAATTTAAGTAGGCATAATGTGCCCCGTCTCTGAGGCATGATTTTATATTTGTTTTGTTTTGTTTTTTTCCTTGTTCTTTGTTTTTATTAATTATTATCTGCTTCGGGGATCACATTTCCTAGTGTACCCCATTGAATGGAAATTTATGGAATGCCTTTACGACTTTGTTCATTTACTTCGTCGTTTTCCTTCTGCCCTTTTGCGCTCTCTTTAATTGTCATTATTGAGCTTTCAAATTAGAACCCATTCGTGCTCCTATAAAAATCTCAATATTTTATTTAACTCTTTTTCTCCGTTAATCCATAATTGGGTTTGAACTAAAATTTTTCAACTATCGGATCCTAGTTGTTAAATAATATAAATTATCTCAATAACCATTTTATTGAGCCTAATCCATAACCTTTCTAAAAAACAATTTTAAATCTTACATTTTCTTTTCTTGGGCCTCTTGGGTACTATTTCCTATTCTAACTGGTCTAACCCGTTTCAAAGTCATTACATTTTCCCTTTTCACGATTAGTAAATCATCATTTCCCTTTTGATGATTTTAAAAAGCTTAAAAAATCCCTTAAATTAATGTTAACTCAAGTCAAAAGAAAAGGTAAAAAGATGTTTCTTAAATCAATAGGGAGAAGAATGATGATTTATCAATCGTATGAGAGAAAAATAAAAATAACTCTTATTAATAAATAAGACAAATTAGAATGAAGATTCTAAATTTAGTTAAACTTCTTTTTTACCTTGCAAGGTTCGTGAACTCTACTATCTCAGCACCTATCCGCTTCAATTCAATTTCATTGGATGTCTCCGATGAGACAACAATCAGAAACAAGTCTTTAGATAAGGCAAAAAGCACAATTTCGCGATACCCGCATGTCAATTTCTTGCTATCTTTGATGTTGCGATGTTGGCTGTTGCGATTGGGTGTTTCAAAATCCTTATTCTTAATTTTATTATATTATATTTTACGTTTATTTTTATATTTTCAGTGAGTTTTTGAGATTTGTGTTGTCTTCACTAATGTCGTTTTGCAATTTGATTACTTCGGGTCAGACATGGTGGTTTGATGCAAATTTACATGGCATAAAATGAGAGAGAGATCATGTTTCCTTTAAAAAATAATTGAGTTTGTCAGAAATATAAGTTTGAGATGAAGCCAAAACAATATAGGTATAATTCTAATTTCCCCAATAGTTTGACATAATAGCCAATCCCAATTAAATTAATTATAATTTATTTAAAAAAAAATAATACATCTATTATAAATAAAGAACTGTAAATTCACTACTTGTTTCAAAAGATACCAATAATTTTATAAATTCACAGACACTCTTACTAAATCAAATTTTATGTGCCAATTGATTTGATGAACTATTTTGATGTGGATGCGTCATCTGGAATTGTTACCATGAAATAAAAAGAGAATTTATTTTTCTATAATTTGCCAAAAACAACAGTGGTAATTAATTAACCAAAAAACTAATTCTCCACCTCTGCCATACTTGGTTGAATTATTGGGATATTTAGCCTTAGAAAGCTTGCCAAACACTTTATAGTGCCGAGTGGAGTCCTTAAAATAACGTCATTTCCATAAATTAAAATTAACAATATACAAATATCATGAAATAGAAAATCAATTATCTCAACGATATCCAAAATCACCAAAGATTGTTTCAACATTTCAAGTTTCAAAAACCACCAAATGACAATAACACAGATGGAGAGAGTCTTGAAAGAGGAAAAACTGTGCATAAACAAGAACATAGTACCTTGCAAGGTTCGTGAACTCTACTATCTCAGCACCTATCGGCTTTAATTCAATTTCATCATCGGATGTCTCCGCTGAGACAACAATCAGAAATAAGTCTTTAGATTAGGTAAATGAACCTGCACGACCACGCGATTATAAACATGAGAAGCAGGCCACCAAATAATTCATCAAGCACCTCAACTTAGCTATTATAAGCATCTTACAATAAATAGTAAGGATTTGTTTCTAAAACCAGCAAAACAATTGTAAGTTCTACAACAATATAGATGCTCCACATCAACAACAGCACTCCTACCGCATAAAATTTCAAATCAACTCCGAAAATCTATCGAGTTTCAAACTTCAATCAATTTAAACTAAACAAGTTGCAATAAGAGAAAAATGACTAACATAAAAATTGCTGGCCAACACAATCATCTGTCATATAACAGTACCTCCGCAAATACCTGTCCATAAACCTCACCGAAGGGCACTCATATGCGAGGTGTCCTCGTCCCCCACAGTTGTGACAGATCATCAAGGGTCCCATGCAGTCCCTGCTCATGTGACTCAGCTGCTGGCAGTTCTTACATAAAACATCTCGTCAACCACTGACATTGTCTAGCGGCTCTAGCCACGTGCCCAGATACATTGCACAAATTGCAGATGGGCTCATTAGGACAATCACGTGCAAGGTGACGTGTCTTCGTACAATTGTTGCACGCTTTTTCATTAGTGCAGTCAGCTGCAAAATGGCCTTGCTTATAGCAGTTTTTGCAGAGTCTCAAGTGCCCTGGTGGGAGTGGGGGAGCTGTGCAGTCTCTAGCACGATGTCCACCCTTGCCGCAGGTGTGGCAGATTCCCTCATTAGGGCAATTGCTAGCCATGTGCCCTGGTTCCCGGCAGTTCCAGCATAATGCCTTTGTGGTGCACTCTAAAGCAATGTGCCTGCTCAAATATTTTCTGGTACAGTTACTACAATTATATCGATAGCCAGTCACTAACTTACGCCGGAAAAAAAAAAAAATCTGAAGAATGTAGAAGTTTGAGTAAGGTTGGTTCCATCTCATCATTAAGATACACGTAGATCATAAATGAAGTGTTACGACGAGAGGAAATCATTAAAACAAAGATTTTACTCAGGGGCAACCAGATGCTGCATGCTTCAAGTCCTGAGGATTCTTAAAGCTTGAGAGTACATGTTCTACAAGAAGAAATTTCATAGAAGTCCAAAACTATATAATTTGCAGTAACTGATAAATATTAAGATCTCCTCTTTCTAGAATGTCATATGTCAGCTTTCATCAAGATGTTGGCTGCTAATAGCTGAGACGGCATTAGATAGAAACTTAAAAATTTAAGTTGATCAGTGCAAATGCTAGTGTAGTAAAGGCATAAAATACAGTAAAAAAGAAACGCTGATGCTATTGGTGCTGCAGGAGCAAAAAGCAGCAACAGAATTGAAGTCATGCTTCAGTGTGAGGACATGGGAAAAATATGATGAAATAGATGATTAAATGATCTGGTCAAGGTACCACCGAAGGTCCAAAAACAGCGAGAAAATATGGACGGATAGACAATGTAACAAAAATTCCAAAATGATGAAGTAGAAGCATATACAAGACGGCTTTAGGTTGAAAGGTATATTACATCCGTTTAATTTAATGGCTACGGTAATTGGGGTGATGGCAACGGCTACTGTAAAGATGAATGAGAAATAGAGGTGGTAATGTTCCATTTGTTATGGCAAGTTTAAAAATACATAGCTAAAAGGAAGGGTCTTCTATAATATATATATATAAATTCTCTGGAAAAAACTCTCTTACCAAGAAATCTTAAAGCTAGCTTGCATATCCACGCCCAACTTATCCAATACATCTCAATTTCAGACGCTGCATGTAAACATGTTTTTATATATACAACTGCCAGGTTAAGCACCCACTTGAACATTCAAGAGAGCCATTTTTGCCCTTTAGACTTTACACTATAGCATGAAAGTTTAGAAACCAATGTGCATGACATCATAAACCACTTAATGCAACTAACTGTTTGGAAAATAAAGTCAGATGTTCAGTGCATGCGAGTGATGAAGTAAAAAGTTATGGTATTTTCCAAATGGAATGGAAGAAACTCTCACCCAGAAAGGCCACAATTGTGATAAATAGCCACATTGGAGCACTCTCTAGCAAAATGACCTGGCCTTTTGCAGTTCTTGCAGAGATTGCTTTGGCTGGCAACAAAAGCAAAATATAGTCAACCACGAGCACACAATAATGCATGGTCAAAGAATCCAACATATACACTTGCCACACAATACCTTTATGAGGAGAAAAATTAAAAAAAAATCAGTTTTAGCTTTGTGTCGGTACTGGACAACATTGGCAACGGGGTGTGGAGAGATTAAAACACTCTACACCTAATTGTACAACCCATCTCCAGGCTTCATGTTCTTGGTATCCCAAAAAGGGTTCAGTCTTATCCTCCAAAGATGGTCATAAAGCAGACCAGAAATGGTCCTCTTCGTGTCCGGGCGACGATAGTTGATGAAAACATCACGGGGTCTTTTAATGGGTGGTTGGATTTGGTAATCATTCAGGATTCTACCACAGTAACAACACAAGTGCTTGGCTGAAGAAGAAACAACATATTGTGATGGTGAAAAAGAGCAAACGAATCGCTGCATGGCCGCTAGAAGTAGCTATTGATAATAGGTTTCAGTTATAGCATTGTCTTTAGAATATATTGTTGTTGCAGTTGATTCTGGTGAATTTCTGATGAGACACGGTGGAGGGTGTTGTTATAGGTGAGTTTTGGTTTTAAAGATAGGGCAAATTGCACAAACCTCCCCTGCGGTTTGATGAAATTGCACAAATATTACGATATTTGGATAATATGCACGGGCACTACCTGACATTTTAAAAACTCTGCACAAACCTCTCATGTCGTTAGTCAACCATTAGTCAATTACGCCTAAATCAAAATTTTGAAGGGTAAAATGGTCAATTCATAGCCAATAAATATTGTAATTAAAAATAAAACTAATAATATAATATTAAAAAAAAAAAAAAAAACTATCATCTTCTTCTACCTCCATCATCATCATCTCCCTCATCTCCATCTTCTACATTTATGAAAATCATCAAATCATTCATCATCATCAAACCAACCAAATCAATTATCATTATCAAACACCAAAATCAAACAAAAATATATCAAAGTCATGATAATTAAAAATATTAAACATAAATAATAAAAAAAAAACTTGGTCTCTGGTCTCCCATGGAGACCAACCGTCTCCAGCAATGGAGATGATCTGGTCTCCTATGGAGACCGGTTTTTTCTTTTAAATTTATTTTTTATGTTTTATTTTCAAATAAAATTTAAAAATGTATAATATATTAATTTTAAATTTATTGAAGGTTATTTTAGTCTTTTTATATTTTTAATCATTGACTATGAGGATTTAACAGTTGTTGACTGATGACAGGGGAGGTTCGTGCAGATTTTTGGAAACCTCAGATGGTGCCTGTACGAGTTATCCAAACATCTTCATAGTTGTGTAATTTCATCAAACTTCAGGGGAGGTTTATGCAATTTACCTTTAAAGATATAAAGAGAAGTAGTGCTTTTTTAATTGTGATGACCTTAAATTGATTCGATTTGGAAGGTAGGAATTCTACAGTTCTAAAGATGCATGATGAGGAAAATGTAGCCGCAAAAAGAGAGAAGATAGCTTTTGAAAATTTCGACTTGTGTAATAGGTTTACATGATGGACCCTTTAGACACGTATGTTATTATTATTATTTTTAATTTTTTTTATTTACTGAGATTGGATTAACGAACTACTGAGACTAAGTAAGATGAGATATTGATAACGTGATCCGGAGAGCAGCTTTTATATGGAAGAGATCAACCCGTACGAATATGGGAGAATGACTCACACGAGGGTGGGGTGCGACCCACAAGCGATGAGAGAAGACAATCATATTAATGGTTACACACTGCTAGGTGTTGAACCCAAGTTGTCAGAAAACTTGGGTTGTGCTGTCAACCACTTTGGGAGAGCACTTAGTGACACTCTATTATTATTGTTGTATTGTAAAATTTATCCTGCATAGTTAGACTTAGTCACACTCGTCGTAAATTTTGTATAGTTTCTCACTTGGGCTAAATATCACTTTAGGCCTACCATGGGGTATTACCATTGCCATTTCTACTTGATGGACTGTTACATTTATTTCCACCCCTCTAAAACCATCCGTACACCCCTCGTCCCATTTACCATCAAGTTTAGATGTAATTGCAGTTAGATTGAAATTTGGATTATAATTACACAAATATCCCTCACCATCAGTTGATTTTCGTAAACTTAAACCATTGACTACCATTTCAAACCAAAATGACTACAATACTCTTATCTATGATTTTATATTTTATCTAGATCTAAAAATAATTATTTATATTAAAAAAGAATTAATTACATAAAAGTATACTGACATTTATAATAAATTCATACATAATGTTAGTTTATCAATTATTGCATGTTAATAATGTTGTTTTTTGTTTCCTTAATAAATAAAGCCGTCAACTTAATTTTTAATTCCTTCACACATTAATGGCTTCTATAATTTCCTTTGTTTTTCTTTTTCACCTATTATAATTTTACACCCATTATAAATAAAGAAATGTAATTTCACTATTTGTTTCAAAAGATACCAATAATATTATAAATTCACAGAAACACTTACTAAATCAAATTTTATTATTAGTGGGTTGAAAAAGAAAGGAAAAAAATTGTTTAACTTCACATAAATAATTATATCTCCATACACATATAAATTTATGCCGAATCATTAATGAATAATAAAATAAAAATAATTTTTTAATTATTTTTTTAATTTTCCAGCTGCCAGAAAACCTACACGGCTGTTGGTTACAGCCATGCGCCAGGAACCGGGATACATCAGCTACACATACAGCCCAAACGCACAGACGTATTCGGACACGGACGTGCCACGTGGCTACGTCTGGTGCAGCCATGCAGCACTTGGACTGAGCTTGGGCCATTGAATCATTTTGGGCGGGTCGGCTTCATATTCCAACACTTTCAAAAGAAACGTAGGTTGTATTTCAAAACAGAAGTTTAGTCTTCAATATTCTCAAAAATATAAATTTAAGATTCAAGTTCAAAGGAAAAATAATTTTTTTTTAAAAAAGCTAATATATGCCCTAAGATTTGAAAATATAAATATAAAATTATTTTTTAAGACATAAAAAATTATGTATTAATATATTAAAAAAATAAATATAATTTATTTATCGAAATTTTGGATCGAAAACACATGTTAACAGTACCCTAAATTAAATTAAAATGGAAGTTGTATTTATGTAATTGATATATATTAAGTATTAGGGATAATCCTATTTTCCCCATTGTAATTTGACTTAATGTCAAAATCTCCTAGTATTTTTGGAAATTATTAATATCCCTCTCGTTGATTTATAAAATAGATCATGTATCTCCTGTAATTTATGGAAATGTCCAAAAAACTCTAGTCGACAAAGTTGATTTTAAAAATTAAAGTTTGACTGTTAATATAGAATAGCAAAACTACAAAATTACTTTGATCATTTTAGTTAATTTAGTAATGATAGTAATGGCAGAGGGTAAAATGAGATTTCCCGAAACTACAGTGAATAATTAGCGATTATGTCAAACTATAAGGGGAAAGTGAGATTATGCCTAAGTATTAAGTTATTTAATAAAGGCAATCAATTACCTTCAAATTTGTAATTTCAACTTTCATTTACTTTAATTAATAGCTAATTGATTGATAGGTTAAATACAACAAGTTCAAGTTAAAATCTAAGTTTTAAGTTTAATACAATTTAAGCAAAACCCAAACAGAAATGAACAAACCAGCAAGTGGACGTCGATGAAAGAGCAAACAAAGCAGGTTTGTTTTGAAATTTTGAAGTACAGCAAACCTTTTTGGGACAACTACTTCCACCATGTTTAGTATATGATAAAATATGATTTCCATTGACTTGTTACAAAATCTGTGACTGTGGCATCAATTGTTTCTGCTTCCAATGATTGTAACAAAAATGTTCTATGATATATTATCTTATATATCGTTTTTTATTTTTTTTAATAGTGTGCCATTAAAATCATGAAAGTTAAGGTCATGTCTAGGGCCGGCAATAGAGTGAATCGAGAAGGGATACCTCAATTTTCATCCATGTATCCTTTTGAGATATATATCAATATCCTGATATTCATCTTCATAATTAACATAGATGGAGAAAATTCGAAAGAATTAATATCCGAATTAGGATAGGAATATTCAACCTCACACCCTATAACTCCATATCTAATTAAAAGGTTTTAGTATTATATTTTATACAAGAAAATTGTAATCAGCATCCAGTGATTAAACTATAACTAGCTTTCACTAAATAGAATATTAAGAATAATAATGAACTTATGCATTAGATTAAAGTGGCTTTATAAATTATTCATTATTTTTAATAATTACACAATAAAGCTTGAATTTATTATATTGAAAGAATTATAAATACTAAAAATGGTAATAGATCCTAATGGAGATGGATATCCATAAACCATATGTCCATATCCATCCCATCTTGAAAAATAAAATCAACATTAGGATTGTATTCATCCCCACCCCGTTCCATTATAACAGTATTCATTCTCACTCCAAATGAAGAAAATATTTATGGATATTTATATCTATGAATATTTAGGGATAAACTAATTAATTTAATATTATTCATCTAATTAATTTAGAGACAACTGATTTAATTATCCCATATATGGTGGGTTCTATAATTATTTAATTAGGATAGAAATGATGGTGTTACTATGCTAATATGCTTGAAAAGTGCTCAAATATTAAATAAAGTATAACATTTTTGTTATTACTTTGATTTTAACTTATTTTTGTTCATTCTATGACTTATTTTGAGACTGATAACTTTTATAGGTCATAATACAAAGAATAAACATATTTCATTGTTTTAATAAATAAAACAATGATGGTCAACATCAACTAGGCCAAATGCTCCAAGTGAGACCAAAACTTTAAGTTCAACATCTCCTTCAAAACTAAAAGAACCAAAATTGAGAAGGAAGATGCTTGTACTCAATCTCCCATCAATAATTCTTATTATGAATGTGACCCAAAGAAGCCTATTCTAATATGGCAATATTTCGTTGACAAGCACGATGAGATTTGTAGAGCATACATTGATATGAAATCATTTAAACCTAATTTGGACTTTCTATTTGCTCTAATTGGGAATTAAGGTTGTCAATTTCAACAGTCTTGGTTTATAAAATTTTCATGGATTGGGTGCTCAATGGAAGATGATGGTGTATTTTGTTTTCCATGCTACCTTTTTGATAATCTCAATCAAGGTATCACACATTTTATTATATTATTGGCTAACATGTAAATGAGATACAAAAGATATGCTACATTTTAAAAACAAAGAAAACTCTACTGAAATTTTTACAAATATTCTAACCTACTCTGATGATAATTCCTAATTACATCACTGATTGAACAAATTAATTTTATTTTTATTATTTTAATTTTTTTTTAAATGAAGTTTAACTAAATTTAGAATCTTCATTCTAATTTGTCTTATTTTTTAACAAGAGTTATTTTCATTTTTCCCTCTGACAATTGACGAATTATCGTTTTTCCCCTTATTGATTTGAAAAACACATTTTTACCCTTTTTTCTTACTTGAGTTAACACTAATTCAAGGATTTATTTATTTTTTTGGTATTTTTAAAATCATCAAAGGGGAAAATATTGTTTCACTAATCATCAAGAGAGAATTAAAATGAAAATAACTCTATTGATAATCATGCACCAATAATAGACTTTGTCCCTTGTGACTTCCACGTTCTTGTTCCACCTCAAGCAAGCTCTGCTTCACCGCTTTAGCAGCTATTGCCAGGAGCTCCGACCAGTCCCTAGGATGAACCAAAACAAAACCACGTCAGAAACTCCATTAAAACCTTATAAAAAATGTAATTAAAAAAGAGTAATCATCTGTTAAATACAAGATCTAGATTTCGAGACCAGAAAAGACTGCATATTTTCCGTTAATATTAGATCCATCAAACGACTTAAAGTTAACGACCGAATCTGTCCTCGAAAATGACGTGTGCTAAAAGATATTACATACCCATTTAACGAGTCAAAATTGAGTCCTACGGTGTATTTTGCTTCCTCAAGAGCCCGTTTAAATCTCTGTAACTCCTTGGTTGAAAAGGTTCCATCATCTTTAACCTGGAGCTGAGACGGCTTCACGTCATAGAAGATCGGTATAACTTTCTTCCTGGACTCCATTAAAAGAGCAAGCTCGTGGAGACAGAAAAGTGACTCGCAATAGCGAGGCGAGAACACGGCAACACCAACTTTGCAGTGTTTGATCGCCGCGTCAATTTTGTCAAACAACCCATCTCCAGGCTTCAAGTTCTTACTATCCAAAAAAGGGTTCAGTCTCATCCTCCAAAGATGGTCATAAAGCAGACCAGAAAAGGTGCTCTTCGTGTCCGTGCGACGATAGTTGATGAAAACATCACAGGGTCTTTTAATGGGTGGTTGGATTCTACCACACAAGTCCTTGGCTGAAGAAGAAACATCATGCGATGGTGAAGAAGAGGAAAACAAATCGCAGCATGGGCCTCATGGCCGCTAGAAGAAGCTATTGATAATAAATTTAAGCTATAGTAATGTCTTTAGAATGTATTGCTGTTGTAGTGAATTCTGGTGAATTTCTGAGGAGTGTGTGTGAGTTTAGGCTTTCAAACATATGAGAGAGGTAGTGTTATTATTATTTTATTTAATTGTGATGAATCCTGATGGCCTTTTTAACGTAAGAATCCGATAACTGACGGTGGTGGCAGATACGGAGGGGGGGGAAAATGTGACAGCATCTGAAAATTTGGACTCTTATGTTTGTAATTATCAGGCGTCTCTAATCGGTTTACCTCAAAAAATTATTCCATCGGTTGCCTCCATTGGCTACTCCCAGCAACTCAACAAAAAATAAAATGAAATTATTCTATCTGCTGAGTCAGACTCCTGTGACTTTCGCATGGTATCTCATTGAGATCTCCTGATAAAAATCTTTTTGGGTTGAATTATATTTAAAAAGCAACTAAAGATAAAATTGTTTAAATTATAAATTAAAATATGATAGTACAATTTTAAAAAATTTTGGGATGGGAGAGTATTTATTTATTTTTTTTTAAAGATGTGTCATATAAATATTAGAGAAAAAATATTTATAATATAAAATTAGAATAAAATTGAAAATATATTATTTAGGGAACTTAGGAGGATAGACTTGCAATAGAGTATTTTAAATATCATTAAATGATTTGTAATTAAATTAAATGTCAAAAATTTTATTTTATTTTTCGTTGTTTTTGGATAATTTTAAGTAGGTTGACCACTTAAAAACAATTTAATAGGTATAATTCAGCACCATTAAATTATAAATAAATAAAAACAAACAAACAAACTTACAGTATCAATTCAGCATATGGATTATTATTTTTGTATTGTAAAATATATCTGATGAGTCACATCTAGTACAATAGAACAATGAAAAGGAGAGATCTTAAATTTCTAGCACACCTGCCTCATGAAGTTTTGACCTTTACATTCTCTTTTTGTTTCTGCATGAAATAATTGTAATAGTGATAGTCACTCGAGGTTTTAAGACTTGCGTTGTCTTCACTCATGTTTTGCAATTCATTGCTTTAGGTAAAACATGGTGGTTTGATGCCAATTTACCTTGTCATAAATGTGAGAGAGATCATATTTCCTTTAAAAAATAATTGAGTTTGTCACATACGTAAGTTTGAGATGAAGCCAAAAAATATAGGAATAATTCTAATTTTCCCTTACACTTTGACATAATAATAAAAAAAACCTACTAACTTTAGCAATTACTAAAAATCCTCTGTCGTTTAGAAAAATAGCAAAGAAAACCCTTTATATATAAAAATAGCCAAAAAACTCCTACCGTTAGAGAGATTTTTTAACGATTATATCAAATTATAGGGGTGTTTTGGCTATTTTTACAAACAAAAGGGGATTTTTAACGATTTTTAAAATCAAAGGTTTTTGGTTATTGTCATACTATAGGAATGAAATTAGAATTATCCAAAAAAATATATCTTAAAAAAAATGGCGTCTTAGAGGGTGGCAACGATAAGGAAGAAGAAGAAGGGAGAGAAATTATATGGATATTGTAAAATTAAATTAATAATAAAATAAGCATAAATTAGGTGTATTTATAAAAATATAATAAAATTAAGAAAGTAAAGTATTTTTGATATTAAATAAAGTTTAAAAACAAACTAGAAAAATTTTAAATTTTTTATGACTAAGAGGGTACACAAACAATTTTTGAGGGGTGCAAACATCGCCACTCTTAATTTTGTCCAGAATGTCGATATTTCCACTCCTCTAAAATTGTTTATACACTCCTTTTATAAGTTCAACCTAATCCATTAAGTGAGTATAATTATAAAGATAAATTGCTTAACACCCTTAAAATTCAGGTGTAATTACAGTTACATGGAAATTTTGATTGTAATTACACAAACATCCCTCATCATCAATTGATTTGCATAAACTCAAACCGTTGACCACCATTTCAATATAGAATGATTACAATACATTTATTTATTATTTTATATTTTGTCTCTATTTAAAATAATAATTTATAATAAAAATGATTAATTACACAAAAACATATTGACATTTATAATAAATTCACACATAATGTTAGTCTATCAGTTATTACATATAAAATAGTCTTGTTTTTTGTTTCCTTAAAAAATAAAACCGTCAACTTAATTTTTATTTCCTTCACACATTAATGGCTTCCATGATTTCCTTAGTGTTTTGTTTCACCTATTATAATTTTACACCTATTATAAATAAAGAAATGTAATTTCACTGTTTGTTTCAATAAATACTAATAATATTATAAATTCACAGAAACACTTACCGAATCAAATTTTATGTGGCAATATTGATTTGATGAACTATTGTGATGTGGATGCATCTGGATTTGTTACCATGAAATTAAAGAGAACTTACTTTTCTGTAATTTGCCAAAAACAAAAGTGATAATTAATTAACCAAAAAACTAATTCTCTACCTCTGCCATACTTGGCTGAATTATTTGAGATATTTAGCTTTAGAAAGCTTTGCCAAACACTTTATAGTGCCAAGTGAAGTCCTTAAAATAACATCATTTCCATAAATTAAAATTAACAATATACAAATATCATGAAATAGAAAATCAATTATCTCTATGATATCCAAAATCACCAAAGATTGTTTCAACATTTCAAGTTTCAAAAACCACTATATGACAATAACATAGATGGAGAGCGTCTCGAAAGATGAAGAACTGTGCATAAACAACAACATTGTACCTCGCAAGGTTCGTGAACTCTACTATCTCAGCACCTATCCGCTTCAATTCAATTTCATCGGATGTCTCTGATGAGACAACAATCAGAAATAAGTTTTTAGAAAAGGTAAATGAATTTGCACGACCACGCAATTATAAACATGAGAAGCAAGCCACCAAATAATTCATCAAACACCTCAACTTACCTATTATAAGCATCTTATAATAAATAGTAAGGATTTATTTCTAAAACCAGCAAAACAATTGTAAGTTCTACAACAAGATAAATGCTCCACATCAACAACAGCACTCCTACCGCATAAAATTTCAAATCAACTCTGAAAATCTACGAGTTTCAAACTTCAATTAATTTAAACTAAACAAGCTGCAACAAGAGAAAAGTGACTAATATAAAAATTGCTAGCCAACACAATCATCTGTCACGTATCAGTACCTCCGGGAATAACGGTCCATAAACCTCCCCGAAGGGCACTCATATGCCAGGTGTCCTCGTCCCCCACAGTTGTGACAGATCATCAAGGGTCCCATGCAATCCCTGCTCATGTGACCCAGCTGCTGGCAGTTCCTACACACAACATCTCGATAACCACTGCCACCACCACCACCACGCACACTGGCACCCCGATCTCCAAGAACGTTGCCTTTTGGACATTGTCTAGCCACATGCCCGGATACATTGCACAAATTGCAGATGGGCTCATTAGGACAATCACGTGCGAGGTGACCTGTCTTCCTACAATTGTTGCACGCTTTCTCATTAGTGCAGTCAGCCGCAAAATGGCCTTGCTTATAGCAGTTGTTGCAGAGTCTCAAGTCCCCTGGTGGCAGTGGGGGAGCTGTGCAGTCTCTAGCACGATGTCCACCCTTGCCGCAGGTGTGGCAGATTCCCTCATTAGGGCAATTGCTAGCCATGTGCCCTGGTTCCCGGCAGTTCCAGCATAATGCCTTTGTGGTGCACTCTGAAGCAATGTGCCTGCTCAAATATTTTCAGGTATAGTTACTACAATTATATCAATAGCCAGTCACTAATTTATGCAGGAAAAAAAAAAAAAAAAAAAAAATCTGAAGAATGTGAAAGTTTGAGTACGGCTGGTTCCATCTCATCATTAAGAAACACATAAATCATAAATGAAGTGTTACGACGAGAGGAAATCATTGAAACAAAGATTTCCCCAGGGGCAACCAGATGCTGCATGCTTCAAGTCCAGAGGATTCTTAAATCTTGAGAGGCCATGTTCTACAAGAAGAAATTTCATAGAAGTCCAAAACTATATGATTTGCAGTAACTGATAAAAAATATTAAGATCTCCTCTTTCTAGAATGTCATATGTCAACTTTCATCATGATGTTGTTAGCTGCCAATAGCAGAGACGGCATTAGATAGAAACTTCAAAATTTAAGTTAATCAGTGCAAATACTAGTGTAGTAAAGGCATAAAATACAGTCAAATAAGAAACTCTGATGCCATTGGTGCTGCAGGAACAAAAAGCAGCAACAGAATTTAAGTCATGGTTAAGCGTGAGGACATGGAAAAAATATGATGAAATAGATGATTAAATGATCTGGTCAAAGTACCACCGAAGGTCCAAAAACAGCAAGAAAATATGGATGGATAACAATATAACAAAAATTCCAAAATGGTGAAGTAGAAGCATACACAAGACAGCTTTAATTGAAAGGTAAATTACATCCAATTAATTTAATGGCTGTGGTAATTGTGGTGATGGCAACAGCTACTGTAAAGATGAATGAGAAATAGAGGTGCTAATGTTCCATTTGTTATGGCAAGTTTAAAAATACATAGCCAAATGAAAGACTCTTTTATAATATAAAAATTTTCTCTGGAAAAACCTCTCTTACCAATAACTCCTAAAGCTAGCATGCATATCCACACCCAACTTATCCAATAGATCTCAATTTCAGACACTGCAAGGAAACATGTTTTTATATATACAAATGCCAGGTTAAGCACCCACTAGAACATTCAAGAGAGCCATTTTTTCTCTTTAGACTTTACACTAAAGCATGAAAGTTTAGAAACTAAAGGGCATGCCATCATTAACCACTTTATGCAACAAACTGTTTGGGAAACAAAGTCAGGTGTTCAGTGCATGCAAATGGTGAAGTAAAAAGTTATAGTATTTTCCAAATGGAATGGAAGAAACTCTTACCCAGGAAGGCCGCAATTGTGACAAATCGCCACATTGGGGCACTCTCTAGCAAAATGACCTGGCCTTTTGCAATTCTTGCATAGATTGCTTTGGCTGGCAAACAAAAGCAAAGTATAGTCAAACACAAACACACAATAATGCATGGTCAAAGAATCCAACATATACACTTGCCACACAATAACTTTATAAGGAAAAATATATATATATATTCAGTTTTAGCTTTGTGTTGGTATGGGACAACATCGGCAATGGGGTGTGAAGAGATTAAAAAACTCAGCACCCAATTGTTCAAGCACACTATAAATGAAACTAATAATGCTCAATATGCTTGACATGTAAAACAGTTTAAAACAATTGCTCAATCTAGCAGACAGCAGGTGCACATCCAGAGCAAAAATTAGAAAAACAAAATCTGAATCATCGACAACACAATTAAAGAGTATCCTCCACATAACTGGCATAAACTTCAAGACAGCCTCCAGTAAATCGCATGTTAAAAATTTTCTTTAGCCCCCCTCCCCAACTTCCCAGACCAATTGTCAAGCAGAGAAACAATAAACAAACATATGATATAAAATTCAGAAAACCTGTAACCCCGACGTGACCCTCTCTTGTAAGGTGCATCACGATATGAGAAGCGATCAGACCGGATCTTCCGATCCAGTGGGCTCCTGCTCCTGCTCCTGCTTCGGCTCCTGCTGACTGAACTCATGTTCAGACTAATACCTATCAACACCTACCACAACTGATCTGCAAAAATACCACTAACACCACCACAACAGCTGCTGCCTCCTCCCTGTCCACATCACAACCATACACACCCATCATCATCCATGATTACACAAACCAAACCTTTTACCAAACCCTCCAAACAGAAAACACCAAATCCCTACAGTAAAAGAACACAACATTTTCAGCAAGCACCAATTACACATCACTGCATTCAGCACCATCTCCATAAAATCCTTCACATAAAAATCACGCATCACTTCGAAACAATATCTTCCTGAATATTGCAAAAAGATAGGAGAATAAAGCACAGGTGTACACAAACTCCAACTTCTTGACCAGCTATAACACCAGAATAGCAACTTAACATGATTAGAAAAGGCAAAAGGAGAGGAAAATACTGAAAATTAATCCGTGGACGTTGCTTGTAAGTGGAGATTCTCTCACACATATATCAGCAAGGTCAAAGGACCAGCAGAAGTCGGGATGGTCTGTTTTAATAAGAGAAATACAAGAAATTGTGGGCCACCCATCTCACCCTAGGACACCACCTAATATATCCAAAACCCCTGGAGGTCCTCAAAAAACATATTTCAAACACTTTATTCACGTTGATATTGTCATAAAAAAAGCAAGGTTCAGATACATAAAACCATACAAACATAACCCATGAAGACATAATGACATCCGTATCCCAATTCCCAATGTTAGCTTGATCCACCTTCCAATCTCTTCACTCTGCTAAAACTCTTCGTCCTACATGTCCCATCTTTTGCCGTCTATATTTTCCTCAAACATCGTCTTTAATTGAAACTACGGCAACAACCAACACTTCCAAAACCATACATGCCGCCCTTTCCAAAAGAACCAAAAACTCAAAATTCTTTCAAAAAAGAATCAATTTTTCTACAATTTCACCCAAAGTAAAATCTCCCCATCCAATATATTCATACAATACTCAAAAATGCAACACAATTCCTATAAAACCACACGTTTCCACATTTTGCACAAAACACTAGTTATCGATCTCAGCCAAAATTAGAAACAAACACCGCTCATTTGAAACCACAGAAATGCATATAAACATACACGTATACACATGTGTACATAGAAACGCTCATTAGTCTACAATTAGGTCGAAAACTAAAAACAAAAAAAAAAAAATCTCAAAATTCTTCCACCAAATAAAAAATAATAATAAAAATTAATAATATTCACCCAAAGCAAAATCTCCCCAATACTTATATTCCTATAACATTCAAAAAGCACACACAATTCCTACAAAACCACACATTTCCACATTTTGCACAAAACCCTAATTACCAATCTCAGACAAAATTAGAAACACCACCGCTGATTCGAAACCACACAAATACATATTAACATACACATACACACGTATGCCTATAGAAATGCTCCATTACAGGCTACAATTAGGTCAAAAACGAAAACGCACGATTGGAGAGCAAACCCTAACAAATAGATAGAATCTCTCACTATACAGTCAAAATCATTACAACAAATTAGGAGACGAACCTGACGAGATTTTGGAGCTCAGTTTATTCAAGTGTGTGAAATGAAATCGAGAGCTGAGCGAGAAATTATTGTACGGACAAAATTTGAGGAAGGTAGCGATTTTTTTTTTTTTTTTGAAAAAAGAAAAATTAATTTTGGGAGAGGAGAAGCTGGCAGCCGCTCATCAAGTCGTGTCCTGGGTTGTGATGTGCGGGTGAGATCGGTCTCTATATAAGGCCCACAAGTGTTTGATTTTCATTGGAGGCCCACCAAAGCCCAATAAGTATTTACGTAGTTAATTAGGGTGAGATATTGGGGATAATGTATGTTTGTTAATAGTTGAAGTGATTTATCTTTTATAGGTGTTTGAGTCATACTTTTTTGTCTATGAAATCGCAATGTTGAGGGAGTTGCTTTCGTAATTGTTTATATAGTAGCTGATCTCGTTAAATCCAAACCGAAACTCTTACTTGACTTCGAAACAAAAATCATGTTATAACTTGTACTCACACTCCCACGCTTTAAGTATAACAACCAAGATAAAATATTCTGGGCTCATCAAGTATAGATAGAATATAGAGTCTATCAATTATTATTCCCATTATTATTTATTTATTAAAAGTTGATATCGAATAAGTTAGAATTCTATGGGGACCTATCATGATCAAACGTTATTTATGTGTTCTAAAAATTACTCTCATAATAACAGAAATAAACTACTTATACAAACTTTAAATTGTGTTTAGTGGAAATTGAAACCCCGGCTCTTTAATGAATGAAAAGATGTACAACCACATATGTTAAGAGGTGATATTCAATTATTATTATTATTAGTATCGTTATTATTATAAATGTGTATTAAGTTATGAACTACCTTGTAATATTATTGGAACTATGTGGTAGCATTAATTCAAGTTTTATTTTCCTTTTTGACGCTAAAATTACTCGTAAACCAAGCATCTCAGTTGATGTCGAGAGTTTTTGTGGATGTGCAAACTATATATTCTCACATGAATCTTGAATCGTTGGATCATTTGCTTGGATCATTTCATGGTTAAGTTTTGTTTGGGCTTATTTGGCTTTTTATTCTTTTTTATTTTTTTGAAGGGTTCTTGTTATTTTCTTTATTCCCACTTAGGTTGTATTATGATTACGTTTTTATACCATGTTTGGAGTGTATATAAGTGCTTTTGAAAAATATTTGATAGTTGGGGTCTTCTCTAAAGCTCTCTCACTCTCTAGAGAGAGAAAATACTCTAGCCCTTAGTGAGAGAAAACATCGATGAAGGGTTTTCTCGACTAGATCTGGGCCAGTTTCGGCATTATCTTGCTTCTCTCTTTTCCCAATTATCGACGTTTCTTTCTTTTCTGGTTTCTCACCTAGAATTTTCACTGGTTTTGGGGTTTTTAGGATTGGATCTAGTTAATAACTGGATTTAGCTCTAAAACCCGATTTAATCTGGTTTGGTTTGTTTATATTGCAGGTGATAGGTGAAAATCAATAGCTTCTAGCCTCCTTGCGGCCAATGACGGTGATGGTTTCTGGAGTGATTTCTGCTAGATTCTGGTGTAGCAATCAAGGTCTCATGGCTTTATAAGGATGGTTTTATTCAAGTTAAGGAAAGAGATCTAATTGCCATAGGGGTGGTTTCCTGTCTAAGGCACCTTGTCCTATTTCCAAAAGCTATCTAATAGCTATTGACTTTTAAGTTAATGAGGAAATATTGTATAGCTTATTTTGGGTGCTATTAATTTTCAATTTGCTATTGTTCTTTGTTTTAATTTATGTTTTAATCATGGAATAAAAACTCGGCCGAGTTGGCCGAGTTCTCGCCGAGGACTCGTCGCTCGGCCTGCTGCCGATCCGAGAATCGCCGGATCGGCAGCACAAATCGGCCCGGGTCAAAAATCGGCCCAACTCGGCCTTAACTCGGCCCAACTCGGCGCAACTCGGCCCAACTCGGCGCAACTCGGTCCAACTCGGCGCTGTTCCAACTCGTCAGTTCTTCTCTTTATTCTGCCTCAGTCCTCTTCTGTTCTGCCGTTCTGCTTCGTCGCTCCGTCACTGCCGTCGCTGCCGTCGTCGCTCGCGCTGCTGTCGCTGCTCGTCGCTCGCGCTGCTGTCGCCGCTCGTCGCTCGCGCTGCTGTCGCCGCTCGTCGCTCGCGCTGCTGTCGCCGCTCGTCGCTCGCGCTGCTGTCGCCGCTCGTCGCTCGCGCTGCTGTCGCCGCTCGTCGCTCGCGCTGCTGTCGCCGCTCGTCGCTCGCGCTGCCGTCGCTCGCGCTGCTCGTCGCTCGCGCTGCTCGTCGTTGCCGTCGCTCGCGCTGCTCGTCGCTGCCTTGTTCGTCGCCGTCGCCGTCACAGCCAAGGTCGCCGTCTATCATCATCTTCGGTCGGTGGTGGCTGGTCGGCAGCTTCTTCTTCTTCTTCTCTTCTTCTTCTTCTTTCTTTTCTTCTCTTCTTCTTTCTTCTTCTCGGCGACCGACTCAATAGTCAATATCAATTTTGTGAGTCAAAAGACTCAAAACAAGTTTTTGGCTTCTATTTTCCTCCCCAATCAATTTTGAAAATGACGGTCACGTCCCGAGAAAATATCGGTCTCCTCCCTTAACTTTTAACTCAATTCTATTTTGACCACAAATATTAAAACTTATACTCAATTTAATCCTTTATCACTTTTATTTTATAGGGTTGACCTGGTTTGACCATTGGTCAACGGTTTGACCGTTGACCGATGGTCAAACCGAGTACTCGCCGAGTACTCTCCGAGTTGCCGAGTACTCGCTGCTCGCTGCCTCGCCGGTCGAGTAGCGAGTAGCGAGTTTTCGAACACTGGTTTTAATTGATATGTGGTTGGCTGAATTCGATGTTGTCTTGCCATTCTCATGATTGTGAATCACCCGGTATTCCATCTGACTTTCTGTAACGAGCTCGATCCAACCCCCTCTTGGGCCCCGGCCTGAGCTCAAAGGGATTTGGTTGCGATCGGCCCGGCCACCCCATCGTGGACCTTCCTCTCGGCCTCAGCCCACATGGATTTGGTGGCAGGTACTGTACAGTCCCCTTGCCTGCTTTTCTCGCCTCCCCCGCCACTCGAACCCATGACCCACAGGGTTATAGTCAATTGGGAAGCATGGCGAGTACCGACTGAGCTAGTAGTTCAGTTGGTACTCGTCATGCTTCCCAATTGACTATAACCCTGTGGGTCATGGGTTCGAGTGGCGGGGGAGGCGAGAAAAGCAGGCAAGGGGACTGTACAGTACCTGCCACCAAATCCATGTGGATCGAGGCCGAGAGGAAGGTCCACGATGGGGTGGCCGGGCCGATCGCAACCAAATCCCTTTGGGCTCAGGCCGGGGCCCAAGAGGGGGTTGGATCGGGCTCGTTACACTTTCCGTACTTATTCCTCAATTGAGAATAGTTTCTGGTGTATTTGAGCTTATATGGTAGTCTCAAATTTGGTTGGTTATTAGAATTGTAAGCTTGTGGCTCCCAAATTTGGGATAGTTATAAGGAAATTTCCAATATTTCAAAAGAAAAATATATATATTTGATAGTTTTTTTTTTTATTTTTCAAAATCGAACACTGAATGGTTTATAAATATTTTAAAACTTATCAAGATCAAGCAATACATATACAACCTAAATATTTGTTTTTATAACAAAATTATAATCAATATTTCAAAAAAAAATTAAAAAAAAAAATCTCACATACTTTTGTAAATGCAGACATTGAAACTCGAAGTGAGTGATATCTTTTAGAAATATTTTACTCGCTAACAAAACTCTTAGATAAGCTAAACACTTCCATTATATAATTTTTTTTTTTTCCTTAAAGAAAATGTTCTAACAATACATGAAACTATTATTCTTGTATCATAAATACTCCCGAACAAATATATAAATTGCATGATGTTTATACTTGAATAGTAGCTTATGTCTTTTTGCTTCAATAACAAAATTCTAATCAAAGAAGCCAAAATTCATGTGAACCAAGAATGGGCCAAATTCTTTTTTGTATGGACAGATCGTGACATTATTCTCTTGGACAAAATTTTTCACATGGCCGAGCCTACTACTATGACTTCTTCTGGAATTGTTTCAGGTATGGATTGATATATGGAAGGTTCAAAAATAACCGTGGCTAGTAATCAATGAAGCAATTTTTTTTAATTAATCTTTTATTGTTATAATGCTAAAATTATAATTGAAAAGTACTGATTTTTGTTAAGCTAGCATCGAAAATGTTAAAGAACTATCAAGATTTAATATTGACAAGACGTACCGAAATCAGTTACTATTTATACAATTCAAATATTTATTCCTACAATAAAAAGAAAACACTTTCTACACATACTTGAAAAATATGTATAGTATGACTTAAATCTCATCGCTAAATTAGATAAGAAAACGCATAATCACTTGCACTAGAATGAGATGAATAAAAATCTCGTCTTAAATTATGAAGGCCGATCTAACTTTAAAAGGCCTTATAAGTTTCATAAGTTAAGCGCATTATGGGCATCTTGGATGTGAATGTAATAGACTGGCATTCTAACATCAATCAATGATCTTAAGAGGTTAAACTAAAGATTTTCATGGATTAGATTGATTAATTTATTACAATTTGATTCAATTAAACAATAATATTTTTTTTTTTAATTCTATATTTGAATTTCAATTTCATAGCATTGAATTTAGATTTAATGACTGTTTTTTCCTTATTAAAAACTTGTTACAAGTTAAATCTTTGATTTCAATACTTTAATTGCCAAATACACATTGAAAATGAAATATCAATCCATCTAAAGCGGGAGGATAACAATTTTGTTGTATTGTAGCATGATATCATCAACTAACTACTTTTTGATTATTAAACATATCAATCCTCAACACTCTAGTAGAATAATCAAAATTTTCATTAAACTAGATCAATTTAAATTAGTTCAATCAGATCTAACCTAATTGTAATGGACTTTAAAACATTTTGGAGAAAATAAACAGAAAGAACAAAATGGTAGTTGAAAAGTGCAAACAGTTGGAACAGTGGGATCACACATAACTTCAAAACAAGGCAAATTAAGTAAGCAAAGTAGCAATTCATGATCCACCCTTAAATACGTTAAACTACCAAGAGTGCTTTAAAGTCGTACTAATAAGTTTCTTCCACTTACAACACCAAAACTATGCTTGGTCATCAGGTTGCTGTCTAACTATCGTTTCGTTTTTTATTTTTTTAAAGTTAACATTTAATGAATTAAGGACAGACAAGATCTGTCTAGATCCATGATTATTTTCACAGTTCAAATCGGATATGAAAACTTATAATAAAAGATAATCATTTCCATAATAAGAAGATAAAACTATCCGTAAAAAATTACAAAATACACTTATTGGGATTTGAACCTCAACAAATTTACAACCTACTATGCTATATCTAGAAGGTCATGAACCAGTTAACCGATACAATTGATGCTTAAACAACAAATAGAAAAGCAGATATTACCTAAAATACTGTTGCAAAAGCTAAAAGCAAAATAAATTGTTACCAAATTAGCATGTGCAGTTGCAAGAAAATCTTCATTGCATTGTAGTGTATGTATTCAATCGCTCGAATAAGATCATGTGACATAGAAACTTACATGTAATTGATTATTTATAATATATATATACTTATATGTAATTGATTATTTAGAATATATATATAATTTTCTCATATATTTTAAAAGTACCATATGGAATGTTCAACTTATAATTACATTTATAGACAAATAAAAGGCTTGATGTATTTTCTGAAAAAGTATTTGATTTACCTGATAATTCATATAATAAACACACTCCCAAAAACAATATTGTTGGGGTCTAACTACTTAAATTAAAATATTCCAATTTCCAAATTTATTTCAATAGAAACTTTATTAGAAAATAGCTGCAAAATTAGGTCACCTACTTCAATTAAAAGGGCTGTTAGGTTGCTACCAAAACATGCAATTTTATATTAACAGTGACAGTGAGTATAGAAAAAGCAATAACATCGAAAGCTTAACAGAATAACTGTTCCTTTTTATTTATTTATTTATTATTATTTTTTTATGGATAACATGTGATAGCATAAATGTGATGTCTATTAGCCTCAGTCATGAAACACCACACCTCATTTTCTATCAATTTTCAACTTTTCAACATCTCCAAAATTGAATTAGTACACAAATTATTTGTTTATGTGTTATTAATCAATGATGAATTCCATAATTCTACTTATTACTACATGTGCGACAAGACTAGGATTTTATAGTATAATCCATCATACGTTATCGCGTTATATTTTATCTAAATATAAGGGTTTTAGATTTAGTCTTTAAATATAAGAGGTTATGAAAAATAACTGCAAACCCAAACTCCATTGAATGACCTTATGCTAAATACGTGATATTGAATCTTAATTTTTTTTGGAGGAATTACAACATTAACATAGTTTTTATTAGTATGCAGAATACACAAAACTATATACTAATTATCATGTTGATAAATGATAAGTGAAGTTAGATGTTACAGCTGATAGACATTTGAAGTTAATCGTGACAGTGGTTATATTAATGGTGAATTTATTGCAAATTTTATGAACTATAAAATCGGCGTCCTTGTTTTGGTTCACGAGACTGTACCAAAAGATTTTGACGCAAGAAAATGACATTGAGAGCTGACCCTATTCCAGCAAAGGAGTCTCGTATAGTTGCTGATATATAGTGATATGCTGAAAGAAAAAGTTACTTGTTCCCATCATCAATTAATGTTGCTAAAACCCAATAATTCCACTACCCATTTTAGATTAATGAAACTAAATTTTCCCTATACGTGAGAACTATAACTGACATCTCATACCAAGAAAAACTATAGATTTATAAATTTATATATGATATGAAAAATATAATCTAATTGATTAATAATAAATAGAAATAACCTTTAATAACTCAAGTTGTTAGTAAATTTTTCTCTTCATATTCGTGATAAGAATTTGAAGTTCAAATGTTTATATGTCAATATAAATATAAAATTTTATCCCTTTTATTATAAAAGTATATATCTCATAATATTATGAAATTAAATTTTTAAATTATATATGATATTTAATATTGATAGATCTCAATAGACGTTACCCATTTGTAAGTAGATATAAAAAATAATAATAAGAAGTTGAACTAAAGTTGTATTCTAGTTCACAAAAAGCACTTCCCCAAAAGACAAAGATAAAAATAAAGAAGAAGCATTGCCACTTCTTTATTGAATATAGCTTTACCTTGAACAAGGGGATAAGAATATTTTTCCACATTCTCTCTCCTCTTTATCACCATTCATGTAGCCCCCATTCAGCTTTTGGTCTCCATTGGCTGACTGACCTATAAGAAGCTTGCCATGCATATGTATCACTCTCCAAAAGTGATTTTTCTTCAAGTGCTTTTCTTCATCTTATCTGTCTCTCACCAGGCCACGCTTTCCCGTAGAGCGTCTGCGCACGCATCATCTCCTCGTGCCGTGATTGGTTTCAATTTTGTCACCAGTGATGTGAATTAGATGAATCAAGGTATGGCTGATCGATGTGTCCGTATTAGTAACCTGAGCACGATGTTGGTATTAGTAATCATATCTAGTAAACATTTCATATTTACATGGAATTATATTTAGTTCACTATTCTTTTAACAATAATATAAGAGCGGTTGAATATCTTTTTTTTAATTTTTAGAAGGGATAATTTTAATGTTCTCACTGTAGTTTAACATAATCGTTAATTATCCCTTTATAGTTTTTAAAAATTCTATTTTACCCCTTTTGTTAATTCTGTTAGTGAGAATTGATTTCTGACTATAATAATGAACGAAAAGGCCAAACTGCCTCTTAACACTGTAACTATATAGAACACTACGATCATCTAACTCAAACACATTCACTCATCATTCAACCCAGATATATTCAACCAAACCATCATCAAATGCAATAGCAACATAACACAAACAACATCATCAAAAAAACACAACAGCAACATAACAAAAAAAAAAAAACAAAACCAAACAAAATTTTGGGTTGGGTTTTCAGCACTGGAAACCTAGAGATTTTTGGGTTTCCGCACCGAAAACCTATCTACAAGTTTCCGGCGCTAACACCCAGAGATCTCTGGGTTTTCAGTGCCGGAAACCAGTAGATTTATGGGTTTCCAACGTGGAAACCTGTCGATCTCTGGGTTTTCGCATCGAAAATCCATAGATCAAATCTGGGATTTTACGTCGGAAACCTAGAGCCTCTCGGTTTCCGTCGAAAACCAATAGATCGAAGCTGGGTTTCCGACGAAACCCAGTTTCGGTATTGCCGAGAGAGAGAGAAGAAGAAGAAGAGAGAGAGAGAGAGAGGAAGAAGAAGAAAAAGAAGAAAGAGAGGAAGAGAGAGAGTGGAGATTTTTTTAAATTTTAAATTTTTTTTAATAGTTTTGATTACCACCGTCCATTTTAAAGATGGACGGTGGAGATTTTTTTTCATTTTTTTAAATATTAAATTATTATTTTATTAACTATTTATATTTTTTATATTTTATTTTACTTTGACAGTTTTGCTCTTCCATATTAATGGTCAACTGTTGACTTTTAATGTCCAAATTGACAATAAGGGTTTTTTGGATATTTTAATAAACTACAGAGGGTTTTTTTTTATCTATTTTGTAAATCAAGAGGGGGATATTAGCGATTTTTTAAAGCAATGAAGGATTTTGGTTATTTCATCAAACTACAGGGGGGAAATTGGGATTATCCATTTTTAGAAATCAATAGTTTAAATTTCATTCTTATTCTAAAACATAAAATGTGAGTAGTTTTCAATAAATTTAATCTCTTTTCTTACCATTAGAAAAAAAAAATGGAAAAAACATTAATATAACAAAATTTGTAAAAATTGCTACATTTATGACATAGAAATAGCAAATTTGAAAGAATAACTAGGCGACGAACGTGATATATATATTAAGTACCAATCGATCACATGTTCTAGTTCAATAGCATTAGCAAACTAGCAAGGTGGTAACCATATAACTAAATTTTAATTTGTTCAAACATATTAATTTCAATGCTAGTAGGTTTGATTTTGCTAGATTTGGACGATAATGATAAATTTGGTTCAATGAAACAATTCACATTACTAGTAAGGGTATATGGATAGATTCCTAAATCTAGGATAGCCTTACATAGTTGGAACACTCTTTAATGAATAATAGCAAATAGATTTCTTACTTGGAAAGAATTCTATAGGATGTACTTATCCCATCTTATATACACTTTATTTAATGAAATTTTTATAGAGAAGTGATGGAGTTAAAGATGACTCATTTATCAAAGCATGTCACTTTCATTTTATGAAAAACATTTCGTTATTTGTGAATCTATACGTTGAATTCTCTTAAATTATATCATGTAATATAAGAGATTCAGGTGATTCAGTTATTTATATTATATAATATAATTTAAGTGAATTGAATGTAAATATTCATTGTATTGGAACATGTTTTTTTTTAAATAAAAAATAAAAAATAAAAAGTTGAGGAAGAATTTGAACTTAAAACTTCAACTTTACTAAAAAATGTGGTTACCAATAAAATTGAACGTACCTATCATCACATTAAATAGAAACAGTTCTTATTGTTTTAGAACACCAATTGAAACTAAAATAAGAGGGAATTAATCAAAACCCAACAAACCGCACACATGTTGTTTGTCCATTGCGATTGAGAGTGGTGCACTCTAACCGCCCACTATTTTTGAAGTTGAGAATTAAGGACAAACAACAAACCGATGCCATAGTATCATAGTATCACTGACAAAATTCTTTAATAAAAAAATAATCCAGACAACACATCCATTCATAATTTACATAATTTTCTTCCACGTCCCTCACACCTATCCGATGCCCATTTTTAACAACAAAATCAAAAAATATGAGAAGTGAATTTTTCAAATATTGTACATTTGTTTGATTTCATAAAATCCTAAAAGACTTGGCTTAGACCTTCGACTCAATGAGTATCAAATATAAAATAGAAACTAATAAAAATGATTGGGATGGTATGCTTTGTTTTCAAGGTCATGGATTCGAAACGCATATCTTTCCACTAATAATATATGAACAATTTTTAAGTTGTGTTTTTCATCTCGTCTGAGAGTATATCTCCGTTTCACTTTTAAAAGCCTTAATTCGGAACGCGTTATAATGCTTCAATCCAAAAAAAAAGAAGACTAGGATGGACCCACAAATGGTGGCTTGTGAGTGCACTCACTTACGTTAAGGCATGTGAGTTTCTGTCAGTCTCGGCGCTTGTACGCTTCAGTGCACAATCCACTGACCACTGTCAGTCGCAGACTCTCTGCCCCGTGACATCCGCTTTCGCTGCTATATTCAATTACTAAATTTTATACACCAATTCTTCCATTTATTTATATTTTCTTATTTTGTCATATTAAAATAAAAATATTGAATGATAAACTCCACTTCCCATAAAACATATATTCATTTTTTACTCCCAAATTTTGATAAGATGGAACCTTAATTTAAGCAACTTGGAGTACAACAAATTTGAAAGGAGACATTAAAGTTCACTAAAAGACCACCAATTTGCTGAAAGTTTCTATATATCCCTCACCAATGAATTTTTGTCAAAAACGTTATTTATATGTTAGATTGTTGATAATTTTTACTGTTATCTTAATTCACCTTCAGTGAACGTAAAATAACATTAATCTTTTAAATCAACATAACAATATCAAACATTCTCTAAATATTCTACAACGCAAATATCTCCATTTATAATTTTTATATCAATCTATACATTAACCGTCATAATCACAATTATAATGATACGATTAATCATAATCTCTCTAACATGTACCATTTTACAACACATGTTCTTTTGTCTTTATATAAAAATTTTTATGTCAATCTATTTATCCACAGTCATAATCACAATAACAATAATACAATGTTCATGTTACTAATTATGTACAATCTATCAATAAATATATAAGACTATAACATATATCATTGTACAATCACATGTTTTTGTCAATCCACTCCTACATTAAAGCAATGTAATACCAATCTATTTCAAAATTTTAAACAAACATTTTTTAACTAATTGTAAATTTTTTAAAAACAAATTTTACATTTTTGCCAAAAAAAAAAAACGAACCAACCAACCGACCTCACTATAAAAACCACCTCTCTCCCCTCCAAAAAAACCAACCACCACCATGACTTCCTCTCCACCTCTTCTCCTTCTCACCACCGCCATTCTCCTCCTCCTCATCCAATTTCCCTTCCACGTATACTCCTCCAACCACGACTACCTCGACGCATTGTCCAAATCCATCCTCTTCTTCGAAGGCCAGCGCTCCGGCTTCCTCCCGCAGGACCAGCGCCTCTCCTGGCGGGCCAACTCCGCCCTCAGCGACGGCTGGACCTACAACACCGACCTCGTCGGTGGCTACTACGACGCCGGCGACAACGTCAAGTTCGGCTTCCCCATGGCCTTCACCACCACCCTCCTCTCCTGGAGCCTCGTCGAGTTCGGCGACTCAATGCCCTCCTCCGAGCTCAGAAACGCCCTCGTCGCCGTCCGCTGGGCCACCGATTACCTCCTCAAAACGGTTTCTCAACCCAACCGGATTTTTGTCCAGGTAAGTAACTGACCACATAGTGGTGGTTTTGTGAATTTTTAGTTATGATAAGGGCATTTTGGGGAAAGTAGAAAGTTTGGTTGAACTAACCCGTGACCAAGTAATGCGTGGGGATCGTGCTTATGCTTAATTTTTGAGACTTCACGTTGCCTAGAGTTGGACAGGTGGTGCTCTTTTACTATATTAACCTCAATAGTCTTTCAATTAAAAATTTCATTAAATCATTATTAATTTTTTAATATATATAAAATAAATGAATTAATGCATTGCTTTCTAAAATTTGAGATCAGTTTTAAAGCCTATCAAGATATTTATAATGTAAATGACAAAGACATTTGATGTAATGGAAGTGTATTTTGGAAATATATTTCTTAAATATGACTTTTTAAAAGCTGATAAAATGAATATACAAGAAATTTTGTATAGTTGTTAATTTTACTTTCGAAAATATTGGGAATATCGTTAGATTTTAAGTTAATTTTATTTCTTTGTTAATGTCCATACTTTTTTTTAATACGAATTTGTTCGGTTAAAAAATTCTTTGTATACTTGTATAACATATTTTAATGTTGAATAACAGTTGTTTGGTAATTCTTAATAAAACAAAATATATATAAATACTAAATAGATCTCCCAATTTTAAGTCATACGAGGGCATTTTGGGAAATGCGTAGTGTACTACTTCCATGAGTGAATAGTAGAAGTGCGTGGCTTTCGTGGACTAAGTTTTCTGTATGTCGTCTATTGACCATTGGGCCCCCACTCCTAGTCTTCCATTTTTGGTTTTTATAAAATAATATAAACAAATCTCACTCATCTCACCCGGAGGTGCGTGCTCTGCACTCATCTATCCGACGTGGACTTGTCTTTAATTAGTAAATCTAATTATTTTAATACAACTTATACAAACCAACCTGCCCTGTCTCATCACCAACCTTGTCAGAATAGGAAACTATACATTTTATTTTATTTTTTCTTAAAGGAAACTATACATTTTTTTTTGTCTTGTATTAATCTTCTGTTATAATTATTTATTAAAAATTTATAATACAAGATTAATTTATAATACAGTTTTTTGAAGTAAATTTAGAATACATTTATCAATCATATGTTAAAGAAAAGTCTCTTTTCTCGACATGAATTTAATGCTCACAAAAATTGATTCTCAATTATATTTTGTAAATATGATATAATTACAAATTGATAATTTAAGTTTTGTTCATGCTACATGATTCGTGATTAATAAACGTGTTAGCATTATTTGTAATAGTAAAATTTATCAAGTGTATCATTGTTCACGTTTTTCTGATATTATAGAATCTTATCTACACGTCTGATAAATTCATTCAGTAATTATGCTTTAATGCTTTCTTTATTTAACTAGTTATGCTACAATTAATCTAAACAAAGTAAAAGTGTTGAATGCAATCGATTTAGGAAGCAGAACCCATTGAGAGGTAGGACCATTTTTATCTTTCCGTACCATAAACCACGACTTGACCCACTTTTTTTCTTCATCAAAATCTGTGAATTGCATGATTGGTTTATAATTTCTCTCCATCATTCTTTATTGGTAATTAAGTGTTTTTGATAATTTTATAAACTAGTTTATATACTATTTTTACAGGTGGGTGATCCAAACGTAGATCACAGTTGTTGGGAGAGACCAGAGGACATGGACACTACTAGGACTGTGTATGCTGTTGATGCACCAAACCCTGCTTCTGATGTGGCTGGTGAGACAGTAGCAGCTCTATCAGCTGCATCAATGGCATTCCGGTCATCGGATCCGGGCTATGCAGAGACATTGTTGAGAACGGCAGTTAGGGTTTTCCAATTTGCAGACAGCTACAGAGGAGCATATAGTGACAACTCCAACATTAGAGGTGGTGCCTGCCCATTTTACTGTGACTTTGATGGATATCAAGTAAGCAAACATGATGTTTTAATAATTATTGACTTGTTTCCTGTGGCCTATTACTATTAGATGTATCGTATACAAGTGGTGGTCCATATGTTTGTTGGTTTATTAAATTTTAATTAAATGCAAGTCTATTTTTGATGGGATTTCTCAGGATGAGTTGCTTTGGGCAGCGGCTTGGCTGAGAAGAGCCTCTCAGGATGACACTTATCTTAACTACATACAAATGAATGGCAAAACCCTTGGTGCTGATGAAAATATTAATGAATTTGGTTGGGACAACAAGCATGCTGGTATAAACGTCCTGGTCTCCAAGGTAAGATTGCTTTTCAAATCATTTTCAGGGATTGAGATCCTCTCCTATGTTGATTTTTTTGTTAATAGAATATGTCACTAAACCTATACCGGTTAATAAAAAGATCAGTATAAGAGAGGATCCTAATCAGTTGAAAAAAAAAATACAAATTCTATTTTCGTATAGACTTAAAATTTATTGAAAGTCTTGTTTGAATTTGTCAAAAGAAATATCCTTACATCTTGTGTGTTGTTTCAGGAAGTCCTGGAAGGTAACCAGTACTCACTAGAGTCATACAAGGCATCTGCTGATAGTTTCATGTGCACATTGATACCGGAATCATCATCATCACACATAGAATATACCCCAGGTGGGCTAATATACAAGCCTGGAGGCAGCAACCTCCAACATTCCACCACAATTTCATTTTTGCTACTTGTTTATGCAAATTACCTAGCCAGAACATCACAGTCCGTTAATTGTGGTAATCTCTTTGTTACTCCGAATTCCCTCCGTTTACAAGCCAAAAAACAGGTTGATTACATACTAGGGGATAATCCCATGGGATTATCATACATGGTTGGTTATGGCGACAGGTATCCACACCGGATTCATCATCGAGGTTCATCCTTACCATCAATAAAAGATCATCCTCAATTTATTTCCTGTAAAGAAGGTTCGATTTATTTTAACTCGACAAATCCTAACCCTAATATATTAGTTGGAGCTATAGTCGGAGGACCTGGCGAAGATGATGTTTATGACGATGATCGTGTTGATTTCAGGAAATCCGAGCCCACAACATATATCAACGCACCATTTGTTGGTGTTCTTGCTTATTTTGCTGCTAATCCATACACTAGTTAGTACAAATGTTCAAGCTGTACATCGGTTACAATTTATAAGCATTTTATAGACAGGAAAAGTGTCTCTCATCTTGAATGAAAAAACAAAGAGGGAAGAGGCTTGTTAGTTGGTTGAATTCTAGGCAATGGATGCACAAGAACTACTTGTGCCATTTTTATTTGAAATTGTAAAATCCCAACAATGGTTCCGTGAATCAAATCAAAGTTTCAAATCTTTTTTATTCTTGGTGCATTATTTTTCACATGATCCCATACTTCTATTTTTAGTCTTTATTATTACATCTATCACAAGTATATTACATATCGTATGATTTATCGGATATTTTTAATCAGAGTTTATGAGATATGGTCTAGAATTGGAACTCCCAAAAAGGGGAGAAATGGTCTATATCATATAAAAAAATTACCCTTAACTCAAAAGCTTTGATTACAGATTGAACCATGGACTTGTGACCCAAATAAACCATAGTTTTGATGCGCTGAGTGCTGTTGGCACCACTAACTATCTCCGCATGATCCTGTACTTATCCAGACAAAAAGAGGGACCTAGGTACAAGTGCATGTGATTTTAGAACTATACTGTTCACTTTATCGATTGCCTGAAGTGAATACAAACGGATTGAAACAAAATTTACAGTCTAACATGGAGGGCAATGAATTAACACTTGTCTAGCAGGTGGGGACATTGATTTAAGGTCACCTACCAAAAAATTTAAGGGCAATTATAGACGGGTAGATGGCAAACATATTAAATGGTTTCATGGGCGAGCGGCACCGTAGATCCGTATTGTGTGCCATTATTGCGACCCTTTTTTTGCTTGAAACATTTTTCCAATGACCAAAGACACGTGGCTTCAAGTAGCTTGGGCATTATCTCAATGTTAAATGATTAATGGCACTGTCACCCGCAACTTTGACAAAGTTTTAAGTTCTACACCCGTTCTTCACAAAAAATTATGGGCTTCTCCTTATCTTACGTGTGAATTACTCCTCCACTTTGTATGAATTATTTCTCCATTTATATGAGTTACTTCCTCTCGTATAAGAGTAGTTCCTCGAATTGTACGACCAATATTTTATCCCATTTGGTATTAGTTGTCCCTAGGCAAGTACCAGAAATTGAAAAAAAAAAAAAAAGACAATTGGCTTCAATAATCCAACACTGATTGTGATAGTGTCTTCTCATTTATTCCCGATAGTTTTGGTTCGTCAAATTTTAAATAATGAACTTTATAAAATAATTTATTTAATTAAATACATTTAATTCAATCTCATAATTTTAAGTGGATTACACTAATATGACTTTGACCTTATTTGGGCATCTATTGTGCATTGGATGCGTGACAGTGATTATAACATTACATTAACTCACTCTCTTTCTCATTGGATCTTATAATCATATTTTCTACAAAGTCGTTATCTTTGCCTTCTTGTTGGGTAGTAGTTATGTTATATGTTGAAAGTGCTTCTAGTTGTTATATAAACCAATAATTTATCATAAATTTTTAAACGATCATTTTTTTATTTATTATTTTTTAGAATATTTTCAAATGAGCATTGCATTGTTGTTGACCATGATAAATCATATTATCATATAGGTCGTGAAGATAATCATCATTATATTTGCGCTTTTTTTTTTTCTAAAGACACATAATACTATATTTAGGAAATAAATGATCACACTATACCAATTTCAATTTATAGCTTAATTTATAGATTTCAACACCGATATGTACTTTTTTCCTTCATTTAAAGGGCTAATAATGAATATTAACTCGACAACACTCAACAAAAAATAAAATAAATAATGTGCATCCAAATTTATACTTAGACATCATAACAAATTAATCATAACTACTATATAAATCATAAGATGATATATTAATTATAATATATATTTTGATAATTTAAGCATAAATTTAAATAATAACTTGGACTATATAACATTACTTTAGATAGGTACGTACACACCCCTTCCAACTCTAATAGTATGGCTTCAAGTACTATCAAATGTATTTTATAAGTTTTTTATCAGTAGCTTATTTTTCATCAATTTCTCTTAAAACTGCAAACTAGTGATTAAGCCTTTAAGAAAGAAGGTAGAAATGTTAAACAAAAAAGTAGCAATTGATTTTAAAATTTTGGCGAGCTGATACCAGCTTCCGTTGTAGTCTAGTTGGTCAGGATATTCGGCTCTCACCCGAAAGACCCGGGTTCGAGTCCCGGCAACGGAATCTTTTTTGCCATCTATTTCTCCTCTTCTACGTCGTCGTTTCACTGATAAATACAAAATCACGCCTTTTGTTCTTTCAATGCTCTAAACGACACCGTTTCACACACAAATTCTGAAATTCAATTGAAATTTGCTTCAAAAGCAAGTCTTTCCTTTTCTTTTCTTCCAAAATTCAAAACTTGACTTGATAGTCTCTGCTTCTCTGAGAGATCGCTGAAAAGTAGGGTTTCCTTTTCCAACTTCTCCAACTCCCAATCGGTAAGACATTTGCCTTCTTCTTTCCAATCACAATTTCTCTTAGCTTGTTTCTTTCTCAATCCGACGTCGTTTTATTCTTGTGAGTTTTAATATATAATACCAGTTTAAATCCATGTCATTTCAATGTATACTGTTGTTTTTAGGGTTGTTGAATGCGAAATCGCATCTTGATGCCTTTTTTAATGGTATGTTATTGTTAGGGTTAGGGTTATGTTGGTCACAACTGTAGATTGTTTGTTTAAATGAAGAAAGAAATCGAAAAACTCTGTATTGTAGGATGTGATTTTGGTGTAGTTTTAAATTTGACGCCGTCAAAGTGAATGAGAAGGATTGTATTAGGTTTGACATCTAATTATCTCATTGAGCTTGAGAATTCGATGAGGTTTTTGATGCCTTGAACATTTGCATGGAGATTAAATGTTCGTGTTTGCAGTTTTTGTTGGCTTGTCTACACTGATTGTGCGTATTGCATGAGGTTTGGTCTCTTTTTTTTCTCGTGGTTATGTTGCATGTAGGTGTTGTTAATTTTTTCTTGATTGTAGTGAATGAGGAGGATTGTATTAGTTTTGACAGTTAATCATTGCTTTGAGAGCTGAGATCGAGAATCAGTGAAGTTTTGATGCCTTGAAAACTTGCATGGTGATTAAATGTTTATATTTGCATTTATATTTGTAGTTTTCGTTGGTTTTTCTGTGCTGATTGTACGTATTGCATTAGGCTTGTGTTCTAAGTGAATTATCAACGCTTAGGGTAACGTTGTTTTGATGTGGTACTGTAAACTTTGAAGATGTAAGAACCGCTTGTCATGTTAGGCTTCTACTTCTCGTTTGGGTATATGAGTATGAAGACTAGAGTAGTTATTTTAGTTAGTAGTAATAGGTGAACTATGTGTAATCTGTAAATACTTTGTTGGGAGTCTAATTATTGTCCAACAAAGTATTGAAACATTTAGGTAGACCGTAGACGTGAATGGTTGAAGTTTTGGGATTGTAACTATTACGCCAAGTGAACCATGATGTGGAAATATTCAATTGTACACCTGATTATTTAGTTTTCTCTTGCCATTTCCTGAGCGCCTTGCATCTTTCAATGTAAGTTTGCATGCCATATCGTATTCTTTGTGTCAACGAATTTTTTTAAATAAATACTATTTGAAGGATTGTGCTTCATTCTGGCCAGAGATCGGTGACCATAACTTTTTGTTCTACTAATGCAATAATATTATTGGCATGCCCCAATCCTTAAGACTCTCAATGTAGTTATGAGCCATGAGCATAGTGATCATATTATTTGTTCTAGTAATGTGATGTGCACTAATTTTATCTGTGCACTCCCTAACTCTTAGACACTCTTTCCCTGTTGTGATCTATGGGCATGGTTCGATACCAAGTCTTTTTATGCAACCACGTAAGACTTTGTTAGCTGAACAAAAGTAAAATTAAAATTATTGTCACTTATAGCTTCTGCTGTCTGTTGTGCAAAATTGCCCTTGTTACTGTTGTATAAACTGTATATTTCAAAATGTTGATTCAAAAGTTTTACCAGCTGCATTTATGTTTCTATTTTGTTTGGCCTCGTGGAAAAACAAATTTTCGTACAATGCACCTCTTTAGATTCTATGACCTAAAATACATGCAATGACTAGAAATTGCTTTGTATTCTCTGTACTGACATTGTTTCTTTGAAAATTGTAGCCATGGCCGTGGAAGATGATGTTAAGGAAGGCTCTATATCTTCTCTTATTGTTGATTCTTTGGAATCTAATTGGAATGGAGATGTCCAATCCCATGAAGATTTGGCCTGGGTTGATTCCTGCCTGATAAAAGATTCTGAAATTTTGGATAATAACTGGACCGCTGTGAAAGATGCCTTACTAGAAATTGTTGATTCCCATCCTGAATCACTTTCCTATTCTGCTGCTGGAATTGAGAGTTCTTCTGTAGGAACTGACATGGAGATACTTCCCTCCAGTGAAGAGACAGAAAATGCTCAGTCCCCTGGAAGAAACAATGTTTCAGCCAATGTGAAGTCAAAAAAAGTTATGGACAGTTATGAATTCAACAAGAAGATTATTGCACGACTGCTTGAAGATCATCCTTCAGATAATTATGAGTTTAGTCCTAGTGGACCAATTTACAAGGACAGTGAGAGATGGAGTGAAGTCTTTGACTCGGGGCTAGATTCTGATCTTTTAGCTGTTGAAATGGAATCCCCATCTGAGGATATCTTCAAGGTCTGGGATTTGGGTGTTCCTGCTGAGGAGGATGAGCTTTTTAAGCAATTGAAGATGGCCCTTGTGGATACATCCTTTCAATCAGCTTTTGAAGATTTGGAGGCATGGGACTTGAAAGATGAGTCACTTCATAGTTTGATTGATGGCATTGCTGATCTCTCTCTGAGTCAAAATTCTCCTTAAATATCATTTGTGGTGGAATCTTAGCATCGACACCAGCTAGTTCTCCTTCGAACTTGTAGCTCTAGTGGTTGCTCAAAGAAATCAAAGCATTTGCATGTTTCATTTAAACTGAAATGAGTATATTGTCTTTTGTATATAATTTCAGGAATCTAGTTTTATAATTGACATATCAACTCTCTAGTTATTTGAACCATGGAGATGCCCTCAACCATAGACCAAAAAGCAAGCCTGTTTGGGGAGACTATTAGAACACATTTGATGGACTGATACAACTCTTTGACAACACCTTTTTACAAATTTTAACAATAAATTTCAGTGTCCATGCTTTAATTGCACTGTTGCATAGTGAAGTCTCCACATAGCATCTTTGTGGCGAACACAGATCTTTGCAACTTCCAAGTCTTGTTCACATACTAGCCATTCTGTTACCTTTTGTATACGCATGATTATTCAAGACCGTAGAAGAACCAAAAATAAGAGAGTTACATTGAGTGGTTTTGAAATGCGCCATTAAAATTTTCTTGAAATCGTTCGAAGTCTTTATTATTGCAAGTATTTGTCGAACAACTTTATGATGAATTTTGAAATCACAAATTGCCCCCACTACGAAAAGGGTTAGTAGAGATTTTTCCATGCTCATACTGACCCTTCAATAGATTTTTCCACGCTGATACCAACCCTTCAAAACTTAGTTTTAAGCATTAAAACAGCAGAAGAAACGATTTCTGGTTGGGGAATACTGTGGGATCTAAACCACACATGATTGAATGTTACATCTACCATCCAAGATCGTATCATATGCAACTTGATGTGGGGCACTCGAATGGAGCCACCAGATGATATATCTAGACCCTTGGAGCCCCCACATGGAACCAGCTGCCGTGGCAGGCTCTCGACCGTCCACATGTCACCCAAAATCTCATCAAAACCCTATGTGATCAAACCATAACCATTAACCACAAGTAAAAGGGCAGAAAAGATTAGAGCCTCAAACTTGTTTTCAAAAAGGAATCTTCCATACAAACCATTGTAAATGAAGTTGACACATTTGTCTACACTATCTAGGAGAACAAAAAATATCATTGTTACTTTCAAAACCCCCGTTTTAATTTACTGAATTTTTAATTTATTTTTTAAAGGTGAGAATAAAACCATCCATTTCAACCACGCATGCATGGTGCCAAGTAAGCAAAATTATCAACCCACATGGCAGGCTATGATTGGCCGAATCATGACAGCCTCAAATGAGACATCACTAAGACATGTATAAATAACACTGCAAGTGATATGCGTGTGGTAAAGAAGCAGAAGCAGGACACTAGAGATAAGATTATAAAAGCACTTGTGTGCCAAGCTGCTTTTCTCTTCATATTAACAAGCAGCTGTTAGCCTCTCAAAAAGCACTACTACCAAGAAAGAATGGCCTCTGCTTCTCTTCTCAAGTCATCTCCAGTTCTTGACAAGTCTGAGTGGGTCAAGGGCCAGAGCCTCAGGCAGTCCTCAGCCCCAGTGGTCAGGTGCGTCCCCAATGGACCATCTTCACTCACCATTCGTGCTGGTGCCTATGCCGATGAGCTTGTCAAGACTGCGGTATGTTAACTTGTTTTTTATGTTTTTGTTTACATATTGTAACAAAAAAAACATGCATGACTAAAAATGTTTATGAGCTATTTCACTAGCCATATACATGATGAATATACATGAATTTTCTTTTTTGTGTATTGCGCTTGGAAAATTGGAATGTTGACTAATTTATGTTGTTAAGTGATTTTGATGCACCCCATCATGAATAACTTGTAATATACAACTTCAACAACTAGAGGGACATATGCATGAATTCTTTATGTTTGAGTTAGAATTTACACCTTTTTTTTTTTTTTTTGGTGGTTCAATAACTTAGATGAAACTATGAATGATTTTTGCTTTATGATGTCTTTGAATTGGTATAATATAAGTGTGATAATGTATTATAGAGTTAACTGTAAACTTAAAAAGCAACAGTTGTGTCACATAAATATGTGACAAGCTTAACAGAACTTGGCTTCTACAAAAGAGTGATCATGTTAACAGATGGTGTTATATGTGACATAAAATATAGTTTTGAAGGTAGATTACTAGAGTATTTTCTTGCTAACTCAATTAAAAACTCGTGATTTTTTTTGCTTAGTGGCATGAGAAGTTGTCTTTCAAATAAAGATTGCGCACGCTTTCTAGTCACGGCCAAGTAGTTGATGTACTTACATGAAAGACTGAATATTTGCATTTTGTTGGGTATAGAAAACTGTTGCCTCCCCGGGTCGTGGAATTTTGGCCATGGATGAGTCAAATGCTACCTGTGGAAAACGTCTTGCCTCAATCGGGCTAGAGAACACTGAGGCTAACCGCCAGGCATACCGTACCCTCCTTGTCACTGCACCTGGTCTTGGCAAGTACATCTCTGGAGCAATCCTTTTTGAGGAGACCCTCTACCAATCCACCACTGATGGTAAAAAGATGGTTGATGTCCTTGTTGAGCAGAAAATTGTCCCCGGTATCAAAGTCGACAAGGTAAGCTAGTACATACTTAACGATACATGGAGCGTGATACTATGATAAAGTATAGATAAATATTATGAATTTCACTATTATTTATATATAGGCTTCAAATCTTATAAAGGAAACAGGAAATAACATGATATAGAAATAATATAAACAGGAAAGAATACAACCTGAAAAGAACTCAAGCAGGAAAGAATACGATATGGAAATAAGGATCCGATTACTATGGTAACACTTATAAATGCACACAACACATTATCATGTGACTATATGGAGTTAATATTATTTCTATGGTTCAGCTGTGTCACTAACTTGTTTTGATGATGAAAACAACAGGGTTTGGTGCCCCTTGCTGGTTCCAATGATGAGTCATGGTGCCAGGGTCTTGACGGCCTTGCTTCTCGCTCTGCTGCTTACTACCAACAGGGAGCTCGTTTCGCCAAATGGTACATATACTCACCGAATTTTGAAAACACGTGACAGATTATGACTCATTCCATCAATTCCATGCAAATGTAAAAATGTTTAACATTGATTCAATTTGATTAGGCGTACCGTTGTGAGCATTCCCAACGGCCCATCTGCCTTGGCAGTGAAGGAAGCAGCCTGGGGTCTTGCCCGCTACGCTGCCATTTCTCAAGTATGATGACTTAAAACTACATATTTATGTTTACTTGTAAGCATTTGATGTCTACCTTGGATGTTTTTTTGATTGAGCAACTTGTCGGTATGCTTGTAGGACAACGGATTGGTCCCAATCGTGGAGCCTGAAATCTTGCTTGATGGTGAGCATGGCATTGACAGGACTTTTGAAGTTGCAAAGAAGGTTTGGGCTGAGGTTTTCTACTACCTTGCTGAGAACAATGTCCTGTATGAGGGTATACTCCTCAAGCCTAGCATGGTCACTCCTGGTGCTGAATGCAAGGAGAAAGCTACACCTCAGCAGGTAGCCGACTACACGCTCAAGCTCCTCCACAAGAGAATCCCCCCAGCTGTCCCTGGAATCATGGCAAGTGCTAAAATGAATTTGCGACTAAATGATTGGTTAATGCTAATGTTTTCGTGTTAACCATCAACTAATTCTTTGAAATATTTAACATTTTGCAGTTCTTGTCTGGTGGGCAATCTGAGGTTGAGGCAACCCTCAACCTGAACGCAATGAACCAAAGTCCTAACCCATGGCATGTGTCGTTCTCTTATGCTAGAGCCCTCCAAAACACCTGCCTGAAGACATGGGGAGGCAGGCCTGAGAATGTCAAGGCAGCTCAGGAGACACTGCTCCTCCGTGCCAGCGCCAACTCTCTTGCTCAGCTTGGCAAGTACACTGGTGAAGGTGAGTCCGAGGAAGCCAAGAAAGGAATGTTCGTCAAGGGCTACACGTACTAAACTGTATGTGCGGAAGTTACAGATGAGAAGATAATATGATGGTGAAGATTTAAAAACCCAAGGACTTTAAGGTTCTCTCTGGATGTGTTTTTGCAGCCATGAATGGATACTATTTTTGCGCATGATTTCACATGTATCGTTTAGCCACTTAATAAACTTCTTGATCATGAGATTAGTTAGTGTCTACTCATATGATGAGACAAATTAATGTCTACTTGTATCTGCATCGTATACTTGAAAACTACTTGAACTTGTTTTCAACTCCTAAAAATCAGCCTCGATTACAAAAGAGTAAAATCCTCATCGTGCATGTTTGTTTGACGAAATGCCCAATGACTTTTTAGTGCAAAGGTATTAGGATCAAATCTCATTAATGATTACGATGATAGCTAATATAAGAGACTGCTATAAGAGATTTTAGAATCGAATCTGGTCTTAGGATCGAGTCTCGTTAATGACTACTGTAATAGATTTAAGTATCCAATCTCATTCAATTTAATCAGGATCGAATCTCATTCAATTTGACTTAAGTTTCGGAGGATTTAACATTTTGGTTTAATTGTAATATCATAATTATAAACAAAAACAAAATGATGAACTCAAGCAGATCAGATGCTGTCAATTTCTTTGACACAGTTTGCTCGAAGTCAGGAACTAATTCTGGTTCTTTACAATGCTTCTCCAAACCCACTTGTCTGCTACACTTACAGTTTTAACAAATGGTTGTATTTGGATGTTTCAAGCATTTTAAGATTTGTCAATAGTCTCCCTTAAAATTGGTTTAAAAACTTGTGAAAGTATCCTCCATACAAAAGGTCTGGTCTATCCGAGCACGATGTTCATCAATGTTATGATGTTTAATCCACAAGCCCATTTTAGTAAAAATCATTTTCAAGCAAACCTGATGACACCTTTGTTGTGTCTGTAAAGAATCACAAGTTTACATCAAAACCGGATGACAAGGATCAAATATCATCAATCTCAAGCATCTTCTTATGTTGCCCTGCCCTGTAAAAACACTTAAACCAGCTCTAAGAACAACAATGCTTTGACGGAAAGCGATATTCGCATTAAAGTTTGCTCATTTTGATACCATAACTGTAGATGCAGCTTCATTGCTTTGTCACTCGAATCATTATCATCAAATTTATTGGAATTACTTTTGGTACAAGAGTATATTCACAGTATCAGAGGTATGTTGGCCCTCATTACGTTGGTACACAGGTTAAAATTCTCTTCATCTAACCCATCTTTGCACTAGGAACGGTAAATAGACAGATTCTAGATAAAGGAAACTGGCAGTAATTTGTAAACAAAGTTTCGAGCCATTCATTTCATCAAGAAGCTCGAGTGTGGATGAATTGTCTCCTGGAACATCTGCAGCCACAAAGTCAAAGGAAGAACAGCTTTGGTATTATTGAGCAAGAAAGAATTATTTTTAATATACGGGCAAAACTTACTTGGAAATAAATAGTTAATTGTATAATAGAGAAACCACACATGGAATCTATATATTATCCACCCCTTTAATTCCTGTTCAGAGATATAAATGAACCATATATAGCAATTCATTACCACTGAAAGAGCAATACTTGCTCGAACTATGGCTCTTTCTAAGCTCAAAAGAGGATATCGGCTGATCGGCTCACTTTTATAAAAACATACTGCTATTACAATGAAGCATACTTTTTAGTCTCATAAATTGTTCCCCTTTTTTCGGTTCAGAATTATAGGTGATAGTGATTTAATACCTGCCCAAGCTACCGCTCATTTAAAGCTCAAGCAAGGATTTTGGCTGGCTTTTATGAAACAACCTATCATGAAAAGGTACTATTACGATAAAGCATACTTTATAGTCTTATTAAAGATTCCTGTTTGTTCGTTTCAAAAAATGTAGTGATTCAAATACTCCAGCAAGAGCAATACCTGCCCAAACTACTGCTCTTTTGGGCTCAAGAGAGAATCTTGGCTGGGTCTTTAAGTGACAACCTCTCACGAAATGTACTTAAGGTGAAGCATACTTTATAGTCTACGGTGCACAGTCAACAACAGGTCAATGTCACTTAAATGATCGATTTGTGATCTACAATACGACCAACTAAGTTCACTCTCAGGATTTGCAAACAATCAATTTCATTCGAGAAGGCTCTACTTACACAAAGTCTGCATGTATGTTAATACAAGTTTTACATGCCACTAACACACTCAAGTCATCACAATGAAGAAAAAAGATGGTAGATATGATATATAAAAGTTCCCCAGGAATTCAAATACCATAACCGGCTAACTTTGATGGAACTTAACAACCCAATTTCAAAACTCATTGTAGTGCATTATCAACCAGATTCCACAGCTAATCAATTTGAAACAGTTTTAATTTAAATTAAGCATACAAGTTATAACAGAATTTGCATGCATTTTAGTTGTGGCAGGACAAAATAAAGCCCACCCACAGACCTCAGAAATTCTGCACCAAGCCTAGAACCAAACTCGAGTCCCATATTAGTTTAAGACACATTAGTAATACTGTTCAATGTTTATTCTAGTCAAGACATACATTCTGTAATTAAGACTTATTCTGTTCATGTCATTTGATTCGGAAAAGTCCACCTTAAATGCATGGTGCAAAACCAAAAGCCTAAACTATTATGTGATGGCAAAACCATTGCTTAGGAAACCATAGCAAATGCTAAATTGAACCAGAATATTTACACAGTCACGACAAACTTCAATTGGTAAAAGCAAAAAACGTAGTCCAATAAACCATAAATACCAAAGAGCTTTACCAACAAATAGTACAAGGAGCACATAAACATATACATTAGGATCCAGCGCGTAACAGATTATACCTCATTCATTTCTCAGGCTCTCTTTTGAAAGATCCAACAGGAACAACACCAGCAGACTCATGATTACTACCACTTAGAACATCCATACCCTGTTCCTTAAACATAAAAGTAGTTATAATCATTATCCAAATAAAGTATCCATACAATTCTTTTTAACATGCAAACAAAAGTCTTAGCATAAACCTTCAAAAGTACAAAGCAGCACACATACAAAAGAACCAGAGAACATATACGAGTACAAGACATATATACCTGGTTTGTCGAACCTTGGCCATGCTGGGGCCTAGCATTAAGATCAATTGATTTGCTGTTCACTTTGCCATCACCGTCAGCACTTGCATCCATCATTGGCACAGGAGAGGCTCTGTGATTTTGCTGATTCTCTCTTGCTGAGATCTTAAGTGGCTGAGTCTGTTCCCTCCTTACTTTACTCAGATCAGGCATTTGCAATGCTAGTTCATCCAAACGGCCAGGCTTATCCCCTGGAAACTACAAAAAACAGACCAAAAATGATTTCAGGAGGCCATCTTACATTTACAAGCAAACAAAACCCTCTCCAGTATAGAAACACAAACCTCAACTCTCTGCCTCAACAGGAGATATCTCCCATGCGTTCTTTTACCACCAACATGTACAGTCATATCGCATTGCAAGCAGAGGGAACTACCGTCTATCTCACAATAAAAGAAAGCTACACAAAAACGTCCAATAGACGAAACAAACCTCAAATCCCTCACGTAAGCAACCAAAACCCAAAACATAAAAAACAAACTCCTTGCGAAATCATAAAAACTACCAAATTCCCTACATACCAGGCGCATTTTCACATATGTCACAACGTGGCACATCACTCGGGCTAGCAAGCCCCACTCTTACATGTCGACTTGCAAGCTTGTTGCACATATGCACCTGCATACACCCCAACACAACAATATTGGCCTCCATCCCACCATCGAAACTCCAACAACAACCAACAACACAAACCCAATTCACAACTTTAACATAACAAAACACACACCACAACAATCAACACAAACATAAACAAACCAAACCTTGCCCTAAACTTCTTTTCACTTCTATACAATATAGTCTATCTAAATCACGTCCATCTATTCATAGAAACATGGACTAGAGCTTTTTACACAATTCAACAACATATTTTAAAAAAAAAAAGAAAAAAAAAATCATTTGCAACACAAAACAAGTTACAAGGGAAAAAAAGTGAACTTTTATCGATTACTGGCTAATTTAGATCCAGTTAAGTTGGCAGACAATCAAAAGCAGCAAAGAAATGAAATAAAAATTAAAAATTTTGTTTTTGTCTTTTCTGTTGTTTTACCTTTTCGTCGCAGGAGCGGCAGAGAGCGGCCTCGTCGGCCGCGCAGAAGAGAATCGCGGCGGCGCTCTCACAAACGTCGCAAAGTGTTCGCATTTCTCTGTTCTGATTGTATTCTAATAAGCTATATAGTGTTTTACTTGTCGTTGTAGCTAGCTTTCAACGACATCGTTCTTCACAGAGAGAGAAGAAGATCAATCGCGAGAGAGAGCCAAGCTTTTGGACTGAAAAACAGACAGACAAGTGAAAGAGAAGGAGGAAATTTGTGTTTGCGTTGTAGAGTTTGACATAATGATTTTGAATGTCTCTCAACTCTCTCAGGAACCATCGAGAAAATAAAAAAATATGTTTTTTATTTCACTCACTCGCTTTCCTTTCTCATTTTACACTTCTACTCGCTTTTCCTCCTAGGCATCTTTTTTTTTTTTTATGCCAAGATTACATCAATAAAATTTGTTTTATTATTTTTAATAAATGCTTCTATATGCTGAAAGAATGGCTTTGGCATAGTTAGGGATGACAATTTGAAATTCGACACGACGAATCGATATGAATTTGATATGAATAGTATGGGTTAGGATTAAGTATTACCGGATTGGATAAATTAATAGGTTAACCCGTCTAAGCAGTTTAATAACTGTATCGGATTTGTGTTTCCTTAATCATGTCACGGATTGACCCAAATAACGAGGGTAAAATAGTAATTTTATACTGAAGAGTGTTTAATATAATTTTAGTGGTAGTATATATATCCTTCAAAAGTCAAAACCCTATCCAACATTCTCATTTCATTTAATCATTTCTGATTTCTCTATGAGACCATGGCTCCATCTCCATCTAGTAACCGAGCCTGAGCAGCAGCCGCACGATCCTCCGTCCACATGCCGACGTCGGTACACTCACATCGACATCACACAGATCTGTTTCCTTCTTCTCCTTCTTCTCATCGCCCCACTTTCTACACAGATCTATCGTCGTACCGCGTTGCGTCTCATTTCCACCTTATCGCATCTTCTCTCCATATTATGTCTCTTCTCCGCCCGCATCTCTTCTCCACGCCACGTTTTCACATCATCATCATCAGTAATTTTCTGTCCAACGCATCTCCATCCAACAGCCACACCCAGAGCATAATTCACCTCCCCACCTACGATGTCGGTCTTCTCATCATCATCATCATCATCAGTTTAAGCAGCAGCCACACCCACACTCTTGATGTATTTGCAACTACGTTTTTATACTCATTTTTGTGGATGTTTATATTTTTATATTTTGGATATATTTTTATATTTTGGATTGTACTTGTGGATGATTATATTTTTAGGTTTTAGATTGTATTTGTGGATGATTGTATTTTCAGGTTTTTGATGTATTTGTGTATTTTAATTTTATTTTCTATTATATGTGTATTAAATTGTAAATGTATTAAATATGATAAAATCATAAACAAGTCAATTAAATAGATCAATACACGGGTCAATAAACAACCCGTAAAAAAATGGGTTAACCGTGTCATTTTCATATTGTCTTATTTATTATCGTATTGTGTTCATATCGAAAGGGTTTAACACGTTTATTAATCATGTCGTGTTCGTGTTGTGTAAAAAATAATCGTGTCATGTTCGTATCATGTCCAATCTGATCCGTCAACTCGGATTGCCACCCCTAGGTGTAACGATAAATCCAAAAGGCTCACCTGCTTGTCTTAAAAGGTTTGTGGCTTCATTGGACGAGTCTCACTTATAATATGTTTTGTTTGTAATAAATATTAAGGATTTATTGTAATTTATTGAAATAGAACCATGTTTGTAGCATTGTAGAGAAAAAAAAAGGGATGTGGACGTTAATATGAGTTTTAAAAATATGTTATTTAGAAAAGAAAAGATTTAAGAGCATAAATTATCGTAAAAGTAATTAAAGATTTAATGTCTATAGGTTCACATGTATTAGTATATTGAAAATATTAATGTTGATCTTTTAATTAGCATTTTTAAGATCTTAAATAATACTCTATTTATTCATTTGAAAAAAAAAATATTGATTTATTTTATTCCTTTTATTGTAAAAGTTAAATATTGTTTTGTTATCTTTTTGAGCAAGTTTAAATATTCTTTTTGAGTTTTATGTAATGAAATTTATTTTATATATCATTTACAAAATAATAAAAGATTTTGTCAATTGATAGTTAGTACAACTGATAAAAATGATAGAAGAACGTTTAAGAAACCTTATTAAATAAACTTAATTGAATTCTCATGTGGAAAAAGATAAGATTATTGATTGATTAAATTGTTTCACTATAATATCAAATTTAAGCTATTTTATGTTTTAAATAATTAGTATCTTAAATTTTTCAGCTATTAGTTATTGTTTTAAATTTTAATCAACATTAACCTTTTGCATGATAAAATTCCATCCAAAGCTATCATATCATTCTATTTCTTTCAAATATATCATATATTTATTCTGAGTTTTTAATTTAGATGGAGCCAAATGGATGCTTACTGGTTACTATTATTTTGTTTTTTAAATAAAACAAAAAACAAAAAAAAAAAAAAAAAAAAAAAAAAGAAGCAATTTTTGGATAAGAATAGCAAAATTGCTCAAAGTGGGACACGTGTTAGGATATTACCGCGCGTGGTACACTTCAACTTTAGCTGCAAGTAGGATGCCAGTTGCTGAGTTGTTAAAGGTTGTGATCTGTTCCATATTTGTTGCTGGTGAATTTAGAATCCAATAAAACACCACGCACTTGCAAGGGTAGTGAAAACCACGCTCACTTCTGATGCAAAGACCGCCGGCTTACGTTGCGAGTGGATTTCACTCATCTGGTTGGGCAAGTTGATTTTGATTTTCATGAAAAATGACCTGGCGGTGTTATATTATACGCTGTGGGGGGGGGGGGTGGGGTGGGCGCCGAGATGGTCACACAAACAAACACAAAGGACTCATTGCAGTAGTAGCACTTGGTCATCACTTATCAGAGACTTTTGTCAAATTTTGTAAATATATATATATATATATATATAAATTTTTCCTTTAAATATATATATATAATCTTTTTGAAGTTATTGTTTTGATTTTTATTTAAAATTATATTTATTTTTTTGACTTTCCGACACTAAATCAAATTACTATCGAAATCAGTTGAGATAAAATTCTAAAGTACGATCCAAATTCCTACTCCTTAAGGACTACCCATATAAAAGTAGGAAAACTGTTCACACAATTAAGTGTGGGGTGGAAATTATTACCTATCTTGAGAAATGTCGGTGAAAATTACTTTATACCTAAAATTATATTATTCAACTTTTGTCCAAACAAAAATTTAAATGATTTTGTTTTCGGAAATAATAATAATAATAAATGGTTTTAATCCCTTTTAAATAAATTTCACCTCTCTGAGATGTTTTACATAATCAAAATGAACTAAAAATAATTGTGATTTCATTTAGAGCTAGAATCGATTTTTCTTTTTTTTTTTATTATTTGTTAGAAGCCAAATTTTCATTTTATTTTTGGTCAAAAATGAATTCATACATTTAAATAATCTTGTTAATTTTATCTAGATTAAAAATGAGCACCATAATCTAACTTGCTTTGCCAAAGTGGTAGGGAAGAACCCCCAAGTTCGTTTGACACCTAGCAGCATAGCCACTTTGTGACCATCTTCTCCAATCTTATATGGGTCATCCGTCTACCATTGTGTTGCTTGATTTCTTTCGTATGGGACGGATAATCTTATTAATGTGACCAATTGAAGGTTCTATCATAAATTCAAAACTAAAAATCATAAACTAATATAATGTTCTCTACTAATTGTTTTTTTTTTTTTTTTTGAGATATGTTCTCTACTAATTTTTCCTAGGTATACTAAGATTTGAAAACTTCAAACACCATTAGATGTAAAGCACTCTTACGTAGACGTATTAAATGAATTATCAAAAGACGAGCTCTAAATCATAAATTTTATTGCACACCTTTTCATTTTGTTCCTTGCTATCGTTCAGAGAGGGTGATCGACTTGAACCAACAACATCAACTTTAGTCTCTGTAAAGAAGTTTTGAAATTCCTCTTTAATTCAATTTGAATAGAATAATTCGAATCAAATATTTGATGAATGATTTGATTTATTTGGAAATAACATATTATATTGAGACTGATGAATGATGATGTCATAGCATCCTCCCTCATCATTTAGTTATAACTTCTTTTTTTTTTTGTTAGTATAACATCATTTAGTGATAACTTATAAGATAAAAAGAACAACAATGATATTTCAATAAACCTACTTGATATAATTTTGGTGCGTAACTATACAATTAATAATATTAATAAGGTTTAATTATCTTATTTATTGGATAAGATTATCTGTCACTAATAATTTTTGGATTGGTTGTAAGAGTGATTATTAAAGAATATCCAAATGTGATTGTTGATGGATAACTTTAACCAATCAGTAAAATAGTTCAACTTTAATAACGTAATTATATCTTTTATCTCTATTAAAATCAATTAAAGAAGATTATCCGTTATGAGTTTTTTTTTTCCTTGAAATATTCCCATCATGAGTCTTAATAATAATGTTTCATTTTATTTTAATTTTCTTGCTGCCAACTATGTATTAATATTTAAAGACTTATTTAAAATCACCTTTTCCTATCAGGCACACATAATGTTGATAACCTTGACAAATTTAATTCGAGTCATTGTCAACTTTTTTGAAAGAAGAACAAAAAAAATAGGGCAAGAAAATTCTAACTTTTTAAACACGAAGAATCATTCTCTATTTTTTATTCAAAGATTTCTATGATTATTGATTTCAAATTTCCACAAGTCAATGATTATTTGATCCGAAAATTCTCTGTATCAATTTAAAATAAAAAAATAAAAAAAAGTGTGGATCATTAACAATATCTTTAATTACTCAATAAAAATTTTCAAAACTTTGTTTCAAAAATTAAAATTGACACAAACATGCAAATCTTGTAAGGATTTATGGAAATTATATATAATCACTCTTTCTTTAAAACAAACATTGTTAAAATCTGAATGTCATAAAACTCTTGACATTAAGTTAATGCTGTAATCTCTTTCATGTATTATAAAAGTAGTTATCTAAAAATTGAACTATATTAATTATACTTAATCTAAATCAATTGTAATAGATTTAGATCCCATCTCAACTTTTTTTCATCAAAAGTTTATCATTTAAATTCTCATACGAGCAAATATGTAATCTACTCTAGTTTTTGGATGACAATGGACAAGTTACCCGAGAGGGCCACCGCTACTTTTTTCTTTTTCGAGTAAAGAAATTTTCATTCAACAGCGACCCCTCACAAACCAAGGGAACAAGGAAAGATACATGAGGCATTGATGTAATGTCAATACATTTCATTAACAGAAGCTAAGGCTATAGAAACTAGGCTATGCGCGAGGCAATTTCCATTTCTGGGAATTGGCCTCACAATTGCAAGCACCAACTTCAACACTTAACGCCTTAATGTTGTCAAGAACAATACCAACATCACTTAACACAGACTTACAAGAGTTAAAATCAGAAGCAAACCCAGCAGCATCCACCTCTAGCAAGTGCACCTGCAAATTCAAGGAACGGGCCAGAAGTAAACCTTCACGCAGGGCAGGATATTCACCAAGTTCAGGGCTGAAAACGCCAAAAAGAGGCTTTGACATTGCCCAAACAACTAGCCCTTGATGGTTTCAGATTGTTGCGCCAACTCTAGCAAGCCTTTTCGGGGGGACACCAAGAAATATTCTGCCTAGAAGGGATCTTTGGACCGTTCAAGGAATTGATCACACTAACCTTCTGAAATTATTTTACCAGAGAAAGAGAGCCACCACTACTTATGCATCATTTTTTGTTAAATAATTTAAGGTGACATTACTCACAAGTTGTTTGACCCAGTGGTCAAATATACCTGACATTTTCTCACAAAAGCAATACCATGGTTCAAGTAGTAATATCCATAGTGTGGATAATTTCAGTTTAACCAATCTATACGTGGATAAACTATACTTAAGACTCTCTAATTAGAGAGAGTTTTCGTACTTCAGTATGAGTTCTTATCCCCTGTTTAGTTGAAAGTAAAATTAAATGGTATTGCATTCCGAGTTCTTCTTTAAAGTCCTGATAAAAAGCGTTCTTACTATCCTAATATCAAAATTATATATATATCATGTGACCTTTAATAGGCAAAATCTAAAATTAACGGTACACATTAAATGATTTACATGGTACAATTTATGTTGTACAATTTATATCCAAACCTCATCGGAATCTTGACAAGACTAAAAACGTAGGGAATCGTAAAGAGATTCGGGAAGGATAGGAGGTGGTGGGGAGCCACAAATAATGCCGAAGGGTGCTAGGTTTGGTCGCCTTGTATGATGATGACGATGAGAGAGGCAAAAAGTCATCATAGAGGCCTAGGGGTTTTGGTATTGACAAGTTTTGTTTGTGGTGCAAGTGCAACCACTTACCTATATATTATATGTTGGATAAGATGGTATCTATGATGAATTGAAAGCTGCTTCCAATCCACTCTCAGCCACCAATCTCATATCTAACTTGACCCACCCTTCTCATTACTTCAACGCCATTGCTTTTACTTACTTTTTCCTTTTGTCTTTTTCTTTTTTCCTTTCTTGTTTCTTCCGCAGTCGAGAACAGAAATTTATTGTTGTTCCGTGTCCAAAGGGGAACAAGAAATATTAGCTTCCATCGTTCTCTTTAATTAGCTTGTTTAGGCAATTAAGTTTGTTTAGAAACATTAGTTTGTTTGTAAGAGTACACCTTATTAATATTATTAAGAAAATTCACTTTTAAGAGCGTTAAAGAAAATATATGATAGATTTATGATATTCGCTCAAATCTCAAGTTCGTTATAAAATAGCAAGTGCAGAAGATTGTATTTGTAATATTTAATCCATGTTAGGTTCTAATAGAAGCTTGATTCGATTGATGTCAACCTTATATTAAAAAATAGAGAAAGAATATAGGACATATTGATACATGTACATCTAGATATATGTATTTCAACGGTAGCCTCTTTTATTTTCTAAACACATGTCCATCTTATTTATGACAAAAAAAAAAAGATTATTTTCAAATTTAAACAATATTTACCTAGTTTGTTTGATTATAATACCGTATTTACAATTTTAAAGATGATTTAGCTACTACACAAGTGTAATAGCATAAACTTTGTTTTTTTATTTGAAATACCAAATATGATATAACAACACTTGAATATGAGAATTATCGAAGTGAATAAATATTTTCTATCATCAAATCTCGTTTTTTTGTGTTGAAATATCATATATGATATAACAACACTTGAATTTGAGACATTATCAAAGTAAATAAATGTTTTTTACTATCAAACCACATTAAGCAGGGATAGCATGAACCTTGTTAAGCTAAACATATATTAAAAGTAAAAATTGAGAGATTGGCAAGTGCTAACAATTCTAATCGAGACGACGCGGCATGCAATTCCATAAATAAAGAATAATGTTCATCTATACTGGGCCGGGCTTGACTACAAACTAATTTGGGTTGGGTTCATGCGAAGGGGTTGGGCCTTTAAATTTTTTGGTTGTTGTAAACCTTCCAACGGTTTGGATGCAATGATTATAATGAATAAAATTAGGATGAGAGATGTTAAAAAACAGTCGCCATTATAGACCATTTCTAGTTGAAATATTACTTCATCATTCAATTTCGAGTTACGACAATGTCATTGTGATGCAAATAAATTTTTTTAAAAAAAAAAAACCAACAACAACAACAAAGATTGCATCGGCGTTTACTAGACAGCCCAGCACTGTCAAACAATGAATGTTTTAGATTTGCTCTAGCCTTTAATGCAGTTTTTAGTTTCAATGTTCAATTTCTGTGTATGTTGGGGAATTTGTAGCGAAACCCTAGTAAAATGTGCGAATGAAACCCAGCCCAACAATGTTTGGCTGATGGGTATTTGTCAAATTCAGGTTCTCAGCCCAACATTGCTAGGCTGGGTTTCATTTGCACATTTTACTAGGGTTTCGCAGAAAAGGCCCAAACATTCACAGAAATTGAACATTCAAACTAAAAACTCCATTAAAGGCTAAAACAAATCTAACACATTCACTGTTTGAGATTTTCTTGCTTGTGTTTGGTATTGATAAATTAATTCTTCGTATAAAGTTATTGAAAGAAAGGCAAAAGACAGTAAAGACCCGATTCAATTTAATAATAGTTATGATTTATTTATTATTATTGTTTTTTTTTTCACATCACTCAACTCAAATGGTTGTAAAAGATAACAAGTGTCTTTATACATTTTACGAGTTTTATGAACATAGTTGTCTTTTGATTATACAAGTAATAATTGAAAAATTCTATGATTTTAAGTAGTTAAAATCAGCCTTCTTAAACGAACCATTATTATTGCACATTAATTTTTGTGTATTATTGATTTGTTGTATTGTATTTTTCTTCTTGGAAAAGAAAAAAGATATCCTAAATGTTTCACAACCGCCATTTTCACAAAGACCATATAATTATTTATTACGTAATTGCGAGGTAATTAAAAATGAAGAAAGTCTTAATTGACCATTAAAGTGGGTGGACGGTCGTGAGTTGATTAGGGAATTACGTTATTTAATTACAGATAAAATTGTTTCTCTTGACATGGTCCATGCCTCCATTGTCAAGTATCGTACCAAAGACTTTCAATCATGCCTACACGTTTTTGAACAGATTATTTGCGAATTAATTATAATATATAATCAAATCCAACATTAAAAAATGGATTAAAACATATATATATATTTTTTTCTTGAAACTTATTAAAACGCATATTTTTTTATTAATCTCTGCTTTTAATAAAAAAGGGAAGTTCTTTAAAAAAAAATTTAAAAAAAAAATAAAAAGGAAAGTGTTTTTAAGTGTTTTACAATCTATCGACTTTAGAAACCAATGAACAAGGAAATAGAAAAGAAATAACTTTTTTTTTTTTTTTCTCTATCCCTTTAAAATATGCTTGAGATTCTATTTTTCAAAGGAGAAAAGTAGATAAGAATTATAAATTCTAACTGCTCATTATAAATATTATTTATGTTTCGAAAACAATACTATATATATTATGAAATCTTTCCAAATTAGTAATTCAAATTAGTAGAAATAGTTATATTATGTTATAGTATTTATATAATTACAAAAGTTGTTATTAGGTATAACAGTATAAAAGTTCGATATGTTAGTTAAACCCATTTGACACTTCTTTTTAATGTAATATTTCAAATCCGATGGAGACCTCTTCAAATATATTAAATCATGATGGTGATGGTGCCTTTGAAAAGAATGTGCAACTACTACTTTTCATTGAGGTGGTGATAATGGTCTAGAAAATTAATGGATCAAGCATTGCTTGTGGGGATCTTTTTTTGGGTTAAGTTTAATAACTAGAATGATTTCAACCCTAATATCACTCCTCACAAGTCATCATTCAAGATAATACAAGGTTATGATGATGATGGATTGGAAATTTTTAACTCAAACTTTTTGACTTATAAGGTGTCGAGTTTCAATTTGATGTTGAATCTTTTGTGTTGAAAAGCTCTCTTAATGACAGTCAAAACATTATAAGTTGTGTTTGTCTTCTTTATGCACCAGTTTTATAATTTAAAACAGCCTTTATTAGTGTTTATTATCTTAAATTCCATCCATTTTAGTTTTAAACACAATAGTTGACCATTTTCTATGAACGTAAATTTCGACCATTTTCTACAAATGTAAACTTTCAGATTTAATTGTAACTAATATGACTAAGAATATGAAAAACGTCTAACATATGTTTGATATTTGACATATATCCATGTTACATGTGAACAATCGTATATATATTATAAATCCATCATTATCAATTTTAAATGCATAATTGCATGCTTTTTTATCAATTAACTAAATTTTTTAATCTAATGACACCTAACAATCAGTATGAGTGCAAAGGTATTTCCTCATTGTTTATATGGATAGATATCTCGTTTATGACAGTAGAAATTCAATTACTTATGTAGTTATATAGTATTTAATTCCAATAAGTACCTATGGATCTCTTATATTTATGGTGTTAGAATTTAAAAAAAAAATTATCGGCATGAACTTATTATGCTATCTTCATTTACAACATATTTTGTGACACAAACGTCATACATGATTTGATGAATGTCTTGTATTTATATTATAGGGTATACTCTAAGTACTAAGTAGAATACTAAAAATGGAAGTATAACCATCTCATTTATATTTTTATGGGAATAATTTATTTAACTCTGAGAAATTATCCATGCTAAGACAAAAATTCACATCGTTGTGTGGGTAAATTTTTGTTAAACTGTGAATCAACAAGTAAGCGGATCTTCATGTTGAGATACTCCACTATGAAGAAATAAAAATCACGGTGATGGAACATGAGAAGACAAAAATGTGCAATAAAAGAGCAAAAAGGCTTCACTGGAACTGAATAAAAAACATCATAGCTTGTGAAGTGATCATCAAATGGTCCACAGCTTACTTTTTTTTTTTCTTTTTTTTTTTATAAAGTCGCTGCCGTGGCTATGAAGCAATAAATATTCTATAAGCATTTATAATAAAGTTTCTATGCTCATTCTGGTTCATCACATTTTCCAATTTAATTAAATTTTCTGATAGTTATAGCGACTTTTATTACTACTTGGTTTTTCTCATGTGATATGTGGGGTTTCTTGCACCAAACTCAAACACCCCCACAACCATACTCAACACACCTTATCAAAATAATAAATTACTCATATATATAGACATACATATATATATATATATGTGATCTTTAATGTCATCAATTATGTTATCATACAATGTGATATACATTACATGACAATAAGTAGTGTATATATTGACATAATATTGAGATTTAAAATTTAATTCAAGTGCTTTGCCTCAAAGTAACTTAAAAAACACTATCATTCAAGTTTATTGATGTTTATTATCCATCAAATTATTGTTCTTATAAGAGAGAGAAATTAAAAGATGGATCTTTAAAAAGAAAACCTTATGATTATATCATTCTCGTATGTTAGTAGAACTTGATGTTTAATATTTTTCGAAAGGTGCATATCAAACTTCTGAGATAAATTTTTGAGCATATATATTATCATTTATAAATTATAAGTCATTCATGTCAAATAAACTAAAATGAATATAAATATGGAATGTAGGTTCTCAGTTTATCTCATATTCATCTTTTATGATTAAATATTTGCACTCGTAATCATTTATAAATTATACATACTAAAAAGGGTATTTATTACATTAGATCTTCCAGATGGTAATTTAATAAAGAATAAAGAAAAATTAATTGTTGTTATTATTATTATTGTCATTTTCATGTGTATGGTGAAATCATTTAATAAAAATGAAGGTAGTTAGTACCATGAACTTTATGTCCACAAAGCTTTTGAGGTGGCTTCCCTTTGTTGGCTTTTGAGGTCCTCCTTTCATGGGTTCTCTGCTTTTATATATATATATATATATATATATATATATATATATATACTTTTCAGGCTTTATTTCACTTTCTCTATTTTTCTTCACATTGCAAATGCAAGCTTTTATCATATAATTTTTTCAATGTAATTTTTTATTTAGTTAAGACGTTATACAAGATTTATATACTTAATGGTAGTTATGAAACACGATTTATCAATTTATTTTTAGTTTCTAATTCTTTTATTTTGTAAACTTCAATTTTATATAAACTTCCAATTTGATTATATTTAAATGTAAGTCAAACTTTCATAATTTAGTTTGAGTGAATCCAATATGAAAAATCTTTTATAACAATAAAGGACTGTAAGAGCAAAACTAACTATAATCCACAATTTTATTGAGAATGGGCATGTAACTGTTTTACATATCGATTTACTATTTGTATAAGAGACTTAAAATAATTCATATGAGTATAATTCGAATCCATAATTTCACTAATGTAGGTGTGACTACTGGTTCGAAATATATTCTCTCTTATTCATCTATCAACTAGATTAAATCAAATTTTCAAGAATTTTAGTCTAATTTAATTCATTATAGCTAATAATATAGTTTTTTTTTTTTTTTGGGATAACTGCCAAAACTAAACTATTATTTCTAATCAAACTGTCAACTATTAATTTTCCTTTTTTCGAATAAAACTATTAAAATTAGTTTATTGGTATTTAACAACATAAACAAAACAAAAGCATATCCCACTAATGTTTCTTATTTTGAAAACTAATGTTACTAATCTTATTAATTAAACTATAATCTCTCATGTCATGTTTCCTTCTATGGAATAAAATGGACCCATCCAATTATAACTACGCGTGCAAGGCTGCTTAAAAAGTTATAATTACATCATAAAAGGAAAAGGTGGTTTCTTTGACTCTTGTACATTTTTATTTATTTATTATTTCACACAATTAGTTAATGAATCTAATCTTCTTTTCTTCTATTGTCAGCATTTGCAATGCCACCCATCACGCCACAAAGTGGGGGTCACCGATTTAGAGATTCGATCTTTGGTTAATTGTAACCTGTAATATTTACTTTGCTGCCCGTCCCGATAATAGTGTTTTCGATTGTTCATTTTAGAAATACAATCTTTATATAATTTATCGATATCCTAAAGGTATACTAAGACGATGAAATTTAACATAAATTTTTACTTTGGTCATGCAAGTCTCTTATATTTTTACTTATTTATATTTTATTTTTTAGTTTTCAAATTGAAATATATCTATATGAAGGAAAATATTGAGAACTTTAAGATAAATTGATAGTATTTCGATTATGAAATTAAATATTTAAATTACACATGTAATGCATGTTCGGTGTTGGATTTTTTTTTTTTTTAAAAAAAAAAAAACACAATTCAGTCAAGGTTACTTGAGATTATGTGCGTGTTTATGTTGATTATATTAATCTAACATAAGTGATAAATCCTTTTTCTTTAATAAAAAACTTAAAACACTAATATTTGATTATATTTCAATTGTAGTAAGTATAGTTTTTTTAGGATGATTCACTGCACCTCTCATATTTGAGGTATATTTTTTATGATTTAACGTTGATGGCCTTCTTTATAAGATTCCTTGTAAAGAAACTTTTCGACAAACTATTATTGAAAAACAATATTGACAAAAAACGTAAAATTTGTTTATTCTTATGTACTGCTAATGGACCATGAATTACCCTAATATTTATGTTAAATAACACCAAAATAGAGAAGGTCCATTGCAAAAAAAAAAACAGTGTATAAAGTCAAAAAACTTTGTTATAAGTAAAATAACAATTAACAAACCTCGTAAACTTCTAAAGGAACAGCAAGAAACAATGTTACAGTATCAAACATGATTTAATTAAATTAATTGATCACTAATTAAGGTTGATTAAATTAATGTAATTAATATGACTGGAGTCTAATTTAGTAATGTGTGTTAAACATTTTTGTTTTGTAATGTGATGATTTGGCATCTCGTGTTTCGTCTAATGATAGTTGGTAGTTAATGTAACCGACAAACCGGCGCCAATCCTCCGTTGTCACTTCTTTTATCTGTGATAGATTGATTCATCCAATCATGTTCGCCCTTTTCAAAAGTCGATCCATCACAGTTTTTGTTTTTCTGTTTTTTATATAAAATTACAACTTTATTTTTAACGATGGGCTCTAAAGAAGTTTTACGATTCATATATGTTATTAGAACACACATTAAGAAAGCTTTAGAGTGTATGTAATTTTGTTTTTATCTTGTTTGAAACGCTGAATAAAGTATGTATTAATGAATAATCTATTTATATATACATATACTAATTGAATTATAATGGTTTTGCATTCGTGCTTATGTCCTATTTAACAAGTTCACTGTTTTCGAATGTTCTTTTCCTTTGTCATCAAATGATCGAAGTGGACTATGATTTGTGAGGAATCAACGTTGACCTCCTTTGATATTAATTTTAAAGAAGGGTAAATTCAAATTTCTAAGAGTTTTAGTGCATGTTTGGTACGGTTTCTCTACTGGTCAAAAATATTTTTTTAATGTTAAAAGTTCTACTTGATTTTTTTTACGTTGTTTAGTTGATATCCAAGTAGATCTTTTGAGGAGTGAAAAAAACTGAAAAAAATCTACTTGGAGAAGCTCAAATTTTAAGATTTTCTAAATAGATGTTTTTCAGTTTTTTTTTTTAAAAAAGATTAAAATGTCTAATCTATCTTTGTTTTATTTTGTTAATATTTTTATACTTTTATAACCCTATTACATTTTTTTTTTTATAATTATAAACATATAGTCTTCACTTTCGTTTATTTTTAATTTCATAAAAATATCTAAAAGCTCCTTTTTAACCAGTAAGTTTTTTATATTTTGTATTTTTTTTTCAATTGGTTTTAGCTGTAGTTTTTTTTTTTTAATCTTATTGTCATGAATATTATGTCATATTGTTATATATATATATATATATATATATAGACACACACACGCATACATATATCAGAGAAGAAGAGAATAAAAGAGAAAGAGTTAGAAAAGAGCATAACACAAATTTATTTTGTGAATGTGAGACGGATGAAGAATGTGATCGAATTGTAGTTCTTCTTATGCATTGAAATTAATTAATTTCTGTTATTTGCACTGATTTTTTGTAATTGTTGTTAGACTTTGAGGTTTTTTTTTTTTATTTTTTTTATTTTTTTTATATATAATTTCAAAAATGGTACTATCTTTTTATTGAGTTGTTTTAAAGAGAATTATTTGAAAAGTCACATGGTATTCTATTGACAAGATATTGTTGAAAATCTACTTAAATCAAATAAAATTGAAGATATAAAATCTTATTAATAAATCTAAATAAACGTTTCTCTTTTAAAAAAAAAAACAAAATCAACCCATAGGTCTAAAATGGGTAAAGATGAACTTTTATGATAACCATGAAATAGATAAAAAAAGAGTAGACAACATTTTTATTTCTTGAGACTAATTAAACTAAGAGTGAAAAATTGGTAGAGAGCAATAAAATATTTACCACTATTATGATTGATTAATTTTTTATGGTTGAGGTTGAAGCAATTACATTTCTATAATGAATATACTACTCTCTCATATCCTTTTTGGTAAATTAATAATCTAAAAGTGTTTTATAATTAATTTAACTACACAGTGTATACTTTAAAAAAGTTTTTTTAATTGACAACTAAACAATCAATAATTTTTTTTCCAAAAGGTCTATTTCTAAAATATCTACTTCTAAAAGATTTACTTGGAGAAACTATACCAAACGAATCCTTAAAGTTTTTTACAAGTATAGAGTTTAATCAAAATGGGGAATGGTAATAGAGATTTTAACCAAGATTTTTAATAATTTTTCAAATAAGTTTATGATATATTTCAAAATTATATTTTTATATAAAATAGAGATTGTCATGATATTAACTATTAATAGGATTTATGTTTGCAAAATGAGACTTTTTTATTTTTCTTCAGTTGGGATCAAATAGACGTGGTTAATTCTTGCTTTTGTGACTTCAATCTATCTTTTTCTTCTTCTACTTCTTTATTGTCTTTATAATAAAAAAAATACTTCTATACGTGGAGAATGAGTGGCTTAAGGCCACCCCTCACCCATACAAGTGCTAGGTTCAAAGTGCAACATTCTCATTTGATATATGAGTAGTTTTTCTATGCTATGTGGGTTACTCTTTTCTATTTTCAAGAATAGAGATTCGGATCGTACTTTAGACTTCTATTTTAGTTAATCCCGATAAAACTTTGACTTGGTACCAGTAATAAAAAAAAAAAAAAAAAGCTTCAGCATCATCTTTCATTTTCAATTTTTATACCCTTGTTGTCAATCAATTTCCATATAAGTTCTAAATTATTATTGCTTGGCATTTAGACATATAAACATAGTAATAAAAAAAATGCTTCTGCATAATCTTTCATTTTCAATTTTTATATTCTTGTTGTCAATCAATTTCCATATAAGTTCTAAATTATTATTGCTTGGCATTTAGGCAGATAAACAATCATTTTCAGTTTTTATATTGTTGTTGTCAATCAATTTCCATATAAGTTCTAAATTATTATTGCTTGGCATTTAGGCATATAAACTTATAAAATATGTCCACTGAAGATGATAATTTTTAGTTTATTCATTTTAATCAATATTATCTCCAAAATAAAACACCAATCCATATCAAAGTAATAAACATGTGAAAATTAAAATAATGAAGAAACTGTAACATATGAAATTAATGAATAATCTTATTGATGATTATAGATATTCATAATTAACAAGTAACGATAGATCTCGATAAATTTCAGTCCTTCAATTTTAATTTTTTATATAAATTTTCTTTAAGTCAATTCTTTTTTTGATACTTCACCAAATATGTAAATCAAGTGGTTGGTCTTGGTTGGTTGGTGTAACAAATGAGTGTCCTATTACTACATGTTTTATAATTAAAATGAATTACATGCCTCCCACACACAAATCATACCAATTATATCACTTTGATTTCTGTCCTAAACAATCACTAAAATATTAAATCCTAAGTAGTTGAGAGCCCACTTCAATTATTTTTCAAGTCTAATAGTTTGTCTTTCTATATATTAAAGTACAATATAGATCACCGCTTGATATAACTTACAGACTAATGACATGACCCTTTTTATGGTATATTTTGTCGCCACATAAATGTCGCTTTAATAATTTTATTCATCAAAACAAAATTGTGTTACGATTCCCCGTATTTAAATTAGATTATTATTATTTTTTTAATTTATTATAATATCATAAATATATTATATACCGTATAATTTATTGGACATTATTAATCAGAGTCTCTGAGATGTGATTTGAAACTGAAATTTCTAGAAAAGGGGAAAATACCCATATCGCGTGAGAAAATTGCCTTTAATTCAAAGTCCTCGAATGCAAATCAAATCACGAATGTCTAGTTGAAATAGGTCAAACGCTCATGGGCTTGGTGCCACTGGTACCAACAGTCGTCTGCTAAATAAGATTGTTTATTTTATACAAATATAATTAGAAATTTGAGGAGAGAATCATAAATTTCAATCATGTCTATCTTTCTTAAGTTGAATTAATTATATTAATTTAAATTAAATTTATCAATACGTTAATTCATAATTTAAATGATGGATTTAATTTATTTTTTTATATTTATAGGAATTACTTAATATTGAATCTAGATAAAAAAAAAGTCCTAATTTCTGTTTTTCTTTTCATTAATTATATTGAAAATGTAATTATAACTCTTAAAATGTCGTTATTAAAAAAAAATGCAAAAACCTCTTAAAATGTCATGCAAATGGAAAATGGACCCTTTATTATATTGATTTCTCTAAAATCCCATCAATTTTTTTTAAATATTTAATTATACATATTTAATTTAAGAGTAACATTCTATTATCCAAAAATTTATCTAAATTTATTGTCAAAATAATGTGATAAATTTATGTAAAATTATTACATCATCAATACATTATCTTAAAATTAATGTTATAGTTACAAATCAATTTATCAAGATAAAATTTTTGAAAAATATAATATTATTTAATAATGTAACATTTTTAAAAAATTTTATCTAAATGATATGATAAGTTAATTTATAGTTATTATATTAATCTGAAAGATAATATATTGATGATTTAATAATTATATATAAATTTATTAAAAATTTGGGTAATAAATTCATCTAGTGTAACGTCGCTTTTTTAAAATAAACAATTAAAAAATTGAAAAACTCAAGCAATCCAACGGTACAGTAGAGCCAATCAATCGGTGATGCGATCCGATCGGAGAGACCCATGTACCTGACAAAACCATACAGAATCCACGTGGCGGCAATCTAACTGTCCCACTCTCTTTTTTTTCACGTGGCTTCCTTTTCCGCTCCCACTAAAAGGGCAAATACGTCATTCCATCCCACACCGCACCGTAGTAGTAGTAGTAGTACCACCACCAGCAGCAGCAAACAGCAGCGAAACTTCAACGATGTTGACGCCGCATCAGAGATTGGTCCACCAAAAACGCTTGGAGAGAGAAAACGTTTCGTCTCTTCTCTCAAAACGTCTCTGATATTTAGATCGCGGGCAGGAATGTGAAACATCACCGACTTTTTTACTGTTCCATCAAGTGCTCTCCAGTACAGTTCCTCCGGTTGGTGACTCGCTTCCATTTCTTTTCTTTTTTTAATGTTTTTTAATATTTTTCCAGTTTTGCCCTCCGTTTTGGCTCACATTTCCCGTTTTGACTCTTCTCTCACCTTTATTCCACGCGTAAAGCCACCATTTCCTGCGAAATTGCTTCATATTTGCTCTTTCAAGTCACGTCTCCTTGGTCGTCGACCAACTCCCTACAAACTATTCTCAGTTAACTGATTTTTTCACATTTTTTACATTTTTAAAATATTTTTTTAACGATTTCTACTTCGAAGGTAAAATCACGACTGTATATACACAAAATCAGTTTTTTTGTTTGTTTTGTTTTGTTTTGTTTTGTTTTTGTTTTTGTTTTTGTTTTTTTGTTTTAATTCGGAATTCTGATTTTGCAGTTTTTGTTGATTCGGATCAGGACCTGAAAACAGCACAAACAAAAACGACGTCATTTTATTCAACATATCATCAGAAAAAAACCAGCATTGATTATTAACATCTGTTCACTAACGGTTTGCTGACAAGGACTCTGCAATTTGACGGTAAATTTTTTTTTTTTCCTTTTTTTGGTTTTGTTTTTGTTTTTTGTTTTTTGTTTTTTGTTTTTTGTTTTATTTTTTAAGTTCTATTTTGTTTTGTTTTGTTTTGCAAGTGAAATGTTATATATATATATATATATATATCTATTATATTGAGCTTCATTTACTTGGTTTTCAAGCAAGGCTGGTCTAGTCTAATAAAAAGAGTTTTCGATTTTGACATTTTTTTCACTTGATAGTTTTTGAAGGAAACAACGTAATGATTTTTATTTTTTTGGTAACTAATTTTTGTGTGGTTGGTTGATGCTTGTGATACACATGACTTGTTTGTTGTTTTAGATATAAAAGCTTTTGTATTGATAGTGTCTTTTTTTGGGGGTGTGGGTGGTGGGTGGTTAGATTCCATGATTGGTTTTTGTTGTTGATTTAACGTGTAATTGGTTATTTGTTAAGTTAAGTGGTTCATTATCTATGAGTTGGTTTTGATACTACTTATGATTAGCTTCTTGTTGCAGGGTTACTCTTTTGGGTAGTTAAAGGTTTGGGGTTTAGTGTATTTTTGGCAGGTGTAACATTTAACAACAACAACAGGAACCACTTTGGTTTTTAACAGCATCCAAATGAGAAAGACAACGTGTGGTTTTTGGAGTGAGTGAGTGTGAGTAGTTTGATTAAGAGTTGAGAGAGTTGATTAGTTGATTTTAAGGTTTTGTAAATCATGGGTTTAGTTTGATTTGGGGGTGGTGGTGGTGGTGGGGTTGAGGAGAAAGGAAGGTGGAGTGTGAGAAATGGGGGCAGTTGGTGGGGAAGAGCTGGTGAAAATGGAGAAGATGCAAATTGCGAATGCTCGTGAGGAGAAGATTCTTGTTTTGGTGAGGTTAAGGCCATTGAGTGATAAGGAGGTTTTAGCGAATGAAGTGGCGGATTGGGAGTGCATCAATGACACCGCCATCTTATACCGGAACACCCTTCGGGAAGGCTCCACGTTTCCATCTGCTTATACATTTGGTAAGGAAGATGCTTGTAGTTTTTTATTTGGTTGGTTTTTTGCGTATCTTGTTGGGTGTTCAAATTTCAAATTATTCATCATTGTGGTAACTATGTGTGATCTTTGGTGAATCTTGTGGTTTATGGCCAAGACAACTCTTTCTACTTACTGGGTTGCATAATTCAGATCAATTTTTATTTTTATCGTACTGAATTTCATCACAAACATCAATGTTCTTCTTGGATGCCATTTCTATATAGTTAGCTAGGGGACTCTTTTACATGTATATGCTTTAAAAATTTTGCTAATCAAACCGAGGCCATTTATGTCATTTGATCTATGTGCATATGTGTATGATTATTAGCTTGCTTTAGCTCTCAAATTTTAAGCATCAGTGAAGGATGATGCTTTGAACTACAAAATAAGACTTCAAGAAGTGTATAAGCATGGAAGCCGTTATTGTGAAAAAATGGTTTCACAAGAACTGCATAAGTCCATTTGAGTTCAGTGGTTTTTAAAGCAAAATTTCATTAAGACCTATTTTAATTGCTTACTCTGTTCCTTCTCTGTTCTTGTGCTGGGGGTAGACAGAGTATTTCGGGGTGATTGTGCCACAAGGCAAGTGTATGAAGACGGAGCCAAGGAAATTGCTCTTTCAGTCGTTACTGGTATTAACTGTAAGTATGACATTAGCATCATTGCGTTAGTTTTTTGTTCCTTATTTCACACTTATTTACAAGTGAAAGACATTCTCCATGATTCTTTTCTTCTTCAGCTAGTATTTTTGCATATGGACAAACCAGCAGTGGGAAGACATACACCATGACTGGAATAACTGAATATGCAGTAGCAGATATATTTGACTATATACATAGGGTAATCGAATTTTGTAATTTGTTCATGTTTTTGAGTTTCATTTTCACTTCTAGAATTTTTCCTATTTCTTTTTTTTTAGTTTGTTAATAACCCAAGTAATGTTGATGTAATTGCAGCATGAAGAAAGAGCATTTGTTTTGAAGTTCTCAGCAATGGAGATCTACAATGAAGCTATTAGAGACCTTCTCAGCACAGATAATACTCCGCTTAGGCTGCTAGATGATCCAGAGGTGAATGCCATTATCCTTGTTAGATTCTTTCAACGAGTTTCCGTATTATTTCTTATGAGTTCTTGTTTTCTTCAGAAAGGGGTTATTGTGGAAAAAGTCACAGAAGAAACTCTAAAGGACTGGAATCACTTACAGGAGCTCCTTTCTATCTGTGAAGGTAAAACATTTTACTTAAGTCTTGCTATTACTGGATGTTGTTGTATCTTTATGTATGCATTGTATTGCTGCAGCTCAAAGACGGATAGGAGAGACCTCTTTGAACGAAAAAAGCTCTCGATCACATCAAATCATTAGATTGGTTTGCCCCTTACCCTGTTCTCTACTGTGTTTTAATGTGCAACGCTTTAGTAATTTTCAACTTATACCTCCTTTGGATATTAATTTTTGCAGACAATTGAAAGTTCTGCTCGGGAGTTTTTAGGCAAAGAAAATTCCACCACTCTTGCAGCCAGCGTGGTATAAACCATTAAATCAATACAAAGTTGCTTTATCAGTTGGTTTTCATTTGCAATATCTGATTAACTATAATTCAGATTGTGAACATCTTTGTAAGTGATAGTGAATTCATGTCTTGTGTAGAATTTTGTTGATTTGGCCGGAAGTGAGCGCGCATCACAGTCGTTATCAACTGGGACGAGGTTGAAAGAAGGTTGCCACATAAATCGCAGTTTACTAACTCTGAGCACTGTCATTCGCAAGCTAAGGTGGGTTAAATATGAGAAATATGCAACTTGTTCTTTAATTTCATGCACGTGGTTTAAAAGCGATTTACTTAATTTCCACTTTCCAAGATCCAGTGCTAATACATTCTTCTGTAACAACTAGTTTATTGATAGCCTACTTCTATAGCGATGTCAGAATGTCATTCACAGTAATCATTACGTTGATGATCTTCAAATGCAAAACAATGAAGTTAGCAGTTTTGGGTTAAGTATTATTGCATACATGTTTAATGATCAATTGTTATTGGACTTTGAGTGTTATGCAAGAGACAAATTTGTTTCCTATCATCATAAATACATAAATATTAATTCTCTTAAAATTAATGGTTGGATATTGAAGTAACAAATTTAAGTTAACATAGTTTACATGTGTATGTGCGTGTTTGTATATATACACACACACACCCATGTAAAATCAATAAATGACTGACTATATTAAAGAAAATGTTTCCACCTATAAAATATATATTATTATGTCGTATAGAGGTATTTGTGTTCATAATCTTAGCTTAGATCAAAAGTTTAAGCATGATAGCTGTAAACTAAATAGTATCAAGCTCAAAGCTCAATTCTTTTGTTAAACAGTTGAGCCAAACTCGAATTGTTTGATAAAATTCGGTTTGTGTGCTCTCCTACTAGTTTCTTTATTTATTTTTCTTTAGTCTCTAGTTATTGTAGTTATTGGAGCTTTGTATGATAGAATCGCTAATTCACTATAAATATGGTGTTATGATCAATGCAGTAAAGGAAGACATGGACACATCAATTATCGAGATTCTAAGCTGACAAGAATGCTGCAGCCTTGCTTGGGGGGTAATGCTAGAACTGCCATCATTTGCACTTTGAGCCCTGCTCGAAGCCATGTTGAGCAAACCAGAAACACTCTTTTGTTTGCTTGCTGTGCAAAAGAAGTTACTACAAAAGCACAGGTCAATGTAGTCATGTCTGACAAGGCCTTGGTTAAGCATTTGCAAAAAGAGTTGGCTAGATTGGAAAGCGAATTGAGAACCCCTGCACCTACTTCTTCGACTTTTGATTATCCAACATTACTGAGAAAGAAAGATCTACAGATCCAAAAGGTGACAATTTGTTTTCAAATACATTTACACAGTAACATGGTAACCTACAGAATTTAGGGTACACTTTGGTGCTGCTGACTTGTCATTGATTAAATTAGTTTTTAAGATTTAAGAGTTCTTTGGCCAGAGAACATTTTTGCAATGGTACTTGGTTGATATTTACATGTAATGAATGAATGTGTAATGAATGAATGGTTGAAATAGTGTAGTTTTACATGTTGGTCACTGGCTCAAAAATACATAAGAAGCTGCTTTGTGTATATCTTCCTGGATGATAAACACGATGCACGTTTGCTGTCAGTCCACTGTATCTTTGGCTAATGCTGATTTCATGGTTCTGTGTAATGCAGATGGAGAAGGAGATAAGAGAGTTGATGAAGCAGCGGGATCTTGCTCAATCTCGTGTAGAGGATCTGCTAAGAATGATTGGACATGGTCAAGATTCAAGACAGGAGGTATGTACTGTTGCTTAAATTATAGGAGGCTTAGCATAATAATGCTGCACCACTAACATCTTTCTTTCCTTCCCTGTTCAGGCTGGTAGCAATCATCATCCTAATCACCAAGTAGGTGATACATGGGAAGATGAATATTCAGAGTCATCAGCAGTGGCTAATACAAGGCATATGGGTGTAGTTGTTAGAAAGTCAAACAACACTCATTGTTATGATACTGAGAGTGGGAGTTACTCAGATGATCTCTACCATCGGGATAATATTGAAGAACCCTCTGTCTCTGATTGTGCCTCTTCACCTCTGTCATTTGGAAAGAAATTCGTCAAATCGCATTCAAGCAAGAGCATAGAAGAGAATGGGATTGGAATTGCAGACGATCCTGATGAATACTGCAAAGAAGTTCAGTGTATTGAGATGGGTGAGTCAAATGGGGATAATAACTTTGAATCCCATGCTGTCTCAAGTGGTGGACATGATGGAATGCTGGCTTTGACAATGAATGAGGAGGAAGATGTATCTGGTCAGGAAATAATTTCAAATCCAATCAATGGGGATAGCGAAGAGAGTCAAACTCGAAATGGTTTTACATATGGTGCATTGGAGCAGAGACTCAATAATGTACAAAAGACCATTGAATCTCTTGCCGATCCTTATAATCCCAATGAACCATCTTTACAGTCCTTGGCAGCAGATATGCCAAGTACTAGAAGCCTGACATTAACAAGGAGCTGGAGTTGCAGGGCAAATATCATGGCTGGCTCATCGTCTCCCTGCTTTGATAAGACGGAACAAACTGACTGCACTCCTCCCACTGGGTTGGAGAAAAACTTTTCTGGAAGACCAGAAAGTGTTCACCGGCGGTTTTCTCTGTTTGATAATGGTATCAAGACTGCACATTTGTCAAGAAATGATTCTCACTCTTCTATTGACAGTGCACATAGCATCAGAACCTCTGCAGATGAGGATATTACCAGCATCCATACTTTTGTTGCTGGATTGAATAAAATGGCCAAAACTCAGGTGAGAACTATTTAGTCTTTCTGTACTTGGACAAATTTATTGTTTTCAGTTGGCTAGCATCATTTGTGACTTTTGTTTCTTTTGACATGGTTTGGCATGTGCATGTGTGCTAGGTTCAGGAAACAGGAGATAATGATGATAATCTCGAGAAGAATGTGAAAGATGTAGGTTTGGATCCAATGCATGAAGCGCTAGAAAATCCTAATTGGCCCCTGGAATTTGAGAGGCAGCAGAGAGCGATACTTGAACTTTGGCAAACTTGCAATGTTTCGTTGGTCCACAGAACCTACTTCTTCCTGCTCTTTAAAGGTGACCGATCAGATTCCATTTACATGGAGGTAGAGCTTAGGAGGCTTTCCTTCCTCAAGGAAACATTTTCTCTAGGAAATCAGGCTGTGGAGAATGGTCAAACTCTTACTTTCGCTTCAAGGTTCTCTCTCTTTCCACTTAAACATCCTAAATTATGTGCTATGGTCTTGTAATGGATTGCATAGGAGAATATCTTCTTAACTGTTCGAAACTTTTAGACTCGCTTAAAATTTTTCAAAATGATTGGATAATCCTTTACTTCAATTTCTTTCGTCGAACTCTTTTATATTTGTTTCCTTGCGCTATATATGTGCGCAGTCCTCTTTGTGCTCTATGTAAATTGGTTTATCCTCATTTATAATATTTGTTTTTGGGAGACAGTATGAGGGCTCTCCTTCGTGAAAGGGGGATGTTGAGCAAACTGATGCGTAAAAGGCTCTCAGAAGAAGAGCGGAAGAAACTCTACGAGAGGTGGGGTATTGGGTTGGACTCAAAGCGCAGGAGGTTACAACTGGCCAACCAGTTGTGGAGCAACACAAAGGACATGAACCATGTCACAGAGAGTGCTGCCATTGTCGCAAAGCTGATCAGGTTTGTAGAGCAGGGACAGGCCCTCAAGGAAATGTTCGGGCTTAGCTTCACGCCTCCTTCCAGGAGGCAAAGATCTCTTGGCTGGAAACACAGCATGGCATCCCTTTTGTAAGCTTGTCGTTCCACCGATGTTATATCTACCACTATAGAGATCATTTCTTGAATTAGGCAGGCCACATAGCATTCTTTTTGATGATTGAACTTATAACAGATTGATGATTGTCTATGGTTTCTGTAGGGTGTTGTATAAAATCTCGATTAGCAGGATTTGTGAGAAATGATTGCTAATTTGAAACTACCAAGTATTATGTAATGATGCAGTGTGAAAATCATCAAGATCGTGTATGTAATGTATCAGATCTATCTCTAAGGTTGAGAATATTTTTATTCAATTTTTTTGGTATTTAGAATTTAATTTGTTTCTTTAAGCCAGAGATAATTCATTCAAGAATCAAAGATCAGTTAAATGGTTCAATTTTTTATGTGGTTGATATGATTGATTCAGTTTAATTTGACCTATGTGGAATGATTTTGCCACTCGAAATAGTAATTAGAGACCTCTCTTGAAAATTATCGAGCAAAAACTCTCCGATGTATTCCATTCTTTCTCCTCTAAACTCTTTAACCTGGTATCATTCATCTCTTCTTTTTCTTCTCTATTCAATTCTAACGTAACACCTTAATAAAATTGACTTCCATGGTACAAATAAAGTGCCTGAAGTTGTTTATTTTTATTCAAAGAAAAATGTCATTTTAACAAAAAGATAATTCAAACATAGCCAATCATTCACACATTCACTTACAATTCAGGCAAATAATACATTTTTACTTTATTTTCATAATACGGGATTGAATTTTACATTCAAATAACTAGTGTATCATTTCTGAAAAAAAAAAGTGAATAATATACTATACTTTCATATCCAAACTAGAATTTCAGTTTCACCATATAAATAATTCGTGATATTAGAGTCATATTAGCTATATTAATATCTATTAGTCTGAAAGTAAATTTTCAAACCACAAATAGTGTTTAATTTCGATCACTTCGATAGATTATTAATTATTGGTGTTTGTAAATTCACCGTTATTTTATAATTATTAATTATTCAATAATGTAGATTCGATAATATACAAACTAATAAAAAACTAATCCAAAAGGAAAAATTAATTTTAATAATATTAATTTTAAAATTTTGTACCATTAATTATATATAAGTAATTAATGATAAATCAGTTCGGTTTGATGATAGCACGACCCTAGTCGGAAAAAAAAATAAAAATAAAAAATCTATTATATATATATGTTTTGAAATTATTCTGTATAAGGCGATAATAAAGTTGAGTAACTAATATCTGTCCGTCTGGTTTGAGCTAAATCCTCCTCTTCAGCTTCTCTCTCGTCCTCCGCCGCGGCGCCACTGCTTTCGTCGAAACATGGCGGCGTCTCTCCTCTCTGTCCCAGGGCCTCCACTCCTCCACCACTCCCGCCACCCATCTCTTCTCCCCCTCAGAGCCTCAAAAACCCCCAAATTCCCAACTCCACTCCTCCCAAACCCTAAACCCCTCCTCCTCCGCCATTCCCACCGCTCACCATCTCTCCTACACGTCAAAGCCTCCGCATCCGCATCCGCACTGACTCGGTCTCCTCTACTCAGCGAGTCGACTCGTACGGTCTCTACAATCGTGTCAATCTCCGGACTCTGCCTCCAATTCGCTCTCTCTCGCCTCCTTCCGGCCCCCGACTCCCTCCTCCAGCCCGGCCTACTCCACGCGGCCGGCCCCCTCTTCTTCGCTGCGATGCGTGACCGTCCCAGTGGCGTCCTGAATACGCCGCTGACAGTGGTGGCGGCGGGGCTATCCAAGTGGCTGGACATATACAGCGGCGTGCTGATGGTTAGGGTTCTCCTGAGTTGGTTCCCCAACATCCCCTGGGACCGGCAGCCGCTCTCCGCCATTCGCGACCTCTGCGACCCATACTTGAACCTCTTCCGCAACATAATTCCTCCGGTTTTCGACACGTTGGACGTTAGCCCCTTGTTGGCTTTTGCCGTCCTGGGGACCCTCGGCTCCATCCTCAATGGCACCAGGGGAGCCTAATCAACCCACCAATTCCCGGTAAGGGAATTCTCAGTTTTCGTAGTTTATGTAGTTGATGGTTTACGGGTTTAATTCGTGCTGTAATGTCGATATAATGGTTCGAATTGGATTGCATATATTGAATTTTGGCAGTTTATTGTGATATCATTAATATTGTTTATTGACTGAAATCATATGTTGTTTTTTGATGCATTAGTGTGTGATATTATCTGGATTTATATTTTATGATGATTTCGAGAGCTTGAATAGGTTTCTTGTATATGAGTTATCGTATGTTGTTTAAGTTGTTTTAATTTCAAAATACAAGTTAGTATGCTTTGGTGAAATTATTATATGTTGTTTTAAGTGAAAGCATATTACTATGCTGTTTTTATTTTTATGGTTTAGTTAATAACAACGGTTGTTTGGGAATGCATACTATAATGGGAATTTTAGCTTATTGAATTCAGATATTGTCCTAGAAGGGTGCAATATAATTTTAAAAAACAAAAACAATCTTAGCATAGGACTATTGTGGGTGGATGTTGTTTTGGTTGTAACTGGTTTCACATAATCTAATCCTAAGATTGTTTGGAATTAAAAGAATGTAAAAGATGGATAACAGAACATGGTAAAGTCTTGTTTTAGTGAACTGTCCTTATGATTAAGTTATGCTTTGTTGGGATATTGTTTAATGTATCTTGGGTTATACGGTGCCTTCAGTTTACTGATCTAAATAATATCTTAATAATGTGAGAGTTCTATCAAGACACTACCCTAAACAGCAGTGGTTCATGTTGGGTGGAAAGAAAGTTTACCAGAGCAACGAACTAGAAGTGTTTGATACACTCTTTTATGGTGGGAAATATTAAAATTGCCAAAATCAAAATAACTAACAAATTAAATTGGTTATTAAAAGTTACAAAAATAGTAACTGATAGAAAATAAAAATACTATTTAATTTGTTCAAATCATACTGATGTGTATTTGTAACTAAAACTATGTGTGGCATCTCAGACCATGCCTTCTAATATCATGGTTTTTGCTATTGATTGAAATGAAAATAAAGTATTGTGAAAGGTATTGCATTGGAGATGGGAGAGGGAGAGATGGACTAGGAACATTTTGTAGTGGAATTCTATTGATTTTATCAAGGCAGGGAAGGTACTTTCTAGGACGACATTGTGTGTGCGCGCGCGCATGCACGCGTGCTTGTTCATGTTTGGGAGAGGTATTAATATCACACTTAGCTATCTTTTTCTAGGGTGTTAACCTAGTGGAAGCTTAAGCAGTTGTCTCTTGGTCCCTTGAATGGACCAGTTGGTGTTCCAAAATTTGTGCATTTGGTTTATCTGCAGCTTGATAGTGTAGTCTGTTTGTGGTTCAGAGTCATGGTATGATTGGTTTGCTACTTGCAGTCCAACTGGATGTTTCAAACTTTGGTCCTTTGCTTGAATTTTGATAGTACTCTGGATTTTCAGGGGAAATCATGGTTTCATGCTGAAGTTACTAATAGCAATACTGAAAAAAATGAGCTTTTAGGTTTTGAAAGTTTAACCCGCTTCAAGGATAATATGATTTTACATCTTACAAGGTGTCAAGCACTTAATAACGTTGTTACAATTGAAACAGTTCTCTCGGATGCAAAATTATTCTTAGTAGTCCTAATGCAATGCCATTAGCAGCAAATTTTTCTTCTGTTATTTTCAAATAGTTAGTCATTTGTGTAAGTGTGCAAGATTGATACTCTTTTTTTGTATTACTTTTATATAGTAAAGCTCCCAGTCTCTCACCAATTGAACCCTAGCCCCTCCTTTGTTTTTCAAAAAATATGACATTACAGTTGATGATATTGAAAAGTGTGTACTTGTTTATAATCTCTATTTTCTTCAGTATATAGCTCTGGCATCAACAGTTGGAAAATCAGATATTACATGCAAAGGGAAGCACAAATTGAGCTGCTAATGGTTGAGCCATGAGTAAATAAGTGATATGTTACAGTATTGTTTCAATATATAGACACTAATGTTAGAGTTGTGGCAGTTGTCGATTTCAATATTGTGTGAAGCTTTGTATGTTATAATTGTGTCCAATCTTTTCTTTTCTAGTTAGGGGTGGTAAAACGGGTGGGCGTGTCGGGTTGAACTCGATTTGATTCGATTCGTTTATGGATTCGATCAATTCGACACAAATTCATTTAATAAACGGATCAACACTTTCGGATTCGACACGAATTCGTTTATAAACGAATGACACGACACGACACGATTAATTCGTTTATTACTTAGATCATAAAGGATTCAAATTCATTAACCCATCAACCCATTAATTCATTTAACCCGTTTAACTCGTTAATTCGTTTAACCCATTTAACTCATTAATTCGTTTAAATTCGTTTAATTAGATGCAAACAGTGACGTTAATTCGTTTAATCAGATACAAACAGTGACGATTCCAACAGATCCATAGCCAAACCTCAAAGTTTCAAATAGATCCATAGTCAAACCTCAAAGTTTCAAATACTTCTAACTAAGATGAATAAACTTTTATACACATTGCATCACCAAGATCAATCAAACACACCCAACAAAATTAAAAAAATAAAATCAAAATCAAAACCAAATGACAGAAAACACAAATAAAATTAAAGACGTGGTGGATCTCGTGGTGGAGCCGTGGAGAAGGGGCGGCGACCGTGAGGGAGAAAGGGAGAAGCGGAGAAGCGACGGCGACCGTGAGAGAGATGGGGAGTAGTGGCGGAGACCGTGAGGGAGATGGGGAGAAGCGACGGCGACGGCGACGGCGACCGTGAGGGTGAAGAGGATGAGCGACGACCGTGAGAGAGAAGGGGAGGAGCGGCGACCGTTAAGGAGAATGGGAGGAGCGATGACCGTGAGGGAGAAGCGGCGGTCAGCGACCGTAAGGGAGGGGAGAAGCGGCGGCGAGGGGAGGGAAAGTGTATGGTGGCTGCCAAAAAATGAAAATGATGTTGAAATGGTAGGGTTAGGTTAAATGTGTATATATATATGCATAATTACACACTAAACCCTATAATATGTAATATTATAATTTAACCCCTAATTTAATCATGTCAACCTGCGACTCGTTTAAGCATACCCAATTCGATTCGTTTAATAAACGAATTAAGCGGGTTGACACGATTACGACACGAATTCGTTTAACTCAAACTCATAGCCATTTATTTTTCGTGAATTCGTGTCGATCCATCGTGTCGTAACCCATATTGCCACCCCTATTTCTAGTATTAAAGTTGTGGATTTTAATATTGTGGATGGGGTTTTAAACGCTAGGGTTATGGATTTGTACTAATATTGTTTAATGAAACATAGCAAGTTCTCCAAAATAATGAAAGGTTGCAACAAACTGCTAAGTAATTTAGCTTTTGCGCAGGGGAATTGCTACAGGTTTTAAATATTGTAGATGCCAATCCACAATTCTAGAGTTTAAAAACTCATTTACAACATTAAACTCAACAACTCTAGCCATAAACAACTCAAGTTCACGGTATTTATGAAATTTACAATTACACCAAATGAAATCTCACTTGTAAAATTAAAATTCACAGTTATAGTGTTATTGTGTTGGTATCAAAAAGTATACCACATGATTCTATAGAGGCCATTACTGTAGTAGATAAGATGTGTAAGTTCAAGTTTGAACGAGTAGCATTACAACATGTGTGGGGAATCTCCTATAATCGGATATCTTATGTTAGATGGCATGATTTTAGTTGCAGGTGCACTAAAGACTCACTCCTTTTTCATCAGGTGAAAGTTGTGAGAAACAGCACCAAGTCTACCTTAATTTGTCACATTGTCACCAACATATTTACTTTTGAGTTTTAACTACAATCAAATACGGAAACTGCCCAAAATGCTCTATAGAATAAAACAAACTAATAAAGAACTCAAGTTTTTCCTTACCTTTTTCCTCATGTCAGGTCTTCACTCACTCTCACATTTTATCGGTCACTCTCTCTATTCTTCGTTTGAACCTAAATCACAAAATGGATGCCAAATCATACATGACTAAAAGAAATGTAGCACAAGATCCTTTGAGAAGTCCAAACGTGTTTCATTTCTTTGTTGACCAAAACATGGAAGAGTTCAAATGGCAATAACTTTCACTCAAAACATAGAATAGACCTATTAAAGCATTAGTAGAAGTACATAATATGGGGATGAAAGTTATGCAACAAAAACTCTCCAATCTATTTCCTTCTTTCTCCTCTAAGCTCTTTAACTTGGTATCATTATTCTCTTCTTTCTTTAACTTGTTATCATTATTCTCTTCTTTTTCTTCTCTTTTCTAACATAACACCTGAATAAAAATGACTTTTACATGGTTCAGATACAGTACTTGAAGTTTTTTATTTTTATTCAAAGAAAAATGTCATTTTAGCAAAAAGATAATTCAATCATAGCTTAATCATTCACACATTCATCTACAATTCAAGCAAACAACACATTTTTCTTTATATCCATTATACGGGATTGAGTCACACATGCCAATAAATAGTGTATCATTTCGAATCAAAATAAAAGTAAATAGTGTACTATACCTTCATATCCAAACTAGGTTCAAGTTTCGTTAAATAAATAATTCACAATATTAAAATTATATTAATATCTGTTAATCTAAAAATAAAATTTTCAATTACATATGACAATTACATATAATATTTAATTTCAATCATTTCGACAAATCACTAATTATCGGTGTTTATAAATTTACGATTATTCGTTAATTTAGATTAGTAAAAAACAAAAATAAAAATTCCTTAAAAAAAAACTTTTTATTTTAAGAAAGGAAAAAAAATAAGCAAAACGGTGCGTTTTGAGTGAGTAGACTAGGCTTTATTTGTTGTCAGAAATGGCGATCGAAGAGAGGGGAGAGTCCGGAAACAAGAGTGAGGGAGAAAAATGAACTCGGCAGTGAAAACGACAGCGTATTTGGCGAGGAGAGCGGCGCAGAAGGAGCGGGTTCGGATCCTCTACAGGCGGGCTCTCAAGGACACTCTCAACTGGGCCGTCCATCGCCATCTCTTCTACAACGATGTATCTCTCTCTCGCTCTCCGATCTCATCATTCCGATTCTACTTTTTTTGATTCTGATGTCGATTTTTGTTTGTTTCTCCAGGCCGACGAACTCCGCGAGAAGTTCGAAGCCAACAAACACGTGGTACGTTCTCTAACTGATTGCTTACACTACTCTCCATTCCTCCAATCTCATTTTCGATTGCTTTTTAATATTTGTGTCGTTGTGTTTTTGTTAGAAAGGGTAAAATGGGAAACAAATATGATCGCTAAAGATTGTTTTTGTGTATTTTTGCTTGATTATTTAATAACTGTTTAAATTCTTAGATTTTGTGGACATTAATGTGTTTCATTTAGTCAAGGCTGATGCAAAATTAAAATTATTGGTTGATAATTGTAAATTGTTGTCGCAGCATTGAGTGGATTTTATGAGAATTGAAAATGATTTTGTTAGTTTGGTTATTTTTCTGATAGTGTTCGTGTTGATAATGTGTTATAGGTTATTGGAATATTATTGTTCTCTTGCTAGTTGAAACGCGTTGCTAATGTGGTTGAAGTCTGAACTTGTTATGGTTTGTTGGTAGTCATTAGGGGGGAAACGCTGCTTTAGGGCATTATTATGGGCTCTATGTCGTTTAAATCTTTTGAAGTGTGCTTATGTGCTCAATAAGTGGGATGCATCTTTGGTGTAAACACTTTTTCTTTTTTTCCCGTTGCTCATATGAAAACGCAATGTATGCTGATACTTTTTGTTTATATTGCCAGGCTAACTGTTGATGCTTGTTTTGGTGAGTTTGCAGGAAGATCTTGACACAATTGATAGACTGATAGATAATGCTGAAGCCACCTATAACAAGTGGCGGCACCCTGATCCTTATATTGGTAAGTGATGTTGTAGAGGCTTTAGTATATTGAGTCAATACTAGGGCTGTGGCTGCTGGTTCTGCTTTATTGAGAGAATGATTAATTAATGGTTGAAATTAGGGAACCTTATCGCATCTTCTTGGTGAGAAAAGTCTTTGAATGGTGTATATGTAAACTCTGGAGCATGTAAAGTAATTTTGGGAATTTTCTTTGTTGTGTGTTTGGTATCAGAAAGTACAAATGTACAATAGTAATGCAGGGAAATTGGGAAACATGTAAAGTGCTTAAATTAGAAGTTAAATTTTTAAGCTACTGTACAGATTTTTGTTTCTTTCAACAAAACTGTTCTTTTTAGCTTGTAATCTCTCTCTTGCTCTTTTCTTTTCTTTTCTTTTTTTTGTGTGTGTGTGTGTGTGTATCTATGCATTTTAAGCTTTTTTTTTCCCCTGAACTAAGCACTTAAGTGTGGTTGCTCACTTGCTCTTTCTCTTCTGATTGTTTTTCTTTTCTTGTGCATAGCAAATTAATTACTCACTCAACTTTGACCTTAAAAAGTGATTTGAAGGTTGTTGGCATGAGATGTTCTTTTTGAAGTTGTATCTATTATTGTGTATGGACGTGATTGATTTATGTGATTGTGAGAATTTGCAACACTTTCTCTGATGGTGCCTTCACCAGTTTTGACATACCTCTGTGGTTTTAGAAGCTTAATTTTTTTCTTTGTGCAGTTCCTTGGGCTCCTGGTGGTTCCAAGTTTTGTAGAAACCCAACTCCACCTGCTGGGGTAATTTTTTATTATTTATTATAATATTTTTGTCATTGTTCCTTACCTTTCACTCGTTTGCTTATTTATTTTTAAGTAGATGACATACAATGTTTTGTAATCCCACTCCCTGCATAAGATAATCTGCTGTATATTATCTGTTCAGTTGCTAAGGATGCACCTTATCGTATATCTCCTTATTAAGAGTTAGTAAAAACTTAAGATGTGATATTGCTCTGTCTATGCTTGACTTGCAGCTCATGTGAGAACATGAGAGTTGTGGAAATAGTCAGGCTCTTGAGCTTAGAAAATCCTATTCTTTTGAGTACTGCTATATATACTCTATATATATTGCTTGTGATACCAGGGCCTTAATCAGGCGTTTTAATATTTCAGTTGGAGGACTAATTAAAAATGAAAAAGGGAGGGCATACCTTTGTGATGCTCACATCCTATGTACCTGCTGTTAATATGAGAGATTAAAATTAATGTTACTGGGTGCCTTAGGTGGTTTGCATTATTCTAAAGTTTTGTCATTCATATAGTTATATGCTGGAAGACTCAATGTCTTTGGTTACAATTATAAATTTTATCTCTTCCATGTGTTTCCTGCTTCTTAAGGGGTAGGGTCTACTGGCCTCCTGGTTATGGGAAGCTCCTCTCCATTATTATCTTGTTTGATTAATTGTCAGAAAAAATTGTCATGTTAGTTAATGGAAACCTCATTACAAGAATTTGTGCACAAAATGGTGAGTGATTGTTAGAAGAAGCAGTGAAACTGAGAGTGACCAAAGTCCAAACCGAGTTTCCTTGGTCTAATTAGTCTACAGCAACAGTTTTGGTTTTTTGGCTATGACCTGATACCAGTTTTAATCCTATATTTGGATTGGTTAGTATATATCTTTATTTATTGTCATAATTTAATTGATATTGTAATGAGAAGAGGGGCTCGATTTGTTTAGAATTTGGCTAAGGTATTGCTCTCTACATATTGGCTCTTAGGTTCTATTCTGATTTGTATTATGTATTGTCTCTTGCCTTTTGAAATATGGTGTCAGCACCCAACAATTAGATTTTTTTTTTTTTTTTTTTTTTTTTTTTTTTTTTTTTTTCTGGTGCCATAATTACTTACTAGGATTAGGTTGTTTATTACTTTATTGCATCTAACCCTCGTCTAATATGTTGTTGATTATGCAGATTGAGATTATATACAACTATGGCAAAGAAGATAATGACTAGACCTGCATCTATTCCGTGGCAATAAATAAAAGGTTAGTAAATTGGTTGTTTGACATTTAGTTTTTGATGCTACCTTCTGAGTAAAATTAGTTATAGTTCATTGCTTTTAGAAAATCTTGTTTTTGGAAAAGGTTTTTGGCCAACTTAGATGTGATTTTTCAACCTATTCGGTTGTGGAATGTGTTTTTGAATTGTAATCACAGATCTTCGGTAACACCTAACATCTACAGTTGCTAGGGTCCTTTTAATATTGTCAGCACATTTAGTGATTCCATTACAATAATTAAACTCAATTTTGTATCAAATTTGTATCATTTTGTCCATTCGGTGCAGATCGAAATGATCCAAGCTGGACGTGGAAGATGGATATCGAGGCTGCATTTCGATTGTGTTATCCTTTTTCTGTGGCAGGCAATTGGTGTAGCTTCAATAACATTCTTAGATGTTGGATTGCTTTGTATTGCTGTGTATCTTGTTTTACTTTTAAGGTGGATATCTCTGACTCAGAAGTATTAAATGTCCAGTGACATGCACACATCCATGGTTCCTTTAAAAAGGAAAACTCCCAATAATTTGCATCTTCGAATTTTTTCCCTTTGGTCTGATGTATTTTTAACACATGGTTGGAAATTGTCGAAACTATAAAATGGTATAATCTATTACAAACTAGACTTCCGTACAAAATAGCCAAACAACTTTTATATATTTATAAATTTTAAACCAGCCGTTGAAATTGTATCAAACGGGGGGTTTCTCTTTTCTTTCTCCTTCCTTCCTTTTGGGTCAAACAGGCCATCTAGTCAACCACTGCAATTTCTAAAGGGGTTCTTTTTCTAGTCAACTCAAATTTAAGGATTGTATTGACTTAAAATCAGACTGGTCGGAAAGTCTACAACTTACGCGAAGGGGTATATTCAATCTACGTTTTTAGGGGTTTAATGATTTTTTTTTATATTTTTTTAATGATAGAATTTGATAGAATTCATATTAATTTTGCCATGATTTCATATTAATTTTATTAGAAATTTTTTTAAAAATCTAATGGAATCTTGATAAGAATCGTAAGATTTATTATGAATTTTTCATAAAAACCATTTTAAACTTTATCCAAATTTACTTGAATGAAATTTGTGAAGTTAATGATTTTTGTAATACAATTTTATAAATTCTATATAAATCTGAATTTGATACACCAAAATTATATTAGATTTCATATAAATCTGGAATAAATATATTTAAATTTAATGAATTTCATACGAATATGAATTTAATATATTTAGATTTTAATGAATTTCATATAAATCTGGATTATGTACACCAAATTTTTAAAATCTTAATATTAAATTGAATACGTCTCCTTGGTGGCCAAGTCTCACAAGAAGAAACACATAGCTCGGTCCAAAAGTCTACGACCCAAACTTTGGGTCTCAAGTCTTAAGTTTAACAACAAGAGACACATAGCTTGGTCGAAAAGTCTACAACTTAAAACTTCTAGACCCTAGCAAGAAGAGACATATAACATGCCTCCAAATTTCATAGTGCAAGAATGAGCAATTGAAAGCAACAATGACTGTGACCTGTGACTATCAGAGTGCCCTTGGTAAAGTTCCTTATTATTACAAAACCTACCTTTGATTTTCTTGGTCATCATCATACCAAAATCGTGCATTTTTTTATCTCCATCAGCCAGCATCATTGCCTAACCCCATTTAAGCCTTAAACACTAACGTGAACCAATAAAATTCGAACCAATCAACTCTGATTTTGACATGCACTTAGTGGGAGAATTGAATAACTTGATATAACATTCATTACCTGAAGAAACAAGGAAATAAGAAGAAAAAGACTTTGACTCATTTCAATGACATATATTTTCCTTTGCAGTTTTCATCTGTACATCAACATTTCTCTCTTGTGTTCTCTTTCTGTCCGGTTAACATGGATGATGAGGCAAAGAAGTTGAACCTTAGAGAGCATGCTTCTACACTCACGATTTCGATGAGAGTCCTGCTCCCAGTTTTCATCTTCTTATGGATCATGCACAGTGGATTCGAACTGGCAACGGAGCCCAAGAAGTTTGCAGCTTTTGCCGCCTGGACTTTCCAGATTGGAACATCGTTTGCTTTCTATATTGGAGTTGTAACAATGCTCTTTGGTTTCCTGGCTTTGATCCTAGGACTTCCAATAATTGCAGACTTGTGTTTAAACTTGCTAGACCAGGTGCAACTCGACACAGGCAAACCAAGAGGTAAAGCATATTCCCTTAGGCCTTGTTTTATAGTCTGTTCATGTAACTGAAGAACGGTGTTGGAGATTTATTGATATGGTATACGACTAGAATTCTAGTTCTACAATCTTGAACTTCGAGGAATAGTTTTGAAATCATAACAATCAGAAAAGAAGAGAACAAGAAAGGTTCTGTTGTGAATAAATCTTAACGTTTTTTTATCATCCACACTTTCATCTGTACTAAATTCCTGTGTCTCAATAATCTTATGTATATCTCTCTCTATTTTTCCTTCTTCAGATTTAATATCAACATACATCTTTAAGTTGGATAATGAAGCAGCTATGGCTACAAAGACTATCTATAGAATCGTTGCTCGTATCTTGGTTGCTGTAGTCACTATGTTCATGCTCTTATGGTCCATACACACGGGATATCGACTTGCAACTGAACCTAGAAGAGATAGCAAGTACTATTTCCTGACAACCTCAATAGGAATTCTCAGTATCATCTTTGGTTTAACCTATTTCATCATTGGACTTGCCGTAATTTTGGAGCTAGGATTGGATTTGTTAACACAACTGCGGCAGAAACGGAGAAGGGCATTTGGTGTTCATCAGGGTTGCGATACAGCGGATAAAATGTTCGTTTGACACTCTATGGTTACATCTCATATTTTCTTTGGATGTGAAAGGCTACCTAACTAAAGAATTTGGCCCCTTGTACTCAGTTTTTTTTTTGTTCTGATTGCAAAATAGTAGTCCTAGTTCAGGGACTATATTCCAGTAATAAGAATGTAAACATGTTATAATGCTTTGTCATTTTCACAATTTTTCCAATCTCTTTAGCAGCCTCTCGGAACCAGTCTACCCTTCTAAGTTTTGCAAGCCAGATAATTCCTAACAAGAAAAGTCTTCTCACAAAAGGACATATTTTTTTGCCCACCCCATACGGTAGCAAAAATCCCCTCTTTCTTTTACGTCAGAATCAGACAAACTTGGTTATTCTTGTTAAAATAATATCAACATGGAAACTTGTGGACCAAAGTAGTATAACAACAAAGCAACTATTACTACAATTTGACACACTTCCTCGCAAAATAGACTGAAATTCTAATCCTGAAGGTTACACCATCTTACGCGGAATCAATAATCTGACCATCTTGGATCGACTTTAATCATTTAAGCAGCCACACTCAACAATACCATACCATATCGCATGCAAAATATATGACTACCATATCTTTCCCCTTCCCCACTTATCAATTAACACTCTTTCTTGTTGACTTAGCTTCTACTCTTTGTTTGAACACGGATCGAACCATCCTGGCAGTATTTCTCTCTTATTCATCAATAAACACAAACCCTAAATGCATTTCAATCCAATCTAGTCAACAAACCATTCTACATCCACAGATTCCTAAAAAAGGCAAGCTCCCGTGCTCACACAATTCTATTCTTTAACTGAATTAAAAACCACATCGAAGGGCATAATTATAGCAACAAATGCAGTAAAACCAATCACACCATCTCATAACACAATCATTGTACTTTCTAACAGTCAAAGTAGCAGCAAATTTAGTGCCCCCAGCATTAAAAACACCATAGCCAATGAAACCCCACTAGCTGATCATAAAAAACCCTCAAAAGCAGCTCCAATATAGTCCTAAATTTCCATCTCATACAATGCAGTCCAAAGTTTCCAAATTCAAAAAAATTTAAACTTTACCAAACAACAGCTTCATTCTATAAACACAAAGCCTAAATGCAGGTCAACTCAACCAAGTCGACAAATGATTACACATCCACAGAGTCTTAAGTGAAACCAACCTCCCGCCCTCATAAATTCTATTCCTTAACTGGGATAAAAATCACACAGTGGATCAACAAGCACAATTATAGCAAGCAACAGATACACGAAAACTAGATTAAACTATTCTCATAACATTATAATTATATAATTTCTACCAATCAAAGTAGAGGTAAATTTTTTGCCCGAAACAAAACCTCTCAAACACTAACAAAACCATACCCAATTCAAAACCCCACTAGCTGATCATAAAACATCATCAAAAGCAGCTCCAATATAGTCCTAGATATCCATCGCATACAATGCGGTCTAAAATATCAAACAACCAAAAATCTAAACTCTACCAAAAAAGCCACCAAATGCAGCTCCAATATAGTCCTAAATATCCATCTCATACAATGCAGTCCAACATCTCCAAACAATCAAAATATAAACTTCACCAAACAATAGCTTCATTCAAGCTAGCTGATCATTAAAAACCATCAAAAGCAGCTGAAAAAAAAAAAAAAAAACAGTCCTAAACATCCATCTCACACAATGCAGTCTACAATCTCCAAACAACCAAAAATCTAAACTTTACCAAACAATAGCTTCATTCAAGACAAAAAACACCATACCTAATACAAAAACAAAACCCCACTAGCTGATCATAAAAACCATCAAAACCAGCTCAATATGGTCCTAAACATCCATCTCACACAACGCAGCCTAAATCTCCAAACAACAAAAAAATACAAACTTTACCAAACAACGGCTTCATTCAAGGCAAAATAAAAACAAAAATAAAAATAAATAAAAAACACCGATGAAACAACATAAAGGAACAAAATTTCATTCGAAATTCAAAAGAAACCGTACAAATACATAACAGTCACATGAACCGTAGACCCAGATAAAACTAAACTATTATTACACCAAGTGAGATTTTTATATAAAAAAAAAAAAAAAAAAAGATTCAAATGAGCTTGAAAGGGAGAGGCCAGGGAGTGGACCTGGGGACCTCCACTTTGTCCTTGATACGTTCGATCATCTTCTCCTTCTTCGGCCTCGACTTGCCGTACGATCCTTTGAATCTCTTCCCTCTCTTTGTCTTCTTGTCTCCTCGTCCGCATAGCACCGGAGCCTCCCCCGCCGCCGCCGGTGACCGTAGAGGTGGCCGCGGAGTGGCCCCCAAGGCTCGCCTTGCTACCGCGCCGCACCACTGCATCATCGCCATTTTTTCTTCTTCTTCTTCGGTTTCGCTACTCGATGACTACATGAAAGCATGAGAAGAAGAGTTTCAGGTTTTGGGCCCAAACTGGGCCGGCCCAGTTTTTCTATTATAATGGTTTAATGGGCCCATGTGCCCAACCACTATGATTAATATTTTTTGTGAGTGATTAATAACCTGTGCATGTATATATATATATATAATAATTTTACTATACGTGTTTTCTAATTTTAAAAAAATTAGAATTAATTAATTAAATTTATCTATTATATTTGAATTAAATAGGAGAGAGAATTTGTTTTAACAGAGAGAATGCAATGAATGAATTTGATCAGTTCGTCCTAACTTTTTAAAATTAGCAGAGACTGATGGTAAAATCACTATATATATAATTAGTTATTTTATAATTAGATATATCAATATGATAAACTTTATTTGATAATTATGTAAGTTAGGAGGTTTTGATGTATTTATATATTTATGAACACGTAATTATGCACTATGCTAATCAAAGTGAAATAGTTTTTTTTTTTAATGATTAATAAATTATTGGTGTAAGGGACTTTCCTATCATATAAAATTAAAAGTGAATACATTGATGATTGATATAGAATTCATTACTTATTTAATTTTTTTGTTTATTACTTCTAATTCATTTTCGCTCAAAAATATCAAATTAAAAAGTATGGTAGGAAACTAGTAATATGATTCTCAAGAAGAAGAATTGGAGTAAAGGAATCTTATGGTCATTATATAAAGCACGTTTAAAATCGACGGTCGATATTAACTAAATTAACTGTATTGGACCTGAAACCAGAAAAAAAAAAAAAATGAAAATGGGTGATGGATATAGCAGGTAGATTGGTGTGGCTCTGAATCAAACACAACAATAAACAGCAGAGAAATTCCATAAAGAATAAGCATCCACTTCACATAATCAACCCTTCATTATCTTCTTCACTTTCCTCACCAACCCAACAAACCACTTGGTTTGTTTTCTACTGCTGTAGAGAGAATCTTGAAAGCCCCCCATTGAAAAATAACCAAAAAACAAAATAAATGGAACTGTTGTGTAGAGCCAGTACATTGACATGGACTCACTCCATTTCTTCTTTTCCTTCTCTTCATAGTCCTCCTCAACCCTTCACTGTCAGTAGCAGCTTCTCACTAGATTTCACTACAAGTTTTTTACTTTCTTTGGTTTTTAGTTTTTAAAGTTGTTGAGTGAATGGTTTGTTTATGTAATGCTAACGTTTTTTCGTCTTCTTTAGAGGTGTGAGACTAGAAGATTCAAGGTTTGGTGCAGTTCTGATCATACCCAGAAGGTAAATTTTGTAACTTTTTGGAGGTTTTTACATGGTTTTTGACTTTTTGTATAGTATCTTGTACTTGTCATTTGCTGCTTGAAACTCTTGTGCATTGTTGATGTTCACATAAAAGTAGTTTCTGTGGTCAAGAAGTTGGTTTTTGTATTTGGGAATATTCATGAAGAATGTGCTTGGTTTCTCGGAGATTTTCTTGACTTATTGCAGGTTGTTGTTGGTAAATCAGATGACTGTTTCGATAACAGGAGCTACAGGTTTCATTGGTAGAAGATTGGTGCAAAGACTGCATGCAGGTCACATTCTCTGGACATGGTCTTAGCTTAATGTGTCTATTATAATGACTTTGATGTGTGATTTTTTGTATGTTACGGGTTCTTGTGATGAATGTTCAATTTCTAAAACTGTACCAGAACAAGGTGAATTGTATAACCTATACCAGTCTGTTCAAGGTTAGGTCAGTTCTGATGATGCGTAGCCATCAGTGTAGAGCAGTATTGTAGCCTGAAATCTAGTGCAGATAAGATTTGAAATGTAGGCTTCACACGTTTCAATTTAGTGTCTAGATTTCTGCTAGTGAAATTATGCTGGATGCAAGTCCAAACCAGAAGGACTAAGCTATATTTATTCAATTCGCTTTGGGGTGCAGATAATCATCAAGTTCATGTCTTGACACGCTCAAGATCAAATGCTGAGTTAATATTTTCCGGTAAGCAGGTAATGAATACTTTCAATTGTGCAAAAAATTTAATAAAAATTATTGATTATGAATATAAATTTTTTACACTTTTTTCTCGAGGGAGTTGCATCTTGTATTTTAGTAGCATCTATTAATTGATTTTTCCACTGGGAAAATACTGATTTCATTTTATTGTATTTGTGCTCTATGCAAAATATGTACTTTGGAGTTTCAGATCAGCTTTCAATGTATCCTCTACTACTTCTTGAATGACAACCCTTTCAATGTTTTGGTTCTTTTCTATAATATTTCCCTAAAATTTTGTATTGCATGCTGGAACTTGTAGCCAACGTCTTTCCTGGAATTGTGATTGCGGAGGAGCCAGAGTGGAAGGACTGCATTCAGGGTTCGACTGCTGTTGTAAATTTGGCTGGGATGCCTATCAGTACAAGGTGGTCCGCTAAGGTAAGCATTTCAAGCTCGTCATAGCTTCTAGTTTCATCCTAGTCTACCTTTCACATGTAAAAACTGCACACAAGTGGCTGGTTTGACGAAGAAAGATCCAATAGAAAAGCAAAACTGTTTTTGCGTCTCTACTAAATTTGGAAATGATGTATACGAGATTTTAGTCACTCGTTAATCGCTTTAAAACTTTAGTTTTTCAGTAACTTACGAAAACTAGAAACACCTTAGGTTGTGGCATCCCTTAGTATGTATACCATCCTCTTGCATTATTTTCTTTGGCTTCACACGTGGTCTCTCAAATGATACTCCATTCTTAAAAAATTTGAGATGCATACAGTCACCAACTCATGTGCTTTCTTTTCATGTCTCTTTTTGTTCATGGTTAAGTGTTTGGGATTTCTAGGCATAATGGCGTACCTAATAGCTCCAGAGTATTGATTTCGTATTTTATGTGCAGATCAAGAAGGAGATAAAGCAAAGCAGGATTAAAGTCACCTCAAAGGTGTTAGCATATCCATTTATTCACCATTCTCTACATAGCGCAAACCTTTTAGACAAAGCTGTTTCTTTTAATCTTTGTAGAAAGAATATTGCTTGAGCAGGAAACAAAGTTGGCTTTCATTTTGTCTATCTTGTGTGTTCATGTGCTGTTTAATGATTTGTAGGTTGTAGAATTAATTAATGGTTCACCAGCAGGAGTTCGACCCTCTGTGTTTGTTAGTGCAACAGCTGTTGGTTACTATGGTTTGTTTTCTAAACAAGGCTTTCAACTTCAAATGACATTTTGTGTTACTATAATCTAAATAGCGATACCATACAAAACTAAAATGAGCTACTCTACATTTTTCACCCCAAACCACGACTCAGTAGGCCAATTCTTATATTCAAGTTCTTCTTTATGTGATTTATTTATAATTTCTTGATACCGTCCTTCTACTGATCTTCACTTTTACCATCCTTTTACTGTCTTCACTTTTTCTTTTTCTTTTTCTCTTTTTCCCTTTTCCAAATGTTCAGGCACCAGTGAAACACAAGTATTTGATGAGAGCAGCCCATCAGGAAATGACTACTTGGCAGAGGTGAGAATTTGACTTCTCTAAAACCTTTTCAGGCTCAACATATGGAAGACATGCTGCTTTGTTTTGTTAGGCATTTTGTAGTTAAGTAGATTGCTTTTTAGGTGTGGATGATTCAATGTTAAATTTATTGCTTGGTAATTTTCAATTAATGCTCAAGTATATGATTTTCAACTACTAAGGCAATTTTTTACCCTATATGCTGTTTAATTGCAAGTCCTTCACATGTGATAAGATGGTTATTTGCTTATAACTTCTGCAATGTGATGATTGAATTGAACATACTAATAATTCTGCTTTCTTAGCTTTAAATCCATGAGAGAATATCAATGTTTGTTTACACTTGTATGAACACCAAATGTACCCATGTTCTTGCCTTTGACTAACATATCTATTCAGGTTTGTAGAGAATGGGAAGGGACAGCCCTCAAAGTGAATAAGGATGTAAGATTAGTACTTATTCGTATTGGTGTTGTTCTCGGTAAAGATGGTGGTGCTTTAGGTATAACTGTTCTCTGAATTCCTTTTCTCATTTTTCTTTCCTCAAAATCAACCCAGTTAGGTTCATATGACGTAATGATAGTATAATCAGGGGATGATTCCCATCTTGATAGTTGACGTTGAAGCTTTTTTGTGTCCAGTAAGCAATATGAGGAAATGCTATTTCAGTTGTACAAAAGATGACTTCATATATTCTTGAAATTTGATTTTATTCACAATGGTGGTGTTATAACCTTCAACTTTGGCCTCTGCAGCTAAGATGATCCCTCTCTTCATGATGTTTGCTGGAGGACCTTTGGGCTCTGGTCAACAATGGTATTTACTCTCCGTCCTCATATCACATTCGGAGGAAATTTTCAATGATTTACTCTCGTTCTTCCCATTGTGTAGGTTTTCATGGATTCACTTGGACGACTTAGTGAACCTAATATGTGAAGCTTTATCCAATCCATCTTATCAAGGTAATATTCCTCTGATCAAGGGCTAGACTTATTGTAAATGTGATATGGTAAATATATGAACAAGTAGACCTATTAGACCTCATAGGCTATGATTTGTTTCTTTTGTTATTGAATCGTTTTGTTGTCTGGTCTAAATGTTTAGGAGTTATCAATGGAACTGCACCAAACCCTGTTCGATTGTCTGAGATGTGTGACCAACTGGGCAGTGTCTTAGGCCGGCCGTCATGGCTGCCAGTACCTGATTTCGCGCTAAAAGCAGTTCTTGGAGAAGGTGCTACAGTGGTAAGAGCTTCTTCATTCTTCAATTTAATCACATCGTTTGTTCTTGCATAATCATAGTTTCCTGAAACATAAATTATATCAAATTATTTTCAGGTTCTAGAAGGGCAAAAGGTGCTGCCTGCTAGAGCCAAAGAATTGGGTTTCCCATTCAAATACCGCTACGTGAAGGATGCACTTAAATCTGTTCTTTCTTGAATAAAGAGCATTGAGATGTTAGATTCACAACATGCATAGATTGTTTATTCTTTTGTTATTTTAGAAGTGCCAAAGTTGTAGCTGCGAAGAAAGTCATTGCTGTACTTGTAAACAAGGTAGTTTATGTGTTGTTGCACACCGGACTGGATCATTATGTATTTATGAATTCACAAATGTTGTTAATCAATATCCTTGTGTCCACAAAACTACGTATATTAAACATAAACTGTAGATCAGTAGATGTAAACAGATATAAATTTAGTTGATAATAGTATATGAACTTAGTGTTCATGCTCTTCAAATTTGTTGTCCAAGTAAAATTACGATAAATAGATGCAAATGCATGCTACTCTTTCAAGTAGTTAAGATGTACAAAAATGATGTTCAAGGCTGAGAGTTGTTTGATTTGTCCTTGTACAATGACTCCAGATCTTTAATACATTCCACAATTAAATGAATACATATTCTCTAGTGAAGTTTTGATGATTATATGATGTCTTAATTCGTAAATTTACATATATAAATGATACAAATTAGCTACGTTGAATTACAAGCAAATAGTTAATTTCTTAAATCTCTGAATATTAATTAGTTTGGTGAGTTTTAATTAACACACAATGTAAAATCTCAGTCCATTGTGTCTTCTGAACTGTAATGTGTTTCAAAGAAAGAAGACTTCAAAGGGTGTCACATTAGAAGGAAAGTTAAAAGAGTGTTTTATATATGTTTTGTAGTTGCAACTTGAAAATCCTTCACATGCTATTAGAATTAACATAATGGAAAATCACTTTCAACTAAATGATATTCTCAAAGTGATACAAGCCAAAAACTGCAGTTGTATCTCCATACACAAATTTCTTTATGGATAGATTTTCCTGTCCTATCTCTTTTCCTGTGTTTTAAAAAAAGACAAATGTACATTGGTCTACAAAATTTTCTATACTGATTAGTTCTGGTGTTTCCTTTTTATGATCCATTCAAAGTAGAATAGAGATTAATGAAGATGTCTTCTCTGCAAGGAATTGTGAGACCACCAGTTGGATAATGGAACCCGAATTCTTCCTCAGCTTTTCGTAGCAATTCTTGGAATGAAGGCTGATTCACGAATGATACTGGAATAATGAATCTCTTCTTTTGGCTTTCCCCAACATAAACTGCCATATGGCCTTTTGGAACGTTAGCTTGATTTGCAAACATTCTGGATTGACGGAGAATATGCTTGGCTCGCATGATTCCAAATACACGAATGGCCATGGTGATCTATTATACTATCTTTATGGAAGAAGATGAAGAGCACAATGGCTTGTGAGATGGAAGGGAGATTTGCTGGTAGAGAATGTGAAGACTTGATTTGGTTGTGGTGGGTAAATATATGCATATATAGATATCAAGCTATATGGGAAATCTTTTAAATATAGAATGAGTGGTGAGGAGGCAGCTGGGGAGAGGCATAAGCAGCTAAAGCTTCACATGGTTGTCTTCCAAGTTATCACCAAGAATTTGGCAATGATGAAGACTGTATATTTGGTAGAACACAATAAAACCAACCAAATTCAAGGACACTGAACTACAAAAGGGCCCCATTTTACTTGGCTGAGCTTTCGAAGAATAGGCTTTGCGCAAGAAAGTAAGCAACTCCAAGTGTAGTGTCAGTGGTCAAGAAAGGCGTCTGCTGGGGTCTGCTTAAGGCATAGCCCAAGAGGGTATCACATGGTTTTGTCTTCCAGTGAATCAACAAAGATTAGGGACTAAAATTCATCATGCCAAATTGTTTACAAGCTCCATGGCCTACAGTTTTGAAAGTCAGACCAATGGTGTTTGAAGTTTGAAGCAGTGGTGATGAGAATTATTTGCTGAGACATCACATAAGCAACTAAGTCAGCTTCACATGCTCTTATCTTTCAAGTGATTATATAAAATTTGACACTGATAGAGAGTGTACATTGGTTGGAAAACATTATCCAACCAGCAAAAAAGAGGACATGACATATGCTTGTGATTTTGGTTGCAGCCATGTAATTCAATGCAGTTCTATTCCTACCTCCAGCACTAATGTTATTTGTAGACATCTACAGGTTCTGATGTTTTAAGCAGTTTCAGGTTTTTTGTTTTCACCAAAAATTAGAACCTCTCATCATTTGGTCTAGTGGGGTCTCTTGTAGGTTGGTAACCTTGAATGAGAGGACAAAATGCCTTATACCAAGTACTTGATCAGAAACTTGAAGACATGACCATGCGATCCTTCATATGTCTCTGTCTCTAACCGAATCTACCCAAATGCCTCTGCATCACTAACTTCACATTTCAAAGATTTTATTTACAGCATGTGTTCTATATAAACAACCATATTGTTTTTCCATAAACCAAACCAAGTCCTCACATCCTCTAATAGCAAATATTTCTATTTTCCCTCAACTCATTTGCTTTTCCTTCTTCATCAAACATCATCCTCCAAGTATTTTCAATAGTCATGGCTATTTGTTTGCCTAGAATATTGCAAGCGAAGCAGGTTCTCCACAAATCAAACTTGTTTCTGAATCAATCAACATCCATAGATGTTCCAAAAGGATACACTGCAGTTTATGTTGGAGAGATCCAAAAGAAGAGATTCGTAATTCCGGTATCATTCTTGAATGAGCCTTCATTTCAAGAATTGCTATGTATGGCAGAGGAAGAATTCGGATTCAGTCATCCAATGGGAGGTCTAACAATTCCCTGCACCAAAGACACGTTCACTGATCTCACTTCTAACTTAAGTTGTTTGTGATGTATCAGAAGACACAATTTTGTATACTCATGTACATATTTTCTTTTTAGTAGAGGAAGAGTTGTGAGTAAAATATGTACATTTATTTGAGAAACTCACTAATAATGGAAAATTCTTCAGATTTTCTTGACATTCTATTTCACTATCTTCTATCAAGACACAATTCAATCAATATATTTCACTTGACACTCCAACATAACGTGACTCGTCTTCCAAATCAAGTTGCAAGAGTTCCATCTTTAGCGAAATAGAATTTTGGACTAACTTGTAACTTGCAGTTGACTCAACTAAGATGACGCGTTTCACAAGCAATATGAGTGGTGAAAGTTTGATTAGATTTCTGAATTTAAGTTAGCAAATCAAGTACGATAATCACTCAAGCTTAATCATTTTTGAGAAGATCTAATCTCATTTTGCCAGTACGACAGTTTGTTGATCGATATGCTTACATTCATAAGACCAGATTTTGAACATAAACCATAACTATAAATAGATATTAATTTAGTTGATAATGGCGTATGAACTTGGTGTTCATGCTCTTCAAATTCATTGTGCAAGTAAAACTTGGAGAAAAATGCAAATGCATGTGACTCTTTCGACTAGTTTAGATGTGCAAAAATGATATTCAAGGCTGAGAGTTGCTGTTTGATTTATTCTTGTACAACAACTCCACATCTTTTATACACCGTCGTAGAAATAAATAAAGACATTTTATTTCTGAGGTTTTGGTGATTATATGGTGTTTTAATTCAATTTACAAACAAAAATGGTCCAAATTAGCTACATTGAATTTCAAGCAAATAGACAGACAAAAAATATCTGAATATTCATTGTTTAAATCTCTGAATATTAGCTTTGTATCAGCCTAAACAGTATCTAGTCTTAAAATTGTACCGTTGATGAAACCATTACCAGCATCAAGTTCTCTTAACAACACAAACTGGATCTTAAGCAAAGGATGTCACATTGGAAGGAAAGTTAAAAGAGTGTTTTATATATGCTTTGTAGTTGCAACTTGCAAATGCTTCACATGCTATTATATGGTTATCCACTTGCAACATAATGGAAAATCACTTTCTACCAAATGATACTCCCAAACTGATACAAAGACAAAAACTGCAGTTACATCCATGTACAGCTTTCTTTATGGATAGATATTCCTGTCCACTATCTCTTTTTCTGTGATAACAATAATGTACATTGGCCTACAAAATTTTCTCTACTGATTAGTTGGGTGTGGCCTTTTTTACGATCCATTCAAACTGGAATAGAGATTAATGAAGATGTCTTCTCTGCAAGGAATTGTGAGACCACCAGTAGGATGATGGAAACCAAATTCTTCCTCAGGTTTTCGTAGCAATTCTTGGAATGAAGGCTGATTCATGAATGATACTGGAATAATGAATCTCTTCATTTGGCTCTCCCCAACATAAACTGCGATATGGCCTTTTGGAACGTTAGCTTGATTTGCAAACATTCTGGATTGGCGGAGAATATGCTTGGCTTGCATGATTCCAAATACACAAATGGCTATGGTGATCTATTATACTATCTTTATGGAAGATGATGACGAGCGCAATGGCTTGTGAGATGCAAAGGAGATTTGCTGGTAGAGAATGTGAAGACTTGATTTGGTTGTGGTGGGCAAAATATATGCATATATAGATATCAAGCTATATGGGAAATCTTCGAAATAAGGAATGAGTGGTGTGGCGGCAGCTGGGGAGAGGTATAAGCAGCTAAAGCTTCACATGGTTATGTCTTCCAAGTCATCACCAAGAATTTGGCAATGATGAAAACTTTATATTTGGTAGAACACAATAAAACCAACCAAATTCAAGGAGACCTACCAAAGGGCTCCGTTTTAGTTGGCTGAGCTTTGGAGATATAGAACAGGCTTGAGACATCAAGGACTATCATTTTTTTCATGAGAACAGATAATCACATTAGCAATTATTTATGACAAGCAAATGTACAGTCAAAAGGTAGCATGGTGTTCGCCGACACACCTAAGGCAGCCACTCACACAACTGGTGTTAGGCAAGAAAGTCGGCAACTCCAAGTTTAGTGTGAGTGGTCAAGAGAGGCCTCTGCTGGGGTCTGCTCAAGGCAGCTCAAGAGGCTATCACATGGTTTTGTCTTCCAACTAATCAACAAAGATTAGAGACTAAAACTCTTCTTGCCAATTTGTTTACAGTCTCCATGGCCTACAATTTTGAAAGTCAGGCCAAAGGAGGTTCATATAAAGATTTGGTTCAAGACATAGTTGCCTACTTACTAAGTTGATTTTGACGCAATATGGTGTGATATTTCCATAAACCAGACACATGCTTGAGACAGCTTTTAAATACTTGTTCGAAAAGCAAAATGTATCACTAAAATGACAAATAACAGTAAGAAATTAGAACCTCTCATCATTTTGTCAAGTGGGGCCTCTTGTAGGTTGGTCACCATGAATGGCAGGACAAAAATGTGTTCAAACAAAAACAAAGTCCTAATCATATGTCTATGTCTCTAACTAAATCTACCCAAATGCCTCTGCATCACCAACTCCACATTTCAAAGATGTTCTTCTCAGCCTGTGATCTATATAAACAACCATATTGTTTCCAGAACCAAACCAAGTCAAATATTCACTTTTTCTCTCAACTCATTTGCTTTGTCATCTTCATTTCAGTAGTCATGGCTATTCGTTTGCCTAGAATATTGCAAGCTAAGCAGGTTCTCCGCAAATCAAACTTGTTTTTGAATCAGTCAACATCCATAGATGTTCCAAAAGGCTACATTGCAGTCTATGTTGGGGAGAGCCAAAAGAAGAGATTTGTAATTCCAGTATCATTGTTGAATGAGCCCTCATTTCAAGAAGTGCTATGTATGGCAGAGGAAGAATTCGGATTCAACCATCCAATGGGAGGTCTAACAATTCCCTGCACCGAAGACATGTTTACTGATCTCACTTCTGGCTTAAGTAGTATGTGATGTACAAGAAGAGACAGTTTTGCTTATACTCATTTACATATTTTCTTTTTGGTAGAGGAAGAGTTGTGAGTTGAAAATGTACACTCATTCAAAAAAGTCACTAATAGAAAATTCTTCAGATTTTCATGATATTCTAGTTCACTAAATTCTATTAAAACACATTCAGTCAAAATATTTCACTTGATACTCCAAGATAATGTAACTCTTCTTCCAAATTAAGTTGCTAGAGTATGCTTACTTAGACCTCATCATTTCGTAACCCATTTTTTGCGAAATACAAGTTTGGACTAACTTGTAAGCTTTTGGTTGACTCAATTAAGGTGTCGTGTTTCGCAAGCAATATGAGAAGTGGCAGTTTGATTAGATTTCTGACCTAAAGTTTATCAAATCAGGTATGACAATTACTCAGGCTTAATCATTTTGAGACAATCTAATCAAAGCCAGGACATTGCTTGCCCTATCCAATCCGCACTTCTTTTGCAAGACCAGCTTCAACCAATTGAACCAGCAAATATATGTATGCATGTATGTGTGTACATATACATATGTATGTATGTATGCATGCATGTATGTGTGTATGTATGTATAAATGTATAGATTTCAAGCTTTATTGTAAATCTTTGAAATTTGGAGACAGAAGCACCTAAAGCTTCACATGGTTACGTCTTCCAAGTCATCACCAGGAATTTGGTACTGACTGAGACTACATTTGGTGGAAGACATTATGTCCCAACCATTTCCAAGATAACAACCCACAAAGTGGCCAAAATTTCCTAGAACACACTTGATGCTTGAGACATTTATGACTACGAATTATTCATAACAACTCACAATGTATTTTATTGACCTTACTCAACTCTTGCAAGAGTAAATTCTGATACATGACAAATCTCTTTAATTTTTAATGGGGCCTCTTGTGGGTTGGTCACCTTGAATGACAGGATCAAATGTTTCCCAACAAAAACAAACTCCTAATCTACTACCAAGTACTTGAGCACAAACTTGAAGACATGACCATGTGCTCTTTCATATGTCTATGTCTCTCAGCAAATCTACCCAGATGCCTCTCCACCACTCACTCCACATTTCAAAGATTTTATCCACAGCCTGTGATCTATATATACGATCTTATTGTTTCGACAACCAAACCAAGTCCTCACATTCTCTAATAGCAAATCATTCCTTTTCCTCCCTTACTTCTTTCGCAAGCTTCATCATATTCCAAACATTTTTCATAGTCATGGCCATTCGTTTGCCTAGAATCGTGCATGCTACACAGGTTCTCCGCAAACCAAACGTGTTTACGAATCAATCAACATCCATAGATGTTCCAAAAAGCCACCTTGCAGTCTATGTTGGAGAGAGCCAAGAGAAGAGATTTGTAATTCCAGTATCATTTTTGAATTAGCCTTCGTTTCAGGAATTGCTATGCTTGGCAGAGGAAGAATTCGGATTCAATCATCCAGTGGGAGGTCTAACAATTCCCTGTACCGAAGATATGTTCATTGATCTCACCTCTCACTTGAGTGGCTTGTGATATGTGGCAACAAACTATGTCAGAAGACAATTTTGTATACAGATGTACATATTTTGCTTCTTCGAAGATGAAGGGATAGTGAAAAATTATACACTCATGATAAAGTCATTAATAGAAAATTTAAAAAAAAAAAATTCACAATCTAATTCAGTATACTTTATTCAAAGCACGACCCAATCACTATATATATATAGATTATGGTAACAATGTCAATAAAGCTGTAGCCTGCACTACATATACATTGGTGATGTACTAGTACCTCATTTACTAGGCTACTATCTTCACTGTATATGGTATGAGGATCTATAACCATGACTTACTGTACGATTGTTCATGAGATATTATTGTACGATGTTTATTAGAACATTCCAAGCTCACATATACTGTCACAATCATATCATTCATAATTTTCCATCTTCCCACAACAACCATCTAAATCAGGCATATGACGTTTAAATACTGGGATTTCTTGAAAGAACATAAAATTTGGCAGGCTGCACATAGTTTTTGTGTTTATGAATTTTTTTTGTTTAATTACATAATCTATTAAACGAGCTTCTTCAATGTTGATTTAAAATAAACTTTTAAATAATACTCGATATTCAATCGTATTAAATGAATTAACAAATCAGGAGAGATTACTACACCCTTTCATGACACTGTTCTAAAAAATTAGAAGATACAATCAATCGGTTTCTAGTCCTTATGAGTGTCAAAAAAAAATATTATTATTGTTATTCTTATACTTGTCTTTTGTTACCATTTACAAGAGCAAACTTTGTAAAATGATTTTAAATGGGCCCTAAAATTTTACAAACAATTTCAAAGACTATTCTAGAGCATGCTTGCAAGCAAATTAACCAATAAGAAAACAATCACACATGTACATAAAAAGCAAGCAACTATTGGGACGGATACAGCATATGATGATGCAAATAGCACATTTTGCATGGTTGTCTGAATCTTCTTTTCTTTTTCACTTCACCGAACAGAGATACTGTAAAAGATTCACAATCAAATAAAATCAAGTCATAACTTAATTCATTTTTTCTTTTCTTCATTCTGATCATGACAACCTAAAGTTGCAAGTTCATTGATACAACATCCACATCATTCATTGTAGGACAGTTTAAACAAAAAGTAACTTGAAATCAACCCTTCAATGAGTACTTTTTCCCCGTGAAAGCCTGGAACTTCGGCTCTTCTTTCTTTTCAGGCTGCTGCTGCTCCACTTTTTTCTCTTTTCCGGCTTCCTGCAGCATGGAAGAAACAACGTATATCACCTAGAAGCTTAGAAACACCAAGAAACAGTAAGCAAATGGACTGAAGAGTGTAGGATACTAGAGAAGTTGAGAACCTTTTGCGTTTCTTTAGGGCCACGGCTTACATTTGATCCAAACACGAGCTTTCCTTGAGATTGGCGTGCTGTAGTCTGAGAACTAGACACTGCAGAAGGCTTCCCAGTACCATTAGAAACAGCCGGTTGCTTGTCTTTGGACCCAGGGGAAGAAACAGATTGCGGTTGAGACGTCATAGGCTTTCCATCCAACCGTCTACCTACTCCGGTGAAGGGGCTGAATTTTGGTTCAGCATCCACTGGAGCCTCTTCAACTGGAAAAACAAAAAAGATGGTTTAACATAATTACCAAAAAAGGAATGTATAAAGTATCTTACCGCACCTATTCATCAGAATCTCTCATTATACTAAAGGAATGTCCAATAACAAGCATTTAACACATAAATATCAGTTTTTCAATCTTTTCTAACTATTTTTGGACAGAAGATATAGCAGATTATGCATTGGCTTAACTGCTATCCAACCAAATGAATTTAAGCAATAAAGAAAAAGAAAAAAGTCATAAGAATATAAAATGGAAGAAACAATATATGATAAAAGATATAGAATAATTTTCACCTTGTGACGCTGCCTTGTTTGAAGCAGATGCAATTGGCTTTTCAGGTTCCTTGTAATCCAGCGGCGGTGCAAAATCCACCTCACAGTCTGTCTCAATGATGGTTATTGCATTAGAAGGCTTTGTCTCTATAATGTCAATATAATATTTCTTATTGTTGTATGCCACCATAATACTGTCCCCAGTAGTTAAGCAGGAATAATTCCTTAGTGTTGTCTCCAAGCTGCAGGAACAAAAAAGGGAAACAGTAAATTGGTTATCTATCATACAAAGTAAACCTAAAATTCAAAAGAAAATAGCTATAGACACACAGACATTACAATTACATATCTCAAGCAAGATAGACCACAGGAACATTAAATTTAATGGAGAAGATCTAAACTTTATGAGAACATATTAGAATTGGAAATAGGAAAAACCGCAAGGTTTTGGCTTCGAGAACCCCCTCTTCCCAAGGCATCAAATGTTAAGAATTCAAGAAATACCTTCAACATATCCTCAATAATAACTGAGCATAAAATTTATAGACTCACATTGCCTTGGGGTTAGAAATATCCAAAAAGTCTTTTGTGTGAGGTTGTAGTTTAACATATGTTCCCTTCGGAAGTGTCACATTTTTCACTCGTACAATGTCTCCCTCTTGTAAAAGCAGGTTCTCCATCATCTAAACAATAACAATCCAATGTAGAATATTAGGAATCAGACAATCTGAAGAGAACATTGTAAACTAAACTAAACTAAAACAATATCACTGCAAAAATGCTTGGCAAAATAGGCAAATGCATACCCAATATGGCATGTAGATCATGCCTTCTTCTGCAATAAACTCCAGAACTCCACAATGAGAGACTCGCTCAGTAGCACTATTTCGAAGCTCAAACAGCATTGGATAGTCAATATGCAGAGATGCTGCAAGTAATTGTCTACCATTAGCATTCTAGATCTTAGTTTAGGACTCATGAGAAATTTAGATATTAATCAGAAGTTAATCAAAACCCAGATATCCAATTAAAACAACTAACCAAGGCGATCCAGCGCTGATGGAGGCATTATAACTGAAAGAACAGAAATGAAAAATATATCAGAAGAGTTATACAAGTAAAGGAAACATCTAAAATCTAAAATCATGAGTTGGAAGACGTACTTTTATCACCACTTTCAATTTGTGGCTGCAAAAACAGGCATCAGAATCATTAGGAAAAAAGATATGGCAAAAAGATGATAATAATTAATCATAAAATCTTGCGCAACAATGATCTAGTAATGGGCATTCCAAGTTGACCGAAAGGAAACATATACATGGGTGCTTGCATGGGTGCACATCCTTTTATCTAGAAGGTCTGACAACAGAGGAAAAATACCACGAGCACGAAGTTTAAATTAAACAACAAAACATGAAAAAGAATATAGGTCTTCAAAAAAACTGGAGAGCATGTATTCAGTCACGTAAATATCAGTAAAATCCAGAAAAACTAGATGACAAGAACTCAAACCTTTTCAATAAAAGATGCAGGGTAACATCGATAACTCTGCTCAAATGATGTCCCGTGATATCCATATCCATCGAAAAACTGCAACATCAAACAATAGGGTAAACAACCGTAATGATAGTGATCTTGATGGACAATAGAATTCCAGATAATAAACAAAAAATATTCAACTCATTCATTAAAATATATTATACACATCATTCCTTAGACTATCAACACAACAAAATTGGCAACATAACTGACAAGAAATCTATAGAAAACAGCTGCATATTATAACTTTGTTTATTTGTCTTAAGTCTCCAACCTGAACCCTATGTTAGTTCCATAAGTAACTTTTCATGAACAAACGAGGTCTAGAGTTCCTACCTCCTATATTGTTGGTTAGTCAATCATTATATTTAATTGATATCTTAAAAAATCAACTGAGACACATGGGATAAAAGTAAGGGTTTTATTTGATTTGACATTCATTAAAATGAAGTGGCTTAACTCAAGTGCTACAAGAAAATAAAGCTAGTCTAATGTTTAAATTTTCTTCTTAGATACAACTAAAAAGAAAAATGCTTGGCTGAAAATTGACAAATGAACTTATTTCAGTCATCAGTGCAAAAGAGAGTCTAGCTATGACATGAGCATAGATAATAAGAAAGGACATGATATTCGTGATTTAAAGTTTCATATAATTTTATACAAGTTCCAACCACCAAAAAGAAAAGAATCAAGCCGTCGTCTTTCAAAATTGCATTAGCCAGCACGTCTCCATGGTGCATGGCCATTTGACTAGAACATAAAACAAAAATAATTCCTAAACCAAAGTATCGATACAACATAAATCACCTATTAATTACCAAAAAACCCACATATAAACATCACTAAATTGTGCCGCACAACGTTACGCTGTGAAGATATCACACGAAAAATCAAGTAACAACCGTCAATCACAAGTACCCATTACAACAAAACAACATTAAATATTTAAAAGACAATAGTATTCAAACGAAAAACATACCATCTTCGCTCGTGTTCAAATACGTCAACCCGAAACCCGACCTTTTCAATCTCTCTGCACAACAAAGAACAAAACCACAAGGCTAACTCTTCAAAAACCTTAAAAAAAAAAATCCCACCTTTTGATTTTTTATTCCTAAAATACTCAACTCGACAAGCCTATTTATAGAGTCTAAACAAATCCAAATCCAATTAGTATTCAAAATAACAAAAAAACCTAAATTGATAATCCTACTAAAACTATGTTTCCTTCAATTGATGGAATTTCATACAACTATATAATCAAATCCAATAAATCAACAACAACAAAATTCAAACTAAATGTTCACAAGAATTATAAAGTTCCCTGCTTTACTTCTAAAAAATAAATAAAAATAAATATTTCATATGTCATATTTCAAAAGCAATATCTGCCAAATTTGATTAAAAAAACCCTAAAAATCAAAACTTTCATGTTTATTTTCAATTTCTTGAATTGATTTTGGACAGAACGAGCGCAAAATCCAAAATTGAATGCATATAAAAGTGGCAACCGTACAAATCAGGTAAATTAAATAAAAAGGAGTGAAATTTATTAAATTGAGACGAATTGAGGGGGCGAATTGTAATTTTACCCGACCGGAGAGGAACAAAGAGAGACAGAGAGCGAAGCTGTTGGTGTTCTGAAGTGGTTTTTTTTGATCTGAGAAGATTGTTGGAGTGATTAAGAATAAAGCTTGGATAGTTGCTAAGATGCTCTTCGGTGCGTATTGCGCACGCCACGTCTTTGACCGACACGTGTGAATCTGATTCCCTCGGTTTTGGGCTTCTTGGAGGCCCATTTAATGTGGTCCTGTGAGAAGGCCCACTTGGAATTCTACACCTTTTTTTAGATTAAATCTTTTTGTGAGTTATTCAAACAAAAAAAAATTGAGTTATTATAAAGAGTGGAATCTCCGGCTGCGTACAATTGATTTTGTAATGATATAAATTCAACATCTTATGTTAAATTATGTGTTAGATTCTACACAGGAGAATCTTTATATTCTAAATTGAATAATATTAGATATTTTAACTTGTATCCCAATTTATAATGTAACAATTAATAACGAAATACATATTAATGATTATTTATTCATCTATTACATTATTAATTCGGATATAATTTGACATTAATAGTGAAAAGTCTATCATTATTATTTTCAATTTCTAAATATATGAATTTGTTTATATTTTCATAAACTATAAACAGCCTTTGTTTCAAGATATTTAAAAAAAAAAAATGTCTGCTTTGGTAGGTGTACCCATCAGAATTCAGATGGACGAAGAATATATTCGAGAGGTAGCCGGGCAGTTGCCTGGAGGGTTAAGCTTTCTACCCCCTATGCTCTATGGTGCAGGTTCTACACATGTGAACCACCCCCTCCCACTAATAATGTACGGTTTCCCTTTTACCTTGTATGAGCTCTCCCCTCACCTCTATATGAATTGCTCCATTCGATTTAGGAGCTGTTCTTTGGACCACACTCAAAGTAAAATCCTGTTTGATTTCGATTGATCTCTAAAATTATACTAACCGTAAAATATATATATATATATATATACCGCAAGAGACATGTAATTGGTGTGAGCAACTTTGGTCTTGGTTCAAACTAACAAGTATTGTGTTTCAGCGTATGTACCAATCATCACAACTGGTCATGATCAGTCGGCAGGTACTTCAAGCTGCTGCCATCCTTGACCTTTAGTAACTTATATATAAACATTAACAAATAATAACAATATAGCCTGCCCTCATTGCGTGATACAAAGATTATTATGAGAAAATTCAATTCAACAATTTTTCATTTAGTAAGTTTGTTTATTCATGGGAGATTTCAATTTACGTGTACAACCTAACTTTATTTTTGTCAGTTGTGACAGCCTTTTGACTGTTAAAAAAAAAATCTTCATAAAAAATAACTGTTAATTTATATTTGGTGTATTTTAGTGGATAGAGGGCAGAGGAGAGTGGTCAAGTGAGGAAGCTTGTGGACAAGTTATGGTTTTAAAAAGACTAGGTTGATATTTCAAAAAAGAAAAAAAAAAGATTAGGTTGATGAGATCTCGTTTTCACTTCTCAAGCTGATTAATTTTATGTGCTGCATTTTAGAAACAAAATTTTTGGTGTTTGTTTACATAAAATTCAAATAATTATTTTATATCATGGTTAATGTAAAAGCACCAAAATATTTCGAAAATATATAATGTAGTTTTCTTTTATAAACTCATATGACATAACATAAACTCATAGTTTTTATAAACGAAAAATTACAAATGATGGACATTCATTTATTTCGAAGATCAAGAAAGCGGGAAAAAAAAGGTGTTTTGTGGAAGTTTCTTATTAAATAAATTATAATTATATAATTTATACTATTTAGTTAATTCAATTTATTAGAAAAGATAAGAAGTCAATATATGTGACTTGAAACAAAATAATTCACAAATCAATTTTGTGAAGTACTATATTCATACTTACACATATATTAACGACTACTTTTTTTGTTTTTTTCTTTAAATTTTAACGACTAGATTTTTTGTAATATCATACAATGAGGGTCGCGCCACTAATGTCTCATCTCGCTTAATCTTAATAATCCCCTGAGCTAGTTCTAATAAATTTATAAAAACAAAGTTGTTTTATAATGAGAGAAAATTAAATTCAGTTAGCTCCAAGCGCGTTGGTGTGGTGGACACCAACTCATCTGTCCAACTCTATTCACCCGCATGGGGCCAGGTTTGAGCGCTAGCCCTGCAAGAAACTTGTGACAATTTTTTCACCAATAATGTAGTAGTTGTCTGATGCAGTATTAGAGAGTCAAAAAGAGATTTAAATTCAATGTTGGACTTTGGAGTTCCAAGAACTTCAATGTATAGAATATAATAAAGTTTTCAGAGTGAAAAGCAAACTTTGTTTTCAGAGTAGTTTGAAAATAGAATATAAGATGGAGACATGCAGTTGGTATGGGCAACTTAAAACAAATTTGGTTTTGGTACAAATTAACAAGTTTTGTGTGGATACTATCAGATTCCCAAATCACAACTGGTAAGTGGTACTTCAAGCTGCCAACTGCATTGACCAAAACTTCACAATTATAACAGCATACCCTTGGTGTATACTTGCACTAGCTAGACCCACCACCAGTCTCTCTATTTAAATTCTCCCACCCATGACCTTCTTCAGTCAACCCACCACCACTCTCTCTATCATTGTGAGCTGTAGCTTTTGGATCGCCTTCCGGGCATATGGGTATGAGCTAAGGAGAGATTTGCAGTGCAAGCTGTAGTTTTTGGATAGCCTTCCAGCCACATGGGTCTGAACTAGGGAGAGATTTGCAATGTATGTTATCATACCCATGTGGTCAAAAGGTGATCCAAAAACTAACATGGTGCAAAAGAAATTCTTTTTTCGGCGGGTAACATTATTATATCTGATAACAATAATAATGTCACCTACACTAACAGTATGCGTATCATGATGTTCTTCAAAGAGTTGAGTTCGTTCAGAGTTTTATTTTACTTGTGCTATGTGTATTGTGATATTGAGTATTTCCGTTTATTTGTTTCGGTTGTTATCTCGGTCTAGTAGGGGAAGACAGGCAACACCTAGATGGTGTCGTTTAAAGTTAGATTTTGAACTAGAATGAAAATTTGGGCATTTTACATTTTGTTGTTTTGAAAAGGATGGTGATGGATGTTGAATTCAAAGTAGTGCTTTAACTTTCAATGGGGAAAAAACCTAGCAAACCCTGCTTTTGGTACTCTACCCAAATGCACAAAACCCTTTGCTTTGGTACTCCACCAAAATGCACAACAAAAGTCTACACTTGGGTAGTCTCTGGCACCCAACCAAAACTGAGCCAAGGCATCAACCTAGTCTTAACCAAAAAGGCCCAAACACCATGCCAGAAATCAATCAAAAAGGGCCCAAACACCATTTTGCTGTTTAACGAAAAAACAAAAAGCTTAACACAATCTCATCCTCCCTATGTATTATACACCCTTATTTAAATATCATTTGTTTTATTTTATTTATAAAGTCATCGTTACTTTTATTAGCAATCCATAATACATTTAAGTAAAAAGAATTATATGAACAGTGGAGCAACCGATTATTAGCATTTGCTCTATCATTTCAAAGTGTTAATTTGTGACAGCCAAATACTGGATATTTTTAAAATATATTAACCATGAAATATGAAAGTTACTAACGAGTTTAATTATTCACTGAATTAATTGCATCATAAGAAAAAAAAGACACTACTACTGCTGCATTAAGGTTACAAAAGCAACAATATCAAGCACATTTGTTAGTATCTAGCCTTTATGTTACACCGAAACCTAAATCTGAACGCGTGCTCGTAGAATCTGAACTTAAGGGCGTACCTGTGGATGTTGACAGATTTCAGGATATGTCTCACCTTCCATCTTTAATCATTTTGATAAATCTTATTGCCAATGTAATTTACATGTTCATATTATTTTACACAGAAGACATCATATTTGGATAATTTTTTTATGAGAATAGTTTATTGATAATGAAGTTAAACATCTTTTAGCAACCATATGCATATATGTCTAACTTTCCTAGGTATATATACCTTACTAGTGCAGATATTTGCTTTAAAACTAGGCCAGTCATTGAATTTTACAGAAACAATGAAGCTCTAAGTGGCAGACAAAAAAATTCACACATGCTAGTGACCAAGTATCTATGGAACAATGAAAAGCAAAGTATTATTAAGATCTTCAAACTAGTTGTTAATGTCTATCTAATTTGAGAAATTGATTCCCTCTAATGCAAGAAACATATACCATTTATGCCCACTCTGCATTAAAAAATGGCTTGTACACACAGTTAAAATGGAAGTACTGATCAGAAGTTAATGGAATCACTTTGTCTCAAATCATGCCAGAGTATATAATTAGCTGCATATATGATGCACCCCCATTTGACACCAATGTTGTGAAAGCAAGTAGGAAGAGTTATACTACATTGATTCATTATAGTTATGCAGCACTCGGATTGATCAGTCGTTGGATATTACTATCAGAAAGATTACACTAATTCTCTGTTTTACTTTCGCTTTAGACAAAAAGTGGATTGATCATTCAAGAATTACAAATCCAATTTTCCCTGGTATATATGCTTTTAACACCCCCACCTCCCATATCTAGATTATAGGTGTCGACAAATGCTTTAAACACAAAACCAATCAAACTTAATGAAATTGTGTGTGGCAGACATAAAGTTAGCTTGATATATTGTTGATAACACAAATTAATATTCAAAATATATACAATACTGTTGTCAAAATCTTTACGCTTAGAACAGACAACATGTCTTGTATTTCTTTAAGTGTCCACCAAGCCATGTCAAGTTTCAGTGAGTCAACACTCACCACGACCATCCCATGGCCCATCGATGGGCGGACATAGCTTAGGGTCAGGTAGGACACATGTCCACCCTGAAATTTGTTGAAAACTGACACGATATTAGTCATTAAATGTTTAAATATATAAATAAAATGTTATACACTGTCACAAATATAATAAAATTTTATCCATTATAGTTCATTCCCTTAACCCGTCAAAGTATATTTGCTTCTCTCTCTCTCTCTCGTTTTTTCATTAAGTTTCAATTCCTCCTCCCATCCAACATCATGTTTGGTTTATTCATGATTATTGGTGTGATTTTTTTTTAACATAAATATTTTATATAATTAATTTCATAAATAAAAAAAAAAACTCACAAGAACTATAATCGTTTTTATCTTTAATTTTTATTTTATTTTACCATATATATTTATTAGATAAAAGACTGCAAGTGTAGTTTGATTAGTAAATTTCATAACAAATGAGATATTTATAATTTGAATAGCAACTCTCCACATAAAGGAGACATTCCCAAAGTAAATTTTATTTTCTAGTAATATGAAATTCGAACTCTTCTCATTAAGAAAAAGGGAACTGATGCACAATTAACTTACAATTAGTATGTTTTTATTTTTATATTTGTATAAAAAATGTTATTTTTAAGAAATTTTTATTTTAATCTTGTAAGAGATAAAACTACATGTCTTCTACTGACTATATATTTTAACTATCTTTATTTCATATAACACTTCTAATAATTGAAGTAAGCGTTGGAAAGAAAATTTTATATAGTTTAATTTCTTGATATTATAATTATTATATAAAAAAACCTCCTCTTATTTAGATTTCTGGATCCGTCAATGGAGCCGCCTAATCATATAGGTGAACCTTCTCACTAACTATGTTTGATTAAAAACCAAGACTACAATCATAGAATCTGAGACAGGATTCAGTTGTCTGATAACAAGCCAGAAGCTCTGAAAACATTATCATAAATAAACAATTGATTGATTTTAATGAATATTCTACACATATTTTGATTCCTGTACTCATGATAAATAAATAAAAGGAATATAAATACTACATTAGTCAAAAGTATAGATTCTCCATACTTCATGCCGTCAATATACAGTGATTCTTCTGACCTTTCTAGATTTTAAAAAATTGTGGTCTATTTGTTGTAAGAGAAAATTAAAAGGTGAAAAAAGTGATTGATTCTCAAATTGTTGTGTCCTACAGAGAGAAATTCCCAATCACAGGACCAATTATAATGAAATATTATCAAGCCAAATAAATAAGCTGTTTCCAATATGGTGCAACATCTGACCCGACCATCCCCATTGAATGTGTACACAATTTGCTTATAGAAACAGATATGGTAAAACATACGACAACCAAAGGGCAATTACCTTTTTTTCATATTCTTTTTGGAAAAATTAATACTAAATAGATTATAAATCTATCGAAATCTACTAAAATCAAATACTATTATTGTGATTAGGGATAACTATTCTCATAATAAAAAAAAAAAAATTACTCATATAATTTACGGTTGATGAAAATTTAACCATATCACGTGGGTAATTTTCCTTTTGTATGCCGACGAATGCTTATTCGCGCCAATTTCGCCCAAGTACTGTTGTCTTGTAATTGTATTCCTTTGTCAAAGACTTTGACCAGTGAGGCATTAAAATCGATGGTGTGGGGTATCAGAGGAGGCAAATTCATGAATGTATTGAAATCAAGAACCATCCATGAATCTTTCAAAAAAAGAACCATCCATGAAGATCTGATCCTGAATTATTTTTATCGTTTTGTGTTTTTCCAAGCAGGGCTGCTGTAGGTTGGCTATTATTGTTTCTTTTCTCAAGAGAGATTCCATAAGAGTTGCATTCATATTCAATATTTTTTGTAAGTGACGATAATGCTACAATATTTTTGTGTTCATTCATTCACGTTATTAAATTTGAAGTCATATCTACTTCTTTACTTGACTGTTTTTGCTTCTTTGAACATGGAAATTAACGTTCAATCTTGAGTCTTTGAAGTCGCTGTCACAACACTTATGCTTGTGTTCCACTGCTCACGAGCACAGCTATACACATGTCTTTCCATATCCTCATACAACTTTTTGGCTCTGTTATTTTACCTAAACCACAAGAGGCACTGGAGAGGCTGCTATTCACAAATCACGACTCACGCCAAGCCCCCACCAAGTTGTGGTCAACAAAATGCAACCAAATTTGAAAGACTTTATAAGATTGGAGGCATCCTAGCTAAACCACGCTCCCAAAAATGAGTCAAAAGGCCAACCCACATGACACGCACGAAAATCCCACAACAAAATGCAACCAAATTTGAAAGACTTTATAAGATTGGAGGCATCCTAGCTAAACCACGCTCCCAAAAATGAGTCAAAAGGCCAACCCACATGACACGCAACGAAAATCCCACAAGTCGGGACAAACGCAAAAGTAACGTACGAGACAGTTTTCAATGAGACGAGTACATATACAAATTATCCGGTAAATCAGGTAAATCATCATTATCATCCTACACCGTTAAATCAAAAACTATACAATTATATCTGTTTCGTTGAAGACTTTTCCCCGAATAAATAATCATTATCTTCAAAATGAGGAACACACACAAATTCAATGAAGATCCTATTAAGACAAAGTATGAGACAAAAAGACCCCACTAGGGGTGATTTCAAAACTCTCTTCTCTAACAACCTTTTCCACAAAATGGAGACCCCCCCCAAAAGGGCCTACACAAGATCATAATCGAATAAAGAGAAGAGAGAATGCAAATAATCAAAAATTCAAAGAAAGTAATCATATATGTATACCACCAAACCATTCAGTTAAAACAGTGATATATAACACTTATTAACACATAACATGCATATAAACCAATATAACAACAAAAAGGAGGCATCAAAACAATAATGATTAAAATCTACTAATGTGACATTAAACAGAGGGAATAAGATCCCGAATTTACAAAAGGGTGGATTCAGTTCCCCATCCCCTCTTCTTCACGAAATGCAAAAGACACACCATTGTTCAAATGGGGTTGTTCGATCTTTTGCTTTGATCTCCGAAAAACCAAAAAACTAAAGATAAAAATCAATAATGACATTAAAATTAACAACAAAAATTAGACAAAAGAGTAACCGAAAGACAACCTAAAAGGACAGACAATTTCATGTGACAAAGGTGACTTGCTTGGTGATGATGATGATGGTGTTGTATTGTAACGTCAAGCAACACAATAGGACCACTGCTCATCCTCCGTGGAAGCTGACTCCACCACAACCGCATTGTAATCGTCCTCGTTGCAATAGCAAAAGCCACCACCATTATTGATAGCAGTCAAGGAACACGATGATGGCACAACAAGATAAGGCATGTTGTGGAAAGACTGCGCAAGGCTGCTAGCTAAAGCAGAATTATTATCATTGCTGTTATGAGCGCCCTCCATGCTATGATCATCATCATCAGTATCACCGCCACTCCCACCATGATCATCATGTCCACCACCGCAACAGTACTCCTCAACACGATGCTTGAGGGTCTCGAACATGAGTTCAGGCTCATGCTGCATCACCCGGAGGACATCCCCACAAGACGGGCCTGGCGTGGCTCTAGTCACAGCGAAGCTGTGCGGGCCATCGCTCTGTGAGACGCGTACAACGCTTGGACCACCGAACAAGTTGTGAACTCCACCGAGGGCCTCCTCATAAGCCCCACCCAAAAACATCCCCAAATAGTACTTCCCTCCCCCACCACTGCCTCCTCCTCCCTCACCTCCTCCGCCCAATTCGTGCAAAGGCAAGCTCGAATTGCCCCCAATGAACTTATCAATCTTCCCATCACTATCACACGTCAAATCCGACAAAATCCCTCTCACTCCTGGCCTCTCATCCAACCGATGAATCGGAACTATAGGAAACAACTGCCCTATCCCCCAGAAATCCGGAATAGACGTAAATACAGACAAATTGACATGATAAGTCCTAACAGGATCATCAAATCCAATGGCTCTACCAACCCATTCACACAAACCATCAACAGCAGCCAACTGTTCTATACCTATACACCCTTCTTTAAACATCTCTACATATCTCTGCTTCAACTTATCAGCATAAATCAAACAAGTCTCAGACTCACCTCTACCATGGCAGCCATCAAATTCACGTAGTCCCCACGAGCCTCCTCCGCCAACGACTCCACAAAATACTGCAAACCCAGATGGCTCATCGTCGGACCAGATGCTAAACTCATCGAGACAGCCTCGAATATCAACACCGAATGATGAGACACAATAGCCCTCCCACTCTCACTGCAGAGAACCGGGTGCTTCACGTTTTTCCTATCACAAACATATCGAATCGCTTGAACGACAGCAGAAGCATACTCTTCGAGACTGTAGGAGACCGATATATCCGAATCCGAGGACTTGGACCCATCATAGTCAATACCCAACCCGCCTCCGATGTCAATGAACCGCATGTTCGCCCCTAAACGGACCAGCTCACAGTAGATCTGGGCTGCTTCGCTGACGCCGTCAGTGAGGAGAGTCGTCGTCGGAATCTGAGATCCGATGTGGAAATGCAGGAACTGGAAGCAATCAAGCATATCCGCTTCTTCCAGTCTCTTCACCACCCGTAAAATCTGGATAGTGCCCAACCCGAATTTCCCCTTTTCACCCGAAGTCGAGCCGAAATGACCCGAATGTTTAGTTCTCAATTTTGCTCGGACTCCAATAACGGGTCGGACGCCTAGCTTCTTGCTTATATTGATAACCAAATCGAGCTCCTCTTCTTGTTCGAGAACGATAATGGTGTTGAGAGAGAGCTTTCGAGCGACCAAAGCGAGAGAGATATACTCCACGTCTTTGAATCCATTGCAGACCAGAAGAGCTTCCGGGCTGCCCTTGCAGAGACAGCTCATCGCCAAAAGGAGCTCCGGCTTCGACCCGGCTTCCAACCCGAAGCGGAAACCCGACCCGAATCTGACGATATCTTCGACGACGAAGCGGTCTTGGTTGCATTTGACGGGGTAGACGCCCTGGTAGTGGCCGCCGTAGTTATGGGTCTGAACGGCGAATTCAAAGGCTGATTGGAGGGACTCGAGGCGGTTCTTGAGGACGTCAGGGAGGCGAACGATGAGCGGGAGCGGTAACCCGAGCCCACCGACGGATTTCGGATCCGACACCTTCTTAACGATCTTCAAAAGATCGATTTCCTGGTGGGGCAGAGTGGAGAGCCCGTGGGGGCGGACGGAGATGTTGCCGGAGGAGTTGACGGCGAAGTAAGGGGCTCCCCAGCCGTCGACCTTGTAGAGAGACGAGGAGTGAGAAGTCGACCAATGCGAAGAACCACCGCCGGCTACGGCGGGGGACGGAAGAGAGCCATCCCAGGGTAAGGCGTAGGGAGGAGGCGGAACGACAGCCTCTACGCAAACCGCGAGGGCCGGCATCCTCTTCCGCAACTAAAAAAAGAAAGAGAGAGGTGGGGGGATCAAAAGATCAAAAGATCGAAAAATAAAAAAAGAATCTTTTTTGTTTCAAAAAAAAAGAAAAGAATTGGGTTAGGTTAATTTGTTGGAGGAAGAATCTGTTTTTTTTAGGGTTTGTAAAAGGTGGGGGCTTTAGAACCCGCCGAGGCCGACGGCCCCGGCTACCCCCTCAAAGAAGGCAGTAGAAGATCTATTAAAACTGCGAAACAGCCCCGCCTCTTTAACTCCTCCTTCTCTCTTCCCCTCCCATCCGCTTCTCAGACCAACACCAAACAATCTCCCACAACCTTTTTTTTTCTCTTCAACCACCACCCAGATTGTCACACCATGCAGCAGATCCCAAACCAACAAAATGGAGTGTGTGTGTATATAAAAAGAGGAAGAGATTTGGCAACTAGTTAAAAAAGAGAGAGAGAGAGAGAGAGATTTGACAACAGAACACGGGTTTGGCTTTGTTTTCGGAGAAGACGTCTAACCAAGGTGGAACTGAGCGAGATTTGCATGGCAGACGGAGTCCATTTATATAGGCGGGTGGTGGAGGAGTGTGGGGGGTTGTGTTGATGGGCCGTGGACCCTTTTTTCTTGGGCCAGCATCAATATCTGTGTGTTTGGGATGTTTGGGGTCGTTGGATTTTTTTGGGAGGGTTGACGAGGAGCCGTTGGATTGGTATATTTTCAGAGTTTTGAAATTGTTAGATTAGGTTATTGGGGAGATTGAAGTTGAAGATTCCATCTAGGGAACCCGTTGATCAGCGTCGAGTTGCCGCGTGGCCTTTGAATGGTGTGGGGCCTGCTTGCTGGAGGAGTGGGGCGATATATCGCGAGTAATTGACGGTTCGGGGACCGAAAGTGGCTGGAAGTTTCTGCGTCTTTCTTTCTTGTGATTTCTGGGATTCTCGTAAAGGGTCCAGATTCTGCCACGTCAGCAACGCCCCCGTTTTGTTGTTCTTTCTCTTTGTACACGGATAATCGGATTCCGTTACGGGTGAGGTGGGCTTGCTGTGGGGTGGGCATGATTTAATTATTAGGGGTTTTGGTCCCAATATGATATATAAATTAAAATAAATTCAATTAAATAGGAAATTTAAATTTTGCACGTGTTAGTCACGTGATGACTTTGGACCATCACTGCTTGTATGTATCCACCCATAGCCCATGTGTTCCATGCATGGGTGTTTGGCTGGGATGTCAAAATGTCACCCCTTTTTTTCACATTCCATTTGTATTTTTACTTGCCTTTTGTGATTTTGATGAATTGCATTTGATATTTTGTATTTTAATTTGATCCTAACTCATGATATGTAAATAAATTAATAAAATTTTTAAATGAAATGAACAATCATTAATAAATACACATTTATTAAAAATTCACATGTCATAAGTTGGGATCAAAATTTTGATATAAAATAAAGAAGTAATTGCACGAAACCTCTAAAAACAGATAAAAACATATTTACCATTTTATTACACCAAACCCCCACATCTAACATTGACTTTAACTGACTGAAGGGCATTTTGGTCCATTATAAGTCATCTTCTTCTTTTCTCTCTCTCTCTCATTCTTTCACCCCTGTCTCTCTCTCCTCTCGCCGCTCATCACCATCTTCCTTGTCGCCGGCGGTGCCTTCACGAACGGTGTCCAGGTGCGTTCTCTCTCTCTCTCTCTCTCTCTCTCTCTCTCTCATTCCTTAACCCCTGTCTCTCTCTTCTCTCATCGCTCACTCACCATTTTCCTCGTCGCCGGCGCTGTCACCGTTCCTCTTTCTCCTTCTCCCTCATCCGATCTGTCTCTCTCCTCCCGCTTCTCCTTCTCCCTCATCCGATCTGTCTCTCTCCTCCCGCTTCTCCTTCTCTCCCCGCTCTCCCCGCATCTCCTCCAACTCTATCACCGCGAGGAAGGCCCAGATTTCTGGGTCTCTGTTGCACGATGGAAACCCAGAAATCTGGGTCTCTCTCGCGGGTTCGTTCAGATGATCTGGGTTTTGTTTTGACTTTTGATTAATTTGTTTTTTATGCAGAGGAGTATAAGATGTGGTGATTTATCAAAGAATAGAGAGGAGGGGGGGTGAGGTCGTGCGAATGGTTGTTGGAGTCTTTGGCCGACGCTGGAGGTGGTGATGTTGTGGACGACAAGCGGCAGACTCCTGGACCACCTAGGTTCATCTAATCGCCTCAGCTTTGGGACATCTAGGTTCATCTAAATCCTTTTTTCTTTTTCAATTTTCTTTGTTATGTTGATGATGGTGAGGGTGATGATTAAAGGATGTCGATGAACTAGGCGATGGATGTTGTGGAAGATGAACTGGGTGGGCGATGAACTCGGTGATGAACTCCACTGTCCGAATTTTTTTTTTTTTTCTTTTGTTTTCAATTGTTTTGTCTTATTCATGGGTAATTGGGTAACTTCACTTTGTTGAGGGTATTTTAGACTTTTATTCAAAAATTCTGGTCAACCGTTAAAGTTGACGGAAGTCAACGTTAGGTGTGGGGGTTTGGTGTAATAAAATGGTAAATATGTTTCCCTCTGTTTTTAGGCAAACCTGAGGGAGGTTTTGTGCAATTACTTCTAAAATAAAATATCTAGCATTACTTATCATTATTATTAGATTAGATTAAATTGTCCTCCATTTTTAGTATAAAAAATTTGTTATTATGAGTGTATCCTATATTGATTTCTTACATATTAATTTTTTTAAATTGACTATATAACATTGCATTTTTTTAGGCAATAAATGTCTACTTTGGTATAAAATTTCATTTGGATTATACTTCGAATAGTGTTGGATTGTCATAATATTTTTACCAAATTATATTCAAATGATATGGTATCTCATATGTAGATTCGGATATATTAAAATATGGAGTGAGAAAACAATGAAAAAAACACAAAATCCAGCCATTTACATTTTGATATAAAATGAAAATAGTCTGTTTGAGATGCTAAAAACATATTTTATAAAAAAAAGTGGATAAAAACGGATCTTTGTTTTATTTTTAGGTAAAATCAACCTAAAATTTATATGCAAATATAATATTCAAATATGTTTAGTTTGAGCAACATTCAATATATATACAATTATGTAAATATTATGTTTTACTAAAAACAGAAAAAAAATCATTACTAAACTACATATTTCCGGGTTGATTATTTAAAAGCAAAAATAAATTTTATTTTTATTTAGAAAAAAAAAAATTATACAATGGTTGGGTACAAGAGGATATGTTGTGTGCCATGCTACTTTGATGAAGGTTATCCGTTTGTTGTGCTTCCATTAACTTGACAACTTGCCAGAGATTGAATTTATCGCGAGAATATGGTGGTGATATCAAGAAGAGATATTGAAGCGGCGACCTCCCTCAGCTGGGCCTCAAAAACTCCCGAGAGAATCTGCGACTTTGACGTTTAAAATTTTTTAATTTTAAAAACAGACGCCAAAAGGAAATAAGAAATAAAAAATAAAAAATAATTGACAACAACTCCTCGGACCCTATTTCATTTGACGCGCAACCAACACGTTAACAGTGGAAATAAATAACATAAGTAGACAAAAAACAGAATTTACTTGTTTTAGATCCTGAAATTACTGCATCATGAAGGAATTACTAAACCGATTAAATAATGTTTTTACAGCATAAACCATTTTAAGTAAAAAGAAAAGATCATTGGGAATTTAGATAAGATTTTATGGGTTTGGTACCTTTCTTTTCTTCCTTTTTGCTGATCATGTTCCAAATTGAAATTTAGATTCCAATTCTTTGTTAGTTTAGATGAGAATTACAATAGGTGATTATAACTTGACTATATAAAGAATTATGTTTTATTTGTAACGTTAACATATATTCATTGGTATATTCTCTCATAGTTTAAGTAATTATAGTATTCTTTTTTCTTTTTTTTTTTTAATAGGAGTTTATCTATATATGTTGAGATAATTATTTAGTTTGAGAGTAGATTTACCTTGACGTCGGAGTGGATTTTTAGACTACATATAACCTTATGTTAAGTAGATCTAAGATACGTTAATCATTATTGTTAGTAAATTGCAGCTTTTCTTTAATTATTAAGAAAAATAAAATTTAGCCATTCGTTTTGTTAAATAATAGTTAATAAATTTAAAGTAGTAGACAACACATTGGGGTAGTAATTTCATTGTTAAATTTAAGTAGAAAGAGGTTTCTAAAGTTCATCAAAATTTTTCTAATATATCAAACCTCCTTGTATAAATACACAGAAATGGCCAAATTTACATTTTTTTGTTTAAGAAAATGAAAAAAAAAAACGTTATAAGTTCTGAAAATATCAAAAATAAATCATAAAATTATTATAATCAAGTAAAAAAAAAAAAAAGCCGATCAATGAAAGAGTTTTTAAGTAACCATGAGGATCGGACTTATAAATTTTAATTAATGGCAATGAGTTTTTTGTTGAATTTTAAAATTGTAACACCGTTTTTTTTTTTTTTTTTTTGAAACGGTTATGTTAAGATTTTGATAAAACCTCGTGCAGGTTATGGAAATCTCCTTTCAACTTTTGTGCAAAGCCCGTTCCAAATTATTTAAGGTTGAAAATAAAAAAACTAAAATTAGAGTTGTTGTATTTGATACAGTAACTAAATTGCTGCTATTTTTTTCTAATAAAAAAATCTATTTTTTTTAAATGAAAAAAAAAGTATAATTTTTTATTCTAATTTTTCAAACAAACATTTTTTAATATATAATATAGTCTAATTTTATATCATGATTCATATATATATATACAAAATAAATCTGCTATAAAAATTCGTAGTTAGTCAAACAAGTGATAAAAAGCTTGGAGATGTAATATTATTATTATTTAAGGTATTAAATAAAAAACTAAAATTAGACTTGCTGTATTTGATATAGTAACTAAATTGCTGCTATTTTTTTCTAATAAAAAATAATTTTTTATTCTAATTTTTCAAACAAACATTTTTTAATATATAATATAATCAAATTTTATATCATGATTCATACATATATATACAAAATAAATCTGCTATAAAATTCGTAGTTAGTCAAACAAGCGATAAAAAGCTTGGAGATGTACTATAATTATTATTTTTTCTTATATTGTATAATCACGTTTATTTGTTGGTATTCGATAAAAGAAAATCTTTTGAAAGAGTTTGATGAGAAATAGACAAATAGTAGAAATTTTAGGGTTAATACACCATACCCATTATTATGTTTATGTAAATCTAAGCAAAGACCATATTTTATAAGGTGAGCAACTAAACGAGGGTGATCGTTAGTTATTGCCTGTCCCAGGTACCATTTTGTGAGACAGCGGCTGGTCAAAATTTTTACATTTTCAAACACAACGACGCCAGGGCTTGCGTAGTGACATGCAGGAAGTTACGAAATTATCCTTTTCATCCTTTGGAGTTGTTCCAATGCGCTTTTGATTCTCTTGGATCACGAGGGCTCTACATGCCAGAAAACAGAACGGTGGATGCACCAATGAATCTCCTCATATGTCCTCCATTATCTCTTTATTTACTAATCTATCCTCCACTTTTGTTTTTTCACAACTTTTATTTTTATTTTTATTTTTTTTGTGAAACTATTTTTTCACAACATTTTGAGTTTAGGAAAGAAATACATGGCTTCAAATCATGATCTCAAGGTAAGAATCAGTGATCTTATTTCATCGGTTATTTTTTGTTTTTTAATATAACACCTTTTTAAGTTATTATAAATTTATAATTAAAGTATTATGAGATAATATATATGCTAACTTATGTCTCAAATATGATGTAATTATAACATTGAAGTTCACTTTTGCTCATTAAAATTATCTTTAATGAATGTTTCGTAAGCCAGATTTGAATTTCAAATTGGTTATAATCGTACAAATCGGTGGATTGAAAAAATGAACTCTCAAAGAAAATAGTAGTTTTTTCTGTTGTTTTTCCAATCTTTGTCTCCTAATCAACGTTTTGAGGCAGTACATAGTACTAATCAAGCACGTTGTAATCGGCTAATTATTATTTCGTTATGATTTGTGAAATACGAATAGGTGGATAGACTATAGAGTCAATATACAAAATATTAGTAAAACATGACCACAGACCATTATGGACTTTAGGGGCCATGTCAAAACAAATCATGAAGAACAAGTCGATTTATAAAGATTCTCAAACAAAGGCCAATAGTGGATCTCCTTGACCAAAGACATTCTTCTTTTACCCGCAGCTCACTTTAATTGACTATAAACAGCCTAACTATAGATTGCCCTTTCCTTGGGGATCAAGTAATCACAAAGTAAGGAATGGATCATCCTTCTAAATGAATCTTATATACAGTCATCTGATCGTGTCACTTATCATTTTCAATACTAATAAAAATTTGATACTAGTCAATCAAATAAAATCAATATGTATTAAACTTATAAACTACAAATCTATAAATTAGATTGTGATTATATTTAGATTGTCCTTTTCTTTTTGATCAAGTAATCATAAAGCATCAAAATATTATTTTTCGTACTCATTTTTTATAATATTCAAGAAAAGAAGAAAGATATTTGATGAAAAGGAATCAATTAATACGTGTTAAGTGGACAAAAAACTAACAATTCATGGCCGGACCGCGATTACGACCGTATTATAGCTTTCTCTTCTTTTTCTTCCATCGTGTGTTGATTTCTAGGGGCAACCACGTGTATTTTAACATCCAAAAATCCAATCATTGACCAATTGAAGATAATTGAAAAACATGCTTTGAGATTCAGTCAGAGAGCAACCTTTCTAATTTTTTGGTTATGTTTGGTCAGCACTGATGTGTAAGGGACTCCAATTAGAGGGGCCTAAATGTAACCATATCACTAGCAAGGGCACACTTGTCTTTGTGCTTGACCACTTGTGTGTCAGGTTTTAGCGCCTATAATTGAAACTTTTCTCGTATTGTGATCACTTTTCAAAAAAAAAAAAAAATCGAAACTTTTCTCATATTGTGAATATCTATTTAAGATAATTGAAAAAAAAATGCTTTGTGATTCAGTCAGAGAGCTACCTTTCTAATATTTTTGGTTATGTTTGGCCAGTACTGATGTGCAAGGGACTCCAATGGGAGAGGCCTAAATGTAACCATATCAATAGCAAGGGCACACTTGTCTTTGCTCTTGTTCACTTATGTGTCAGGGTTTTGCCCCTATAATTGAAACGAGAAACCCTATAATTGAAACTTTTCTCGTATCGTGAATATCTATTTAAGATATGGTAACAGTTGTCCCTAGTGGGATGCAGCTTGATCAAAAGCCGGTGTTACTTTGCACGTCTGTTAACTTTATTGAATCGATCTGTTAGTATTCATTGGATTCATTGGATTCATTGGATCAAGTGTTATGAGATCTATTGGTTCAAAAAAACAAGAAATTCTGATAAGAAATTAAAAAAAAAAAAAGAGAAATAAAATGAAATGAAAATGACCAATGAAGTGTCCCAAATGGGAACCCCAACAACCACATGGTCCTTATAACCTTGTAATATCCTTAATTTAATGACCTTTCACATGGTTTGTATTTCATTGATGAGCATTGCTTATGTATTGAGTGTTTATGGTAAGCTTGAAAGATACTCATGATTAAATTTTGAAAGAGATATTTATGATTAATATGGTTGAAAAGTTTGTAAAAGCTTACGATAAATTTTAAAATTTTACAAATGCATAGAAATGTATATTAAAAAAATTCTAATCGTAAACAAGTTAGAGGGTCAGTCACATTTTATTAAGGTTGAACATTATATAAATTGTCTAAATGTCAATTTCTTTTGTGAGAAGATATTTATTTTCACAGGAAAGAGATATGTGTTTAACTTTATTCAATGATGATTTATTATGGGATATGCATGAAAATAGTCACCAATGAGATCATGTTATTGTACATTTACTTACTTTGATGTCGCAACATACCAACACAAACAAAACTTGGCATGTTCAGTAAGTTATTTTTGTCTTTCCAACTTCACCGAATTGATTAGACTGTATATTCAAGTCAGTCATGCATTATTGTCCTTTCATTCAAAAATGAACTTTTATTTTCAAAAGCAAGATCGTAAATTTTACTCTACTACCGAATTTAGAAAATGCTAATTATATGACCATCATGGATGAACTCATCTTTTAATTTATTATTATAATTATTATTATTTTTTGGTGACAGAAAAAAACGTAGGAGAATTATTTTTGTTTTATAGGGAAAGGCCTTAACACAAACGGGTATTCTTCAATTTTTTTAGTTAATAAAACTTTCTATACATAAATGTAATATATACTAAACTACTCAATATATGCATGCAAGAGTCCTCACAAGGTGCACATATCTTGCATTGTTGTACCATATATTTGTATCGCTCTTTGATGCATTTTAATAGAAAAGATTGTATTTTCCCCGAATATACGTGTAAATTAATGATTTATATTATCATTTTAATTTTATAAACAATATAGTTTGATTTATTCAATCCTTTTGTTTTTGACAAACCGATTACTTCGATCCTTTGGAGAAAAAGTATTGTCCTATCACGTTTCATATGGGTAAAATTTTTACAACTTCAAGTTTTTTTTTTTTTTTTTTTGTGGGGGGGGTTTAAATCAACATGATGTATTTTAAATTGTGGATTCAAATAATTCTTTTATATGATTATAAGATAATTTGAAACTAATAATCGAATGTTTGTCACAATAAAAATCTATTTTCATAAAATCACTGTTTTGAGAGTGAAAATTTTGCGCACGTATTAATAAGTATATATATATGATGAGAACTCGAAATGCTTATTATGGGGGTTCGAAACCTTGGTTGCGTAAGAATTCAAGTAATATCCTTTTTGTTAATCATCCCATCAAATGATGTTTTAAACGTGGCAGATTGAGAGTGTGCAACTGGACGGTGATTGATGGGATCTCTCACCCAAGTTCTCTCCTCCTACTTGGAACCAATTAAAACATAAGACAGATACCATACGGAGGAAAGTGATGAGCTGATAATGTCTGCACGTGCAGTCTGCCCATGGCCACTCAAGAGTTTCTAATGGCAGCAGAACCCCTCCAAGCTCCCACCACCTGTAGAGTGACTATTTATAATACTAATCATCCCAAGAGCGTCATTGGATATGTATTTTGTTTATTTAAAATTAAAATATCAAAGGCATTGAAAAAAAATTTAAAATATCGAGATTTATTAAAAATTTAACTAAATTAATCTTTATCATATACCACCTTAGTTTTTAGTTCAACATATTAGGTTAAAAAAATATAGAAATTCCATGAAATCAATACGTGTGTATTTATATAGACAACTTTTATAATCAGATATATCTAATTTTAAAAAATAATGACCAATCAATCAAATTTATCCATTATATTTGAATTAAATAGAAGATAAAATTTGTTTAGGGAAGATAATACAATTGATTAATTTAATTAGTTAGTTCTTACTTTTTAAAATCAGACATATCTTATTATAAAAATCATATATATATATATCAATCACACTGTTTTTTAATATAAATGATTGGTATCTTCTTATCCTTTAAAGGATTACATATTCGATCCGTATTAAACACATATTATAATTTATGTAAATAATTTTTAACTTTTATTGAAGAAGTACTTATATTTAATTATCTAGATCACATAGCTAATTAGATATTTATAGAATTTTAATTTAATGTTAGCTTAAATAATAATAATAATGAGAAAGTAGATAAAGTTCATAATCTTTGTAGTTGGTTAGTGGCGCCGTTGGTCGACCCACTGTCTCTTCTAACTTCAAATCACAAGTTCTACATTTTAATAAGACTTTTCCTCACCATATAAAAACATATGTATTATCCTCCTACCTTGTGTGAACCATTCTCTCCACTTATATGTAGGTTTCTCCCTTCCGTATAGGAGTCGCTATTTGATTCGTGTCACAAAGTCAAATCTTATTTGATCTCGATTGATTTCTGAATTTGTTATAGTCATAATAAAAAAAAAAATCATAATCTTTGAATTATTGTACTTAAATAATAAAAAGGGAAAAACAAATTAACAAAAAAAAAAAAAAAATCGAAATCCAATGAAAAACAAAAGTGAAGTTGTTAGGCGGAGTAAAGTAGATGGTGATTGAATGAGTATATATCTAAGGTGGTAGCATCCAAGCGGATCACAAGAATCCTAGCGAAAGACAAGCGCTTATTCCGGAGTTCTAATGGATGCTTGCTTTAGTGGGGTCCATGATTCTGAGTTGGTCCCACTTCATTTTCATAGAGCCCAGAGCTTCACTGGATTTTCGTGTGTTTTTTTTTTATTTATTAAATACAGTGTCGTCTATGTACAACAGTATGTACATTATCCAGCGGGAGGTGGCGGGCAGCGGGCAGCTTCGTGCGGCATATGGGCAGTTCCACGTGACGTCTTCTTTTCGTATATTATACTATTGTGCAGATTCCCGGCCACTTCAAGGTTGCCAAGAGATGCCATGGAATTTTATTAAAATAATCAGCACATCCACTCCTTCACTAAAACTTGTTCGGATTCAACATTGTACGAACCGTATATGTCTTCTTGTTACCAAAATAATTATCTTTTGTCTATACGACTACCTACTTCAATTATGTAAATAATAATTTGTTTTAATAAACTTCTTTTTTTTTTTTTTTACAAAAAATGTTGTAAATATAAATATATTTTTATCTATCAAGATCTCTTAAAAATGATTTTAAGTAACGATCCGAATCACAATATAATTTCTACCTCTACTCTCTAATGAACGTAATTTTAATCAAAAAAATTTAAACATAATTTTACCTCACATTTAGGGGGATTTTGATAGAGTTTTATTTTTTAACTATTTGGATATTAACTTTCTACGTAAGAAAGGAAGTCATTAAGATGAAATATTTAATTTAATTATTAATAATAAAAATTATTATTAGAGGATTTTAGGCTGTATATTAAAAATTATAAAAAATTATGTTTATCTTTTAAGATAATAAAGATATGTATTGATATAGTAAAACATATGAATAATCTATTTATATTTTAGAATATATGTTAACATTGACCCACTGATTAGATGTAGTAATAGTAGAATATTATTTAAATAGAGAGCATTGCATCTAGTTCGATGAAGTTTTTTAATGACAAACCCGTGATGTTTGGAGATAGAGCAATCATTTTTTTTTATTAATATTATTTGTTTGATATGTGGACATTATTCATTATAAATTATTTGTTTAATTAAATACAAAGTGACTTTCAATATATATATATATGTACACACACAAAGTGAGCCAACACAATTTAACGTTGGGATACCCTAGATTATGCGGTCTATATGGTTGGATTAAAAAATAATTGGAGTGAATCATTTGTTGCCTTTATTGAATTTGAGATTCCAAATTTAAGCTTTGAATTGTATTTTCTTTTTCTTTTTTTTAATATATAAAGTTTTTAATTGTTAATCAAATATAATTATGGGTGAATGAATTGTTTTAGGCACCTCTTGTGGTGGTAACCTACACAATTATCGTACAACCTTTTATTTCAATCTCTCAAGTGATTTTAGAAATGAATCAAAAAAGGTTTATTTGAGAGAGAAAAAATAATAATCAAGTTAATTAATATAAAAATATTTTATTTTTCAGTGAAATTTGATATGTTTAGATAAATCCATAGGCACCATTGGTTAGTGTAGTTTGACGGTAAAGAGAGCTAATTCAGTCTAACAATTTAACCAAATTAGAGTTGTTTATCGATATGTAAAAATAAAATCTAACCCTACTATTCTTGTCAAAGAATTTGTAAGAATACAAAATTATTATTTAAATTTAAAATATTAAATCTGAATCATTTAAGATAAAAAGAAGCATGCTATGACTTTTTTTAAAGGTCACACCGAATGAATTAAAGATGTGTCGAAATTTGTTATAATCAATCACTTTCTGTACCGTCCGATTATTTATTTTATAATAAAAAATAATCACTCTCATAATAAAGGGAAAAAATAGTTTGCATAAGACTTATAAAATAAGCTTGGTGGCGGGAGTTTGATGAGGAGATATATAATTATCTGTGTTAGGAAGGGATGTGTAAATGAGATGTGATTTTTAACTTCAATAATTAAAATTTTTTAAAAAATAATTAACGACGTGACATGTTTGCCTTGCTATAAAGAGAAGTGAACAAAAAACAAGATAATATAATTATATGGTTCTTATCATAATCTACTTTTAACTATTATTTGTTTTTATTTTGTGTTGATTGGAACTATATATATATATATATATGAAAAAAAATCAAAGGCCAAAATTTGTGGGTTTGTGGTGGTCCAAATACAACGCCAACTGTGTGGCCTAGAGCAATTATACCTTCAAACGAGTATCCAACTCGTGTCATAACATGTATAGTCCGCATTCCATGCAACATGTGACCGTCGCATCTCCTTACGTATTTTGCATGTTATGATGATGATAACATATTTATAAACAAATGATGGATATGAAATATTAAAAAAAAATAGCTGAAATAATTTATTGTAATTTAAAATTTGAAAATATATTAATAACCAATTCGTCGCATCACTATGCCACGTGTCCTTTTCAATTAAAAAAAAATTATATAACAATTCTAATACATTATTCAAATGCATCAAGTGTGACAAATAACAAACTATGATTCACTGTATATAACAAATAATGTGATCACATGAATAATTTTCTCATATTATCCCCCAAAATTTGTGAAAGATAATATCGATTAGCGAAATGAGAGTTATTTTAACATATGCTTCAATCGATCACTATAAATAAAAGTAATATAATTTGAATCCCATCATCAAATTCATAATATTTGATTCATGTATTATCCTATATAATTACAAATTGCATTATTGAAACAAAATTTCTAAATTAGGCTATAGTTTATGTTTTCTTTAGAGAAATTTCAAATGGTTTTTACAAGAAAGGGTATTGTTAGCAAGAAATATTAAAACACAAATGAACATCAAATACATTATCCATGTAAATCTCAAGCAATTAGCGTCATTCCCATTTAAATGTGCATGTACTAATATGTACTAAGAGTTTTCTTTTATGGTGTATATTTTCAAACCGTACAAATAAATATATTTTGGTTTTACAACTATTAAAGTAGTTTCTCGGTCCATACATACATATATATTTTCTTTTTATAGCTACCATTCGTTGATTTTTTTTTTTTTTTAGCATACTCTTGGTTGACTTTTTTAAAAAGTTGATATCAAATAGATCAAAGGTTTATAAAGATTTGTCGAAATAAATAATTACTAACATAATTAGTATATTTCCTTTATAATTGGGAGATGGTTAATTTTATAATAAAGAGATAAGACTATCTACACAACACTTATAAAATGCATTTGGTGAGACTTGAATTCTCCACTAATGTGGATAAGAATATACACAATCACCTATGTTAGGACGAAAAGTTCTCTTAGCCTAATGCTATCTATCTCCTTTTTCAAGTTTATAATGGGAGATACTAGCATACGAGGAATAGATTCCTCCTTATTTTGTTGTTGTTGTTGCGGAGGTTTGACACGTACTATGCATATTTTTTCGTCTTCTTTTTCAAGTTTGTAGGGAAAGACATTATGTACATTATTAGTGCACGAAGAGCAGATTCCCTCTTAATTTGTCGTGTGGGGTTTAAGACATTATATATATATATATATATTGGAAAGTAGAATTCCCATTTACAATATATGTATGTATAAAACATCTTAAAAAAATTATTATTATAGAATTAATGAATTTTCTTTTTAGATTCTGAGTTAAAATTTTCCTTCTTAAATCAAAACTAATGACTCTTTTTATTTTATTTGCATACATAATTTCTTCTTTTAGAACTGTTCATATCATCACGTGACCTCTCTATTAGCAATTTTTTTTTTTTTTTGGGGAGAATCTCTCTAATTAGCAATTAATTACGAAGCAGTCACTTTCTTTTATCTATTTTGAAATATGGTCAAAGGTATATTGCTGCGCAATTGCAACCAAATGCGTATTCTATCTTTTCATATTAAATTAATTAAGTTGAGAGTAATGAAGAATAAATTTATCAGAAACGACAATTCCCATTTTAACCATTTTTCACCATGTACTTCGTATATTCTAACAGGGAATCTGACAACGACTTTTTTGGTCTCGAAAGGGTATATAAATCTAGTTCTTTTAATTAGTCATAGGTCAATATTATTTGTCTTTTAAAGCCATAGAAGAATCATTTAAGTATTTTATAAAGAGTAGCGATACTTGCAACCCGGCCCCTTAGAGATGATTTGCACACCCCTGATTGTATTTACACCTTCATTAAAATTTTTAAAAGTTCATATAACTTTATAAGCATACCATGTGTATTACTAATTATCTTATAATATGAAAACTTAAAGTAATTGCAGAATTCATGGCTGAAATACCTCAACTTCCCTCTTAATATTATTTAATATAAAATAACACTAGGAAACCACGCTGAGAATGTATTGTGATCACCCTTATAGGTTTGAGCCTGTTATAAGAGTTGATTAACTTTAAATTAGGCATTTGACAAAAAAATAAATAAATAGATCTAGGATATTTTCAGGCTTAATTAAATACTCGAGCCTTGGATTTAGGCACAAAAAAATATGAACGAACTTTCCATGATCCTATTTTTTTGATCAACGTATATCACATTGAACCAGTATTCTAAAAATTAGTTTAGACATATAGGAACCATCAGTTTTAGGTCCAAATTTAAATATATAAACTATCATTTTTAAGTCCAAGTATACATATAGAAACTATCATTTTTAAGTCCAAAATTTCGTCCAAAAATAAAATTTTAGTTGACACTCAGAATCTCGACATTCCAACACTGTACATTGTATTGATGTGTCAAGTTTTTAAGAATTTTTTTATACATAACTAAAAGGTAATTGGAAAAAAAAAAAATCCACTAATACTAATGTTTCTTTTTTAAAGAAAGTTATGGGTTAAACTATAATCTTTATTCTTGTACTATTTTGCTCGTAAATTAATTCCATCGATAACTATTTTTTATATTTGTGAACTGTTGTTTATATTCGTGAACTATTTTTTTCTTTTAAATTATTTTTTTCATCGTTCATGAAGTGCTATATTTGTTCAGAAAATAAATTTTTGAAAAATTTTTTCTTTATTTGTGAACTAATTGTTAAGAAACAGAATGTGCTTTGCATCCTTTTACATTTTTAATGAAGACATAATGAGTAGTTCCTTTAATTTGTAACTAAAAACAACTCATTCTCATAATTCAGTGTTTGTTTCATGAGTCCCAATAATTTTACTGCTATTGAACGCAATTTAGTCTTAACTTAGAAAAATAAAAATTCCATTGAAACCACTTCATGACCCAACTTCTAACCGACCCAAAATAAATATGTGTCCTAAAGTTCTATCAAAAACCAATCTATCAACACTTAATCCAATCTTATAATTTAATAATATCCTTCATTCTCTTTATGCTATATAGATGATGCAAAGTTTTATGAATGATGTAAGGGCTGGCCTCAATAATTTTTATTTTTTTATTTCATCCTCTTTTGGCCTATCCAATTTGCTAACTAATAATACACAAATTAGTGGCATACATAGTTTCGAGGTCCCTTCAGAGAAATAAGCCAAATTAGGTCAAGCAAATGACCTAAAATTGGGGCACATTTGACACCAATGCGCGGCACTTTTGGGTTGGTTTATATTCCTAAAATTCACATAAAGAGCATGCATGTTGATATTTTATAGTAAAAACAAATGGGTTCGTTGGCTACCTTAAAGAGCAAGACATCAATAATCACCATCCACGTATCTACAGTTTTTAAAACGCAACTCAATTGGGTTATTGCATTCATGATGCATGATGACTTAACAATACCCAAAAACCTCATCTTCAGTTTTTCATGATAAGGTTAATCTTCTTATTTCTTTTTTGTTTTTTAATAGAAAGCACGATTTTTTTTTTTTTTTGGTCTCTCTATGTAAATTTATACATTAGAAAGTTGTTTAGTTTGACACAAATTGCGTTGCTTAAAGTAATTAGGATGATGCAAGATTAAATTTATATGACGTTACGGGAGGTTGTTAAAGAAGTAATTGGTCTTCTCAATAAAAAATAAATAAATGGGAGTCAACATATTAGTGTTTGATTTGTGTTTAATATTATTCTATATTTCGTGGTGCACAAACTGTTTCTTTTCCTGACCTTACAATTTTTTTAGGTCAATCAAGTGGGGATTACTTGCAATGATTGTAAATGGAAATTCAAGCATCTACATATTATGTATAACTAAATGTAGGAAAAAAAAATTATCTATAAAGTTCAAATTTTACTATAAGTATTTAATAGTATGTGTAGAGAGTTTTCTTTGAAAGTAGAGTTTAGAAATATATATATATATATATATATATATATAGTGTTCTTGGCATGTCTTGATGGTTGGTGTCAGATTAACTTATTATGTATAACTAAATGTAGGAAAAAAAAATGTGGCATACGCTTTATGCATATGATTTTAAACAAAATGAAACCCTCTAAAAAAATGTTCATGTCAAGAATCAAGACCTAATTACAAACACTAGAATGAAGATGTTCCCATTGATTCCGTATTGTTTTTTCCCGCTTTAGATGACTAAGAGGAGCATTAATAGTTGGCTTATCTTCTATAATTCCTTCATTAGTTTAATTTATCTTAATCTTAATTTAAGTATTGTTACACCTCCAAATTGTTGTACCAAGTTTTATGGTGACAAGTTTGAAGTCAGTCCAAATAGAAAAAGTGTATGATAATCCTCTTATCGTTTCAGAATTTTGTAATTGATGATGATACTTTACGTGACGGTTTGTGATTATTGGTTTGCACGTAGTAGCATTACATAATCACTGTGATAATGAACTTTCTAGTATTTTATAATTTAGGAAGATAGGACGTAATTGACAGAATTAGGTACTTTTACTATAAACTATTGATACTAGAATATTATAGTTTGATGTGATATGTATTTTATTGGATTATGTTTGTGTATATATATATATATATTTAATTATATAAGTAGAATTGTAGGTAGTAAAAACTTTATGCCATATCTATCGGTATTAAATATTATGTATGTTTTAAAAATTTATTTTCCTAATGTTGAGTGATATCGCATAATTGGAAAGAAAGCTTCACATGCTGAGAGATATATACATAATGAGCAAAAAACAATTTGCATATATACTTATAAATACGTATAATGAAATTCAAATTTTTATTGCAAATGTAAAAGAAAAATGCATTAACTAAAATTAGGAGTAAATGTGTGATTTAGCTTGGCCTGTGGTTTGGTCTGGTTTAGTTTTGCCTAAACCACACCAAATAAAAAATTTCGATTTAATAAAAATATATGATCAATTTGGACCAATAACTTTTCTAGACCAAATCAAAACAAGTTACATTGATTCGGCCTAACAAACATTGAATTAATTCGGGCTTTCGTAACTATGATTAGGAAATTTTAAATGTTGGACTTTTAAAAAGAAAAAAAATTAAATAAATAAGATCTAATAAGTAATAAATACAAGGCTTTTTAAAAATAAATAAATAAGGTCTAATAAGCAATAATACAATTTATTCATTTACTATTTTAAAGGAAAGTATTTTGCGTAATATATCTTAAAAGTATTCGGCTTAGGATTTGATGTAGGGTTGATAAACTTGAATCATAAATAGGATCAAACCATAATAAAAGTACTTCTAAGTTGAAAAACCAAACCGAGCACTGTGGTTTGATTTTGTCCGGCCCAACTGTATGATCTTTGTTACTTTTGCAATCATGTTTGTGCTTTGTACTTATAGTTGGTAATGCCATATTATGGTCTTAGGTCTTATTATGCTAATATAGTGGGACGCTAAAGGTAGCATAATCCTAATTTTGGCCATTTCATTGTTTTTTTTTTTTTTTTTTCTTAATTTTCTCTTCTCATTTGATTTTTTTTTTTTTTTTTGAGAAACATTACCATGAAGACTTAAAATCATAATTACTTATCAAATACCATTAGAAAAAAACAATAATAATGCATATCTCACATTTTGTAGACATCCACATCCCAATTAATATGGGGATGATTAGGGATAACTTGTTTTTTGTACTTAAGATTTAATAGTATCGAATTACATCCATTAAATTGTTTTTGTTTATTTATTTATTTTTTTAAAGTTAAACTAAAATCTACCTAAAAATAACTAAGAAAAAATAAAGAATTCTTAACTTATAACTTAATTGTAAATTATTTAATGATATTTAAAATATTCTATTTTAAGTCTACTCTCTCAAAAATAACATATTTTCAAGTTCATACTAATTTTATGTTATACATATTTTTTTTCCCAAATACTTATAAATTTAAAAAAAATAAAATAAAATTCTCAACACATCTTATCTCAAACTTTCTTAGAATTGAACTACTATATTTTAAATTATAATTTAAACATTTTTTGTTTTCAGTTGCTTCATTACAATTTTCATTTAAATATATAAATATCATTATATTAGTCATGTTAAATGTTTCAGAATTCGTTAAATTATTATTATTTAATTATTTATATCATATTAAATAAAATTTCGTAACAATTAATAGTATAAAGAATATAAATATCAAATTATTAATTTTCATATAACTTTAATTTAAAAAAATAAATAAATTCACAATAGAGTTAGAAATTGAAAAAAAATAAAATATAGATTTCAAACAAACGATCGTCGACTTACATCTAACTAACAATATAATAATTGGTTAATGTAAAAAGTTATGTAAAAATTATTGCCAGCGGTTTGTAAAATGTTAGACTTAATTACTAGTTCATATTCATATTCATCTGTTACTAAAGTATTAATTTTTATTATTAAAAAAAAATTAACCAATTCATATTAGCTTATCTAAGCACTTCGTTTTACAAAAGAAAAAAATTGATTGAAATCTACAAAATTTTGCAACATACAAAATCAAATTAAGGGATCGTTTATTTTTTACACTTAACACTTAATAGTGCTGAATTAGACTAATTAAGTGATTTTTGTTTATTTTTTTAAGTGATCAAACCACTTAAAATCATCACAAAATCACTGAAAATAAAAAGTTACATTTTTTAACTTTTCACTGAATACCAAATCACTTGATGATTTTATAAATTTATTGTTCCAATTTATCATTCCAAAAATAATAAATTTCCTAGTTTGTTCTAATTTTGCATTATAAAAATTTCTTTTAATACTTCAACAAATATATTTCCAAATTTGACGTGATTTTACATTATATATATTCATTTTAATTATATTTCTTTCAATATTATTTTTATTTAAATATATAACAATAGTAATTCAACTTAATACCGTTTTATTTATTTTTATTTAATTTACTTTACTATAATAATTTATTTATGTATATATAATTTTTTTTAAAAAAATACTTTACTATAATAATTAATCATATTTTAATTATGAATACAAATATTATTAATATATGCATAAAAGTGTTTTAGCTTTTGCTAAATAATTTATTATAATTGTTTGTATTATATTAAATAAAATTACATAACAACTAATAGTAAAGGATATAAATGTCAAATTACTAGTTTTTAAACAATTTTAACTTTAAAAAACAAACAAAATTACTATACATTCAGATGTAAAGAAAAAAAAACAAACATGTCATTCAGATTTTAGGTTTCAGTCACTATTCAGTCTTCAGTCTTCAGCAGCACTATTCAGTCTTCAGATAAAAAAACAAACGATCCCTAAGTATGATTTTGGAAACACCACCACTAGGCTAAATTGCCAGAAAACTTGAAATACAATTAAATGAGTGACAAAAAGTTTTAAATATGAAAGAATAATTCCAGCAATTGTCAAAACAGTTTATAACGTTCCCCATAGAATTGGGATGAATTACTGGCTACCATATGATAATATCTGATCACAATAGGACTCAATGGGATTAGATGATAGGACCAGATAATAAAATACCATCCTTAGACCATAATTCAATCAAATCAAATCTATAGTCTAATTGATATCTACAAACAAAACCTAGACCTATTTGTATTTCAACCAACGACCTTCTCTGTAACCTAAACCATAACTAAGAATCAATCTGACTTAAAACAACTAGCAATTAGTCATGCAATGGCTGCGGCAGATGGCAAGAATAACTTCCCAATTGTGTACAAAATAGAGATCAGGAATTCAAGCCTTTCGAAAACTTGAGTTATTCTGCTGTGACATTCTTCACATGAATAGGACCAACAATGATTTACTATGATGAATAAAGATGGATTTCTGGTTAGAAATGAAATAGGACCGACAATGATTTACTACGATGAATAAAGATGGATTTCTGGTCAGAAATGAAATAGGACCGACAATGATTTACTACGATGAATAAAGATGGATTTCTGGTTAGAAATGAAAATCAAAACAAAAACATGAGCCACCTGAAATCAAATCAAAACAATACCCAAAATTCACAAGAAGAATGTAATACACAGCCGAGAGGTTGAGGTAGCAATCATCCACAAGCTTGCACTCGGAACATAGGATACAGTAAATGTCTATAAGATGACAAAGTTGAATAGACAATAAAATAAAATAATACATGAACTAGATTTACTAAACGGTTTTGACTTTTAAGTTCTGCAAAATAAACAGACAAAACCAAACAAGGGTAGCTTCACAACCTTCTTATTATGCAGAGAAACTCAATCCTAATTTTTGAGAAATATGGAGTGATATTCAACCAGGCGGCAGAGCAATATCTTCCACAAGAAATTTTGAGAAGCCTAGAAAAGTACTGTCCAACCATTACTAACCTGATAAACAATTAAAAAGTCATTTCTCCCCAGAGTGAGAACAAGTGATTAAAGAATACTAGGCACCATGACTTGCTTCTTAATCTGCTCTGGACTGGCCAGCTCGAGAAGACAAAATGATACCGACAATAAGGCCATAGAGTGCAAGAGCTTCAGCAAAGATGAGGATAAGGATCATTCCGACAAAGAGTTTTGGCTGCTGTGCATTGGCTCTGCAAATCAAAATTCAATGCCATGACAAAACAGTTTTCAAACAGCAAAACTCGAGCGCATTCACATAGCTGCACGGGCGGGGCTGAGGCACCCCCAAATTTTTTTTCTTTTGGGCAAAATTTGCTTAATCATCTATATAGACCTCAATTTTAAATAAAAAATATATATTTTGTTCCCTCTTTGAATATCATATGTTTGTTCATTGGCCCACATAATTATCCCTAAACAGGTTTTTCTGGCTCCGCCCCTACTAAGGCATAAAACATTCATGTTAATATTAGAAGTAAAATAAAAATCAAGACACAAACAAAAGACTAAATGATTTATTCATGTTTACATTAGTCAATGCCAAATTATTTCCTATGTAATAACATTGGTTTGTCAATTTTTTTACATCGTTCCAATAATTGATTTATCTTGCTGTAACAGTAAATCTCCCATCTAAACTTTTTCATGTTATCGTGATAAATTGCAAAATCACAAGGTATGGCAATTTAAGTCTCAACGAATTGTATCTGATTCACACAGATTCTCATGCAACCTGCACTACCAACCAACTCAAATGATAATATGTCAGGAGGTTAAAATATACAGCTTGAAAACCAACATACCTTATGCAAACAATATGAAGAACAAAACACACAAGTTACCGTTATCGATTGCTTACAATGGACATAGTTGAGCAGTTGGAGCAAATAAAAAGCTAATCCAAGTGCAAAGCCATCAATACCAACAAGGTGTAGAATAAAACCAAATTATGTAAAGCATGGCAAGACTCTTGTTTAACTTTATTCTTTTATCATAACAAATGAAACAAACACTAAAGAGATCAATCACTACCCCTATGAGTTTCCATGCATCTACCTCTTTCCCGAATAAATGGATGCTAATTCCCAAGGATCATAAAACAGCATTTGAAAATCACAAGTAACCAATCCAAACATAATCAACACCTTAACAAATATATGACACATATGCAAACACATAGGATTGACAACATACCTAACACCAGCATCACCAACAATTCCAATTGCCATTCCAGCAGAAAGCCCAGCAAGACCACAAGCAAGACCAGAAGAGAGATGAGCATAACCATCGAAAAGGTAATAAGATTTGGCCTTAGGGTTAATTCCGGTACTGATAATGACAGCAATAATCAACCCATAAATACCCAACACACCAGCCATAACAACTGGAACAATCGACTTCATCACCAGCTCTGGTCTCATCACACCCATCGATGCCACACCAACTCCACTCTTGGCCGTACCATATGCAGCTCCCATACCTAAACAACCAACACACCATTATCAATACCAAACTTGTTACTAAAATTAAGGGGGATGTATTCATTTAAAGTTCGTTAGATTTTAAAAGTTAGGGTATATTCAATCCAAATTGTATAGATTCCATTGTAATCTAAGGATTAAATTCAGACTTTTAGAAAGTCCAAAAAAATTTAAGCGAATTCAAAAAATCATTGACTTTACAAAAAAATAAATTAAATGATGGAATTCGATAGATTTTACTGAATTTTTTAAAATTATATATTTTGGTGGAATCCACAGATTTCATAGATTCAATATGGAATTTATCATAATTCTATATGAAACCTTTGTTAAAAGATTAAAAAAAAATCACAAAATTTCGATATTGAAAATTCTACCGACTTGTGTCTGACATTTGCACCGTATCAACCTTAAATATATTAACAAACTCATCAAACTTTCATATACTCTCTAAATTCCTTCTACAAGAAAACATACCAATATAAACGAACATCTCTGTCACTAGATTTCTTAATACTTACAACGTCCAACCGTATCCATACTTACAGATCAAAGTCAAAGCCTTAAAATCAACCTCATCCTTAATTCAATCAATTAGTCAACAAAACCGATCTCACACACATTATTTAATGTCAAACTTCGATCAAAACAATATAACACACAACCTAACTCAAAATTCTCATCAGATCCAAACCAAACAAAACACCTAAAACCACGACTCCTTCATCGAAACCAAACAATCAAGTATTGCGATTCCACCAATTCCACAAAAGTCAAACAATCTCAACACAACCTTTAAAACACAAAATCAACAACAACCTATACACTTCGAAAACACAGTTAATTAATAGAAATAAAAATAAAAATCAATTAATTGATTCAATTAATACAAAATCATAAAATAATCAAACACCTAATCAAAGATCCGTTAATTTGCAATAAAACTTCAACAATCGAACTGATTTATTAAATTAATAATCTAAAACAAAAGACCAATAACATTAAAAAAAAAAAAAAATTAAAACAAAGGAAGAGAAGAGTGAGGGTTAGGGTTAGGTTTACAGGAGAAGACGAGAGCGGCAGCCGCGCCGAGGAAGCCGAAAAAGGGAGCCGTTTCATCGCCGCTGAATGTGGAAGACATGGTGACGTTTTGGATCTGAGAGAAACTACTACAACGTCGTTTGGATCTGAGAGTCGTTTGTTTTTTGTTTGCTTGTCGTCGTCGTCTACTTTGTTTCGACAAGAGAGTCTCGCTCCTTCTCGGCTTTTATTATTGTTGATTGTTGTTGTCCCTCGTGATTTCGAAGGAGTGGAGGGCAATTGGGCCAGGTAATTTTATAGCGTCTGTTTTGGATACGGATTCGGGTGCGATTGACCCGGCGCTTTTGATTCCGCCACGTGGTCTGAAATAATTGAGAGGCCATTCGGGAATGAAAAAAAAAAGGAAAATAAGTTTAAGGTGAAATTAAATTACATTATTATATTGAGTAATGCTAGATCTTTCAAATTTTTTATCTAAATTCATATGTAGATGATGTGACATATGGGTTGTCAATATCATATTAATTATCTTATCATCTTATGATTTATAAAATATTGATAACTCATATATTACATCATTTGGTACGAATTTTAATAAAAAACTTGAAAAATGTAGTATTATTCTATTATATTAGTATGTTTATTAACTTTTAGGAATTAAAATTTGAATCAAATTATTTTTTTTTAGTATTTACTAAACAAAAAAATATAGGCATAAAATAAAGTTAATTACAAAAATAATCAAGTATATCATATATAAAAATATAAAGTTTAATACGAAACAAAATATTAATGAAAACTATAGCAGTTTGGAAAATCACATGTGACTTTAGAGATCATGAAAACTGCGACACATCTTCTTTCCTTCCTCGAAAGTATTGTGTCTAAGAAAATAAAGGTTCGAGAAGAGCAAACCATGTCCATTTATTTTCTGCTACGCAGATCTTCTTTTGTCTTTACGTTGGGTGTCTTTTCTTTTTCTTTTCTGATGCCCTTTAATCCCTCTCGGTGAAATATAAATGATTTTGTATGAGTAAATTAGGATGTTGTTAAGGCTAGATAATCCAGATTGAGCACAAGCTTAGAAAAGTCGTGTTGCTATTTCGCTGCATAAAAGAGAATGACTTTCAAAAAGATAATAATAATTGAAGGTATATTAGTGTAAAATTAGTTGAATTTCATTATTCAATCAGAAAACGAAACTTGATTCCCAAGGTGGGAGGATGAAATCAAGTTCCTTTATAGCAGGAACTTGATCTCTAATTTTAATGTGGGATCAACATAACCTAATTTTAATAAATTTTAGTAAACACTGAAATTCAAATTTCAAAATTAAGTTCTCTTTCCATATTTTAAATTTCTGATTAGTAAATATGTCATGAGTGAAATTTATTTACTCAATGCTAATTGTTGATAAATACTAAATACTTAGACTGCAAATTAAATAGCAATAGGGTTCAGATCTTACCCTTATCTTGAAACATAAAGTGTGAGTAGTTTTCTTTGAATTTAATCTCCCTAACCCAACACTATACATATATATATATATATATAAGTTGTCAACATAACAATATTATAAATATCAATGACTATATTTTATATCATTTGACATGAATTTAAATAAAATTTTGGATGATATTATCTCAATTAAAATTATTTTTCATAAGTAGGGAAATAAACATCAATATTATGTCCCATACAACTTCAAATATTTTCGATGTTTTGAGAAAAATAACGATTTTCATAAATTTAAGTATTCATCTGTTTATGAAAATCGATATTTAGATGGAAGTGGGTGCACTTTCAAATCAAGATTGAGATGAATTTTCAATTTTTTTTTTTTCACTTTTAGACAACTCATTAATTATTATTTAGTAATTTTAGTTGAGTGTCCGACCTTTCAGTATGTAGAAATGAGTTAGACAGGCCTAGATGTCACTTGTCTTGATTTGGTTTTTATTTCTAACATGTTAATAGAATTTTAGTACGTGAAGTGAAAACGAGATATTCTAGTTCTTGTATGGGAGACTGTAGAGAAAATCTAAGACATTGTATCTTATACCGAAAGGTACTAAATCGAATAGATAGTTGCTTCAAACGAAAATTAGTGTGAAGTAGAACTTATTGCAGTTATAGTTTGGGGCATTCCATGCACATTTCAAATACTGTACTTTTAAGGACACAATTTGCGGCCACCAATCGATTGATGCACAAGGAAGCTAAGTGTTTAATATTTTTGTACATTAACGACTTAAATCAACAAGTCTGCCTCAATATTTCTCAAATCTTAGAACCTTAATGATTTTCACAGTTAAATAAATAATCAAGAAAACATATATTGATCCATGAGATTGATCTTGAAGAGAAGTTCTTTGCAGAGAAGAACAAATTAGATAAAACTTGATTTCTCTCTCTTGACCCTTTTAGTTTGATGTACGTTTCTTGATAGAGAGAAAACTATATCAATATTAGGTAAAGAGAGAACCAAATCTAAAATAGAGTCTCTTTATTTTCACGTTCCATCAACGTGAATGGTTATTTAGACAATTATTCTCTTCATTGGCCAACAGGATTTTAGTATTTAATATTATTAACCATACTTACTTTTAAACATAATTAATAAAATAAAGGCGCGTGGGCCACTTAGCAATGAAAAAATATCTAACAAATGACACATCATCTTCTAATATACGTGATTGTTTACATTTTCATTCTCTAAAATGCTAGTGATTCGATTCCTACCAAGAGTATATTACAGTTTGTGTGTAGTTTTCTTCCTTTATTGTGGGAGTAATTTTTTCTCATTTATGAGAGTAGATAGTTGAACTGTATTAGTAGTGTATGATTTCGATAGATATTGACGAACCTTTAACCCATTCAATATCAAATCTTCGAAAAAAAAATTGTGGAAGGTCATATTGATACAGTGTTTGCACCTATTCACCAATTAGTGCAAACATCCACTATAATCTTTCAACTTGAACATATTTCAATTTCTCCACTAAACTATAATTAATCTCAAATCGACGGTTGAGATTAAATCTACCATAAGGCACCATTAATAAACACATATCTTTTTTAAAGGTCATTTCATTTCACTCAAATTTAATTTATTGGAAATATCCCCACCTTTTTCAAATAGATGCAATTGTATTGTTGGATTTCTATTTATTGATTTTGATCGATCAAATGTTTTGCATATATACCCTTGGTTTTTCAACATTCCATAACAAACAAGTGCCAAAGTTGTATGAGAAGATTTCAAGGGCACCAAAGAAATTTCATCAAGAAATAGGGCAGCCCACTGCACAAATATTTGATAGGAGACAGCCATTTGGGCCATATGGGCTTTTCTTGGGTCATTTAGGACACCAACAACGGATGGTATCCAATCGTGAAACCAGTTCTTGGGTCATTGAGGAGACCAACAACGGATGATGTCCAATCATGAAACCAGTTATGGAGTATAGCTCAATTCCATCCAACAAAACATTCATGTGCAACAATCGTCTTCCGGAGGCCCCTGTTTTCCCAATGAGCATGTCTCAGTATGGGTTATTTTTCACTCTACCATTTGAGCATTTGACCTTGTGCTTTCACTAGTTTCCCATGATTTTTAGCTTGACAAGCTAGTTAATAGTGTGTATATTATAAATAAGTGAAGAGAAACAAATGTAGAGTAAATAAACCGGCATACAGTCAGGATCTTAGGGTTTATATATGTAAGCTGAGTTTCTTCACCTAATAAGTTAACTTTTAGGTTAGATATCTGGTTCTTACAAATGATATCAAAGTTAAACATGGTGTTGCCCATATAGACTCAAGTGAGCATAGAGGGTCAATAAGCTTGAGTTAATGCTCAAACTGAAGAGGTTGGTGTCACGTTTTAACATTAGGTCCCCTCCGAGAGGGGATTATTATCTTCAAGTTCCATGTTGTTGGTTAGAGCGAGATCTTGGGGTTAATTTATAATAAATAAGATGGGTTACTCAATCTAATTATGTACTAATTTTTATTTTACAGTAATTTTGTACTACTTAATTGAGCGGGAAATCGGTCCCTACTAGATGTTGGATCTACATTGAATAATGCAGCTCAACAAAGCTGTCGACTTGTATTCATATTTGGTAAGTTAAATGTTGCCACTCACACGCTGCAAATCCTGTACTCAGTTGTCGATTGCCCAAAAAAAGGAAAGGGAAGAAATCCGATCTTTTTCATCATATGTCTTTATCATTCATCTGTGAATGTTTGATAAAATGTCAGAGGTACTTTTTTTTTTTCAGAGGACAATGTCACGGGTACTTGAATTCAACTTTTTATTACATACCTATAGATCATTTGGTATCAACTTTTTAAAATAAAATTTGGACAAGATAAGATTGATATAATAATATGTGTCCCATTATATCTTGAGTTCATGGGTTTAAGCCTTTTTTTTTCTTAAAACCCAAATTAATTATAATACTTCTAAAAAACAAATTGATTGGATTTTTCTAATTATTTCTTGGGTTTGACTACTTTACTGGTTGAATAAGATTATCTATCAATAAAAATCCTTAAATAATCTTCAATAATCATTTTTATAACAATATAAAAGTTAGTATTGATAAGTAACTTTATCTAAAGTAATAAAATTATTTCTCTATCGTCGGTCTCCATCCTTCAGAATTTGTTTGATATAGTGCTGCATCGACTTAGCATTTGCACGTGAATTTCTTATCGCTTTCAGTTTTGTCGGGTGGCCTTTATACCTATCAAACAGTACACATGTGTTCAATGTATTGACGTCGTGTGCCTTTTTGTCCGGATCATTTTGGACAACTTATAGACGTAGGATTGGTGGGCAAACTTCATACAGTATGGGGGGACATGATAAGATGTCTAAATGAAAGATTCAAAAATTATTTAAATTTTTCTATATTAATTTACTAAAAATCGTTAAAATGATATGTCTATAAAAATAAATTAAGATAATTTAAAAAATTTTAAATTGTTAAAAGTTATATTCAAACGAATTCTTTATAGAAAACTACACTAACCCCTGTAGGGTTTGGTATTAAGACACTCATGAAAAAGTTTCCCTAATCTATACTAACCCCCTGCATTACTACATTTGAAAATTAAAAGTCCAAAATACTCTTTTAAGAAAAGATATACATACATATATATGTATATATATGTATGTATATAAACTGAAATAAATATCAATTCTAAGAAAAGTAGCGAAGGCCAACTGCCCTAATTGGCCTCCACAAACTATGACCATTAGCAATATGGTCTCTACACAAGTACTATTGAAAAAAGAGATTAATAGTATCGGATGAAGTTTTACTGAACCAAGAAAAAAAATCTGCATTACATGTAATTTCATTCTACACACACAAAAATGAATATTAGATCCATAACAATTTCATAAATCTTAAAATTCAAATTTGAAACTTATTATAAATGCAAAACCTCCGCAGTATCAAAACTCCAAAACCATCCACAAAAACCTACAAGATTTTTTAAAAAATTAACTTTTATTTAATTTTGTCCTTCGTTTGAATCATATATACATTTCTCATTTTTATTTTATTATTCTTTTCTTGTGAGGGATTATAAGACAATTAAGACTTTTTCATGGCCAAACAGAATGATTAAGAGGGTTAGTGTAGATTAAACAAAACTTTTCATATGAGTGTTTTAACCTGAGGAGGGATATTTCTTTATCAGTCCATGTCATATTGTCATTCAGAATTTGTTTGATAAAATGCTGCATCGATTGTTTGCATATGAATTTCTTATTTCGCTTTTGGTTTTGTCTGGTTGCCTCTATAATCATCAAATAATATTTACATAATTACATTATTGGTTTTTTTTTTTTTTTGAAATAAATTACATTATTGGTTTTTGATGGGCCTGGATTCGCGGCCCTTTTTGTCTAAACAGTTCAATAATTGGTACAGTACTCGCACGATTTTAGGCAACATGATTGGATGTCTGAATGAAAACTTTCTTCAACAACTAAAATTGGTGTACTTTATTTTTTAATATTATATTAAATCAATTTAAAACAAAATTATTTGAGTTATTCTATTAAAATTAAAATAAATTTATGTTAATAAATAATTATTTAGTTTACTAAAAATCATTAAAATTAAAATAATTAAAAAATTAATTTCTTAAAATTTATATCCAAATAAATTCTATGTTGCAGTAAATAGAGTATATTCAATACAAACGATTTGAAAATATTAGCAGATCGAATTAGGATTTCCTAGCATCAAACCACATTGTGTGGTAGTTATAAAGTATCTCATAAAGTTGGATCCACCTAAAAATAATTGAGTAGTAGTTATGAAGTATCTCATAATGATAAAGTTAGATACAAACACCTAAAAACAGTTGTTTTATTTTATGTTTATGTTGACAATGAATAATGCTAGTCAGGTGTTGGGAAAATAAAAGTGTATATGTAATCAAAAGGAAATATAATTTTACCTTTAAAAAAATTCTAATTAAAAGCATAAAAAAATCCATTCTTCAAAAAAGCATAAAAAATAGATAAATAGGAAATTTATATAAAAATTACTAATCACCTAATATTAAAGATAATGAAAACTCTTTAAATTACTTCAAAAAATAAAAAAATAAAAAAGGTCTTTAAATTTGTGTCTGATTTTCGTTTCTTTCCAATAATTATCAACTTATCACTTTATTAATTTCAATAGAGTAGTAAAATTGTACAAAGAAAGAAAAACATGAGAAATAAAATTTAATTATGATTATGGATTAATAAATTTTGATTAAACAGTTTTTTATGGGTTTCAAATTATTGATAAATTTTCGGGCAAAAGAGATATTTATTTTTAGAAATTTAAAGAAATATGGGTAATTTAATAAGAATATTGATAAAAACAAACTCACTTACATTGTAAAATTGTGAATAATTAGAGGAAATAAAGGTTAAAGAAAGCAGAAGGAAATTGATAAGCTACAAAATGGGTGAAAGGTGGACGGCAAATAAGAAAGAATGGTTCATAAATTAAGGAAATTATGCTTTTATTTATATGAAATCATGGCAATGCTACATTACTAAAAAATGTATCCAAACGATGTGACAAGTTTATGTGTAATTATCATAGCATCGATGTATCATCCCAAAATTAATATGATAACTAGAAATCAGTTTATCATATCATTTGGACAAAATTTTTGGATAAATTTTTTTAATAGTGTAGCATTATTCATGAAATAAAGAGTAATACTATATTACCAAAAATTTTATCTAAAATTATTGTTCAAATTATATGACAAACTTATATATAACCACCACATAATCAATACATCATCTTATAATTAAAGTGATTGTTATAAATTATTTACCATATCATTTGAACAAAAGATTTAACAAAGTTTCTAGGAAGTGTAGTATTATTTTTTGTGACATATTTCATACTACAATAATTTAAAACAAAAATCTTAGTAAAATCCAGGAGTGCACATGCCCTTATGGGTTCAACCGGTGGTCCAACGTTGGGAATTAATGTGATCCAACATTGATCCAACACATGCCCTTTCTTAGCAAAATTAATGTGGTAACTATAAATTAGTTTGTCATATCATTTGGGGAAAAATTTTGAATAAATTTTTTGAAAAGTGTAGTATTATTTATAAAATAAAGAATAATATTATACTATTCAACATTTTATTCAAATTTATCATCCAAATTATATGGCAAGTTTTTGTGTAACCACTCTATCATTGATACATCATCTTATAATTGTTACAATTTTTTTTTTTATCACATCATTTGAACTAAAAATTTGAAAAAGTTTTTGAAAAATATAATATTATTCTTTATAATATATTTCATACTATAATAGAACACCACCTCTTACTGAGAGTGATTAAACACTTTTCTTAATCCTAAAAAGTTAAGAGTTTATGTCTTATTTTTATTTTGTCCTAAAATATAAGGTGTTAATAATTTTCTCTCTTCCTCTCTCACCATAAAAATAATATATATATATATATTTTGTTTTTTTTTGAGTAGATAGGATTTAGCAGTGATATTCAGGGCAATATATTCCTTAATAGCACCTCCAAATCACGTCTACCCATTAAAATTTTGCCATGTCTTCTGTTTAGTATGCCGTGCCGGACAGAATATTGTATTGAATTTGGTATTATCCAATATTTGATACATTGGTGTTCTACAGTTTGAACCGTGTAATGCGTTATCAATATATTTGGTGTAAATTCTTGTTGAAGTACACTTTTAAATTCATATGAAATATTTATGTAGATTAATTTTGATAATTTTTTTTATTGCACGATGCAAAAATATATTTATTAAATCAAAAAACAACTACTTCCTTGATAGAAAAAGAAATTTAATCATACAAAGTAAATTATTGTAAAATACATTATATGGAATTTGAACTATCATCACTAAAATAAGTGAGAAGGTGTACAAATATCTATACAGATACGTGATGTTCGACAAACCAAAATAAGAAGGTTAATGAAGCATGAAAAAACACCTAGTAATTAAAAATTTTGACCTAAAACACAAAATGAATGTAGTTTTTTATAAATTTAATCTCTTTATTTCCATCATAAAAATTAAATATATATATTAAAACAAAAAACTTTGTAAAATCCAGGAGAGGCACATGCCCCTCCTGGTACAACCGGCGGTCAACCACTGGATCCGCCACTTGCGGTTGTTGCCGTTTGAGTGATTGAGTTCTGTCAATCCGACAACTAAAAGAAACAAACCAAGCTGCATTATTAATTTATTATAGGCCCCACAGAAACATTGCTGCGTTTGTTGTCAATAAAATAACTGTGAATTTCAATCGCTATTTAAATACCATGCATGCCTTTGATGAAGTGGTACACAAATTATAACAAAGCGGAAAAGGACTTGTTTGAGGAAAGAAGAGGAAGATGGAAATGAGTATGACAGACAATTACTTCAGTAATGGATTCAAGAAGGTGGTCACTCTGCCCACAATGAGACTCAACAATGGCTTCAACATGCCCCTACTAGGACTTGGGGTCTGGCGAATCAATAAAAGTGATATTAAAGATCTTATCGTCAATGCCATCAAAATCGGCTATCGTCATTTTGATTGTGCTGGTATGATCTTTCTTTCTCTTCGAACACAATATTATCGTGTGAGTATATATATATATATGCATACACTCTTTTTTGAAGAACCATATATAACAAAAATAGTAATATTTAAATTGATATTATGACACACATAGGGACTTTTCCCTTTTTATTTGACAATTAGAAAGTGGCAAAATCCTCATCATGGCTCAGCAATATGCATTTCACGTCCACATTAATAGGGTTGTGGGTTCAAATTGCATCAATCTCCTGTAATTCCAATTGTACCGTTTGTCTACAGGAGTAGATCCAATCATATGTGAATATGATACCAACTACTTTGAATTGGCTAAACAGACACAAGCATGTAATGACTTAAACTTATAACTTTAACTCATAATTACACATTTAGACCTAGTCTAATCATAGTGATTTACTCTTGATATATGAACTCCTCTTCTTGACCACTGGATTAAGAGAATATAAATATATATTTTAATATTTATACGAAATATTAAATTAGCATTATATAATGTAATGAATCTAATTCAATGAGGAAACTATTATTGAAGTTGATATATTAAAATTTCATATTTACTTGCAGCTGACTACAAGAGTGAAAGAGAAGTTGGGGAGGCATTGGCAGAAGCATTTCAGACAGGGCTTGTCAAGAGAGAGGAACTTTTTATTACCACCAAGGCTAGTTCAACTTTTATCTCAAAATTTTTTTCTGATATATTTTGAGAACAAAAGCCATATAATTTTTGTTTTTTCGAAATACTTTTTCTTGATTTTCAGCTGTGGAATTCAGACCATGGACATGTCATAGAGGCCTGTAAAGATAGCTTGAAGAAGCTACAGCTTGAGTACTTGGATCTCTATCTTGTTCATTTTCCTATAGCCTCTGGACACATCGGTAATTGATTCTATGTTGATTTGATTCGACTTGAGGATTATATTATAGGATCATCAGATGAATATATTAGATGGATAGAAATAAAAATCTATCTATATATTTCACTACAGTAGAATAAGAACTTGTTTGTAGACTACAAAAGAGAAAAAAAATATATAAACAGAAAATAATGTTATATGACAATAATATTTTTATGAATTTGACTAATATGGTGACAAGTCAGAAATAATTTTCTATGCAATCCACTTGCAAATCCTGAAAACCTGTAACTTGGGGTTTCAAAAGCCTGAAGACCAGTAGCAGAGGATCTCTTCCTTGTGGTTTTTATTGAACCCGGAATGCTAGGATTCCTGAACTTTTTGTTGCATTTGTACATGCTTGCAGGAGTTGGTACAACTGGAAACACTTATGATGGGGATGGAGTGCTAGATATTGACACAACTATATCCCTGGAAACCACCTGGCATGACATGGAAAGTCTGGTTTCCATGGGTTTGGTTCGAAGCATCGGTATCAGGTGCATTGATATTCAGACAATTTTAAGATTTTATCACAAATCTCTCTTATTGTGGAGTTTGTTGATGAGTTTTTGTATTGCAGCAACTATGATGTTTTCCTGACAAGGGATTGCTTGGCTTATTCCAAAGTGAAGCCTGCGGTGAACCAGATCGAAACTCACCCTTACTTCCAACGCGATTCGCTTGTCAGGTTCTGTCAGAAACATGGAATATCTGTCACAGCACACACTCCTCTGGGAGGTGCCTTAGCCAACACCAAGCGGTTTGGTTCCATGTGCTGTCTCGATGATCCAGTTCTCAAAGTAAATTGATAATCCAAACTCTTCCTCTCTTTTCATGATCAATTGTTAATTCATGACAAAAATATTTTGTTAGATAACTTATAAATTATTATCGAACATTTTCTATTAACTTAAAGTTCTTATTAGTTATTATCATGGTGTTAGAGTTTGATTTTGTTCAGTAATTTGTATTTGTATTTGGACTTGGCCCATATACTACACTAATCGGTCTAGGGGTATGTTACAAAATTTACATACTGTAGAGCTTATAAACTATTATGAGGCCATTTACTATTATCTTAATCTCATCTCAATTTTTTCTTCAGGATTTGGCTGAGAAGTATCAAAAATCTGTGGCACAAATAGTTCTGAGATGGGGCATTCAGAGGAACACCATTATGATTCCCAAAACATCATCGGTTGAGAGATTGAGAGAGAATTTCAACGTTTTCGATTTCAAGCTAACTGAAGAGGATATGGAGATCATCAAAGGTGTTGACAGGAAACATCGGACTAATCATCCAACCAAAGCATGGGGCATAGACCCTTATGCATGAAAGCATATTTATGTATGTTGGTTATGTTTTTTATTTTGTGGTCTGAAAAAGAACAAGTATCTTTGTGCACTTCTGATGAGGATAACTATGTAGAAGTGTCATTTGTGCACTTCTGATGAGAATAACTATGTATTTGCATTGTTGAAATTTGTAGCCAAAATTGTTCCTTTTCATCAGTTCAACGTGATAGTTTCTTTTTTTTATTTTCCTTCTACCGCCCACTGGACCTCGGCTTCAGATTATGAGTGTATGCATCACTTTTTAGATTTGGGATCCTGCTTCTTTAACTGTTACTTCTTTAATATTAGAAAATTATTGTAAAGAAACTCTACCGTTAGAGGACTGGGATCTCACCCATAAAAATGTGACAATATAGGATGAAATGTAAATGTGGAAACAACAACAAAGGAGAGATCTTGCATAATTGTGGAAATAACTTTTTTTTTAAGATTCTCTATTTTTTATTTTTTATTTTTTATAAATGATCATTTTTTTAGGTCTAAGTTAAATACTAACTTTTTAAAAAAATCTTGCAAGAATAATTATTTTTGGACAAAAATACACTTGATAAAAACAGAGAATCTTAAAAAAAAAGTTATTTTTCAACTTCATTCTCAAAAAATAATTATTTCTACAATTTTCTCAGTAAAAGTTTGTTATGGATTAGTTACTTTCCTGTCATTTTCAGCTAATTTGTTAGAGTCAGGTAGAGCTGATTATATAGAAGCATGAGACTATTGTTTATATACGACTATACGTAGTCACAAATTAACCATATTGATTATTTATTTATTTATTTTTAATAATGATTTCTGCATTAGAGATGTTCCCACAAATTCACTATCCCGGAAGTCTTTTCATACTTCCACATTAGAGGACAGCCTTGTCGGAGATGTTGGTGTGTTTAGAATTGAAAAGGATGGTTCTAGTTCTCCACGTGGACATTTTTATTTTATTACGTTAAAGAATTGATAATTGGTATGAGAGTGATAATATTTACAATCCACTAAAATCATTCATACATCCTTTTTATAAGTAAATCCTATTAATTATTATTTAAAAAAATTATAATAAGCACTTAGAATCAATTAATATGAAACATATTATATCTTAATTAATTTTATTATGTTTATAATTGTAAATAATTTATTTATTTTATATAAATTAGAAAGTTTCGAAAGAAATTTGATGATGGAGCTATTAAAGGGGTGTACTAATATAACAGGATCAAACTATAGTATGTTGACTTTGAGCTGGTCTCGTCAATCAACTTTTTAAAAGTTAGCAACATGTGTTCACAACAAATTAAACAAAATAGAGCGCAAGTGATCTTGACACCGAAATGCTACCGACCAAAGACTCTTTGACAAGTTATCCCTAGATTTTAGGTAGTGAGCTAATTATTTCCTATCTAACTGTCCTTCCTACTTTGTAGGTGATTGTCTCCCGAGCATGTTAGTCTAGTTGTGAATAAATCAAAATAGGAATCTAAAGTTTGGGCTTGGACTGGGTCGATCGAATCATTGGGCCGCTTTGGGCTGGTAGATATGTGCTTGACAATTTTTACCATTACAGCTGATAGTTTTGGAGGAACGTAAGTATTTGATATAACTCATGAAATGGTGTAAGATACTACAACTGAGAAAGCCTGTTATTATGCATATTGATGTCCAGATCTGGTTCTGCGTTTGTCTGCTTATTGAGCCCAGTAAACCATCTCAGCCCATATTAATATTCTTCTTACAAAGAACACAAAAGCAAACAGCCTCCTCCTAATAATTTGTTATAACTCAGGTCAAGTTCTAACAAGAGAGATAAATTTCCAAGGAAGTAAGGAATCTCACCTGAGAGTTGGTTATCTCTAAGTGACAGCCTTCTCAAGTTATAAATGTTCCCTATCTCTTGGGGAATTGGGCCAGTAAAATGGTTTCTCAACATGCTCAAAGTAACTAAGTTGACAAGATTAGTTATCCCAGAAGGAATGCTTCCATGAAATTGATTCCCGCCAAAGTAGAAATGTGCAAGTGTGGTTGAGAGATTAGCTATTGAAGGAGGTAATGTTCCTCTGAATTGATTTCCCCCTATACTCAAAATCCTTAAATTGCTACAGTTTACCAAAGAATTGATAAAATTCATCTCATCAACTTCCCCACTTCCTAAATTATTCCCACCAAGATTTAAATTTCCAAGATGTTGCATGCCTCTAAAATCAACGGATAATTTTCCAGAAAAATTGTTAAGAAGCATTTCGATAAAGTTGAGTGAACAATTCGATAAAGATACAGGAATGAATCCACTAAAGAAATTTTGTGAGACTTGTAAATAATTGAGATTAGGAAGAGTTTGTCCTAAATTTGGTGGAAGACTTCCATGAAGTTGATTACCAGCAACAATGAAGTGAGTAAGGAATGTAAGATTGAATAAGGAATGAGGGATTGTACCAGAGAGGTTGTTTTCATGGAGTGTAAAAATTGTTAACCTTCTCAATTGACCCAATGAGCCTGGAATATTTCCTCCTAAAGGATTGAGTCCTAGAAACATAATTTCCAAGGAAGTAAGGTTGCTGAGAAAAGATGGGATGCCTCCTGTCAAATTGTTATAGTGTAAACGTAATTCTCTAAGGTTGTCCAAAGAGACAAACTGAGGAGGAATTTTACCCACTAACTTGTTGACTCCTAAATTAAAACGTGTGAGTCTGGAGCAATAAGACAAGTTGGCTGGGATTTCCCCAACAAGTGAGTTATTATATAGATACAAAACTTCTAACCTGAAGAGATGGCCAAATTCGGGAGGGATTTCCCCTAGAAGACTGTTGTTGTAGAGTCTGAGCTCCCTTAAAAAGCTAAGGTTACCGATATAAGGAGACAAAGAGCCATGCAAATTTCTTGAACTTAGGTCAAGGACGACGACCCTTCTATGCCTGCGACCGCATGTAATTCCCTCCCATTGGCAAAAATGACGAGACTCATTCCAGAAGTTAAAGACGCCTTGAGGGTCATCATCAATCTTTGATTTAAAGGCCCTCAAGGCAACTTCATCTGACATCTCCTTTTCAGGAAGAGAAGATGTAGCAATGACAGAAGGTGTAACATGGATCAATATGACGTAAAAAAGTAGAAGAGATTGAAAGCAAACTGAGTGCAATAATCTTGAACTCATTTTCAGAAAAAGTGATGAGACAATCCCTTAATAAGCTTGGCATATATATGGCGGTAACAATTGTGCTTGCAAACTGATAAGTCCAAATTTTAGAAGATGGATTGGAGACTAGTCTTCGAAGACTTAAAAGAAAGGACTAGTTTATTACATGCAACTTGCAACTTTTCAAAGTATTCCCACACATGCCGTGTCTAAAGGTAAAGAAAAGTTGTTGACTTTGAAGCGTGTGAAGTACGAACTCATTTTTTGAAATAATGTGATGAATAAATTTGATTTGTTGATATTGATTTTTTAAAATTAGGTATACGTGATTATAAAAATATCCTATAAAATGCTTTTAAAATCAAGTATATATACTTTTAAAAGATAATGACCAAATAATCAAATTTATCAATTGCATTTGAATTAAATATGTGAGAGAATTTGTTTTAGAAGAGAGAATGCAATTGATTAATTAAATATGTGAGAGAATTTATTTTAGAAGAGAGAATGTAACTTCATCCGACATCTCCTTTTCAGGAAGAGAAGATGTAGCAATGACAGAAGGTGTAACATGGATCAATATGACGTAAAAAAGTAGAAGAGATTGAAAGCAAACTTAGTGCAATAATCTCGAACTCATTTTCAGAGAAAGTGATGAGACAATCCCTTAATAAGCTTGGCACATATATGGCGGTAACAACTGTGCTTGCAAACTGATAAGTCCAAATTTTAGAGGATGGATTGGAGACTAGTCTTCGAAGACTTAAAAGAAAGGACTAGTTTACTGCATGCAACTTGCAACTTTTCAAAGTATTCTCACACATGCCGTGTCTAAAGGTAAAGAAAAGTTGTTGACTTTGAAGCGTGTGAAGTACGAACTCATTTTTTGAAATAATGTGATGAACAAATTTGATTTGTTGATATTGATTTTTTAAAATTAGGTATACATGATTATAAAAGTATTCTATAGAGGGCTTTTAAAATTAAGTATATCTAATTTTAAAAGGTAAGGACCAAATAATCAAATTTATCAATTGTATTTGAATTAAATATGTGAGAGAATTTGTTTTAGAAAAGATAATACAATGGATGAATTTGATTAGTTGGTTCTTACTTTTCAAAATTAGGTATATCTTATTACAAAAACATTATTATATATATATATATATAAGTTCTACATTAATAACTTATATCTTTAAAAAATTAGGACGAATTAATCAAATTCATCTATTGCATTATATCTGTTAAAATAAATTCACTCTTTTATTCAATTCAAATGCAATTGATAAATTTGATTGATTCGTTTTAACTTTAAAAAGTTAGGAGATATTCATGGTAAAACTACTATATATATATATATGGGGTGGGCAAGAGTTTTTTTTAGTTGAAACAAGTTCAGGAACCAGTTGAAACCAAACGAGGTTTGATTATGAGATACGATGAGGGGAGTGGCTCTCATACAAAAGGAATCAATCCACACATAAATGAGGAGAATGACTCACATAAGATGGAAAATAATTTACATATTTTTATATGATGGAATAAAGATTTATTATTTTAATGAGAGTTAAAACATTACCTATAAGGCATCAAATCAGTGGCATTACCACCACGCCACTGACCAACTCTCTGTTTTATGTTGTTGTTTGATTAAGAAATGTCTTGAATGTGGTGGTTGGAAGCTGCATTTCTTGACTTTCGACGCTAAAAGATCAGCAACATAAATGCGTCCAAGCAATTGGGTGGGAGTTTAGATTTTGTGCAGGAATAGGGATCCTCCTTTACTTTAATCTTTTTAGTGACCCAAAATGCTTAGTGAGGATGCGATCAGAAAGACAAATGGGTGAGCAAACCAAGTGTAATCAGACCATTGCAACAAAAGAGATTTCAACCAAATTGTGCATATGCTGCTGAACCAAATCAGTTTTTTCGACATTAATGTAAGTCTACTCTGTGTAGCCCAGAGTGTAGTAGTAGAAGAATACTAGTTCGAAATTCAAGGATGCTGTGATTCTATTAATGCTAAATAATGGTTTACTGAGTTTACTTATTTGATTGTAGACTAAGCCTAGTGACAAAATTTTTAATTAGAGTAAGTTACCTAGAACCCTCCTGACATTTAATGTATTACAAGTGGAAATTACATATTCTGTTTTTCACAATGATCTTCCCTCTATTAACGATTTGACCGTTAAGTTTAACTCTCTTAAGGGTAATATAGTCATTTAACTTCTTTTTAATTTTTCTTTTAAAAATATATTATATTATGGGTTGTTTGGATCTCCACCATCCAAATGGATGGTGGAGATCCATTTAAAAAGAACTAAAGATTTTAAAAGCTACAAGAAGTTGTTAGGTGTTTATCATTCGACGTAGGAAAATAATTAAGGAAGTAAATAAGAAGTAAACCCACCATATAGAATTTTATCAAGCAAATTTTTAACACTAAAATACGACTATATCAATTCCATTATTTCCTATCAAGTTAGTCCATGCCCCATACTATAACTCAACATAAAGTTTCGTCTGTCTATGGCAATTTAATAAGTGGTTCTTAGTCTCCATTTAGTTTTGCATTCTATCACATTAAAACATATCCAATTTGTGAAATTATCCACCAATAACATACAGTTTTCAGCTTTTTTGTAGTGTGATCTGCCAAACAGTTAAGATAGAAATAGTAGGAAGTTTGTAAGCGTTAAAACATACCAAAATATAGACAATTTTAGTGAAATGCAAATATGGAAACAACAAACAAAGGAGAGTTTTTATGTAATAATGTAAAGAACAAACTCATACAAAATCATGTGAAAAACCTAGTTTGTACCATGCATATTTGGGTAGTTTGACTACTTTTTTTTCCATAAATTTTGATTGCTGGAGTAGGCAATTTGAAGGAAAAAATAGCAACTTTGATTGGGATCATGATACTGACACCCGCCAATGTAATCTTATCACTTTTTTACTTGAAAAATGTTGTTCAACAATTACATAATGTATGCGAAAATTATGAAAATGTCCCAAAAAAAATATAAATATTCCCTTTTGGTAATAAAAATTAATTGATTTTTTTCCCAAACAAAACTTCAATCATTTTTTATCTGTTTGTAGTTTGTGTAATACTTCATGTAAATGAACATTTCATGTGCAATATTGCAAGTAATATATTGTATGTGAAATTTTGGGTAGAATGGAGACACACAAAAATGATCAAAATTTCGTTTGGAGTTAAAAAGGAATAATTTTTTATTTAGAGAGAAAAAAGATTTTTTTTTAAAAAAAAAAACTTGGGATAAAATGAATTTGTCTCTAGATGTGATTATACAAAGGGTATGAAGATGGCATCGCTGGGTGGCCAATAATATGTGGCATTGGCCCAACAATATGGGCATTGTTAACCCAATGACCAAGTATAGCCCACTTGGGTTTTGGTTGCAGCCCAGAAAACAAGGTACTTAAATCTCTGGTTCTCACTTCTGACTTCTCATCATTCATGATTCATTCACCACCATTTGAAACTTTTAGTTTTTGCAACTTCGAGTTATGGCTTCACAGTTGATTGGAAATTAAGAGGGCAAATATCAAAATTAAAGCCAGTTAGCTGCTAAAATCACACATAATTAAGAGGGTATTTGAATTCAGTGGAGAAGTGTTGTTGCCACCATACTATATGCTTGTTTGGTTAGACTTTCTACTAATTGAAAAACTATACTATCCTCTATTTATTTATTTATTTTTATAAATGTATGGTTGGGCTTTTGAGATTGTCTATTTTAATTCTAGTGGAGGTTAGTAGAGGTGACAAAAGCTCATGGGGAGGAGGAGTTTTTCTAAATAGACATTTTGTATGATTTACATGGAAATACTCTTATTAAAATAGAATCCTTGAATTAATAATATTTTTAGGAGGTAATCTAATATTTTAATAGAACTTTTCACATAATTCTATCAAATATTTTATTACAATAAAAGTATCTTTCTTTTTTTCTTTGAAATAATAGAAATGTCTTTTTAATTACCAACCAAATAAATATATATATTTTTTAATTTCAAAAACTCTATTTCTAATAGATCAGTTACAAGTAGATATTTTACAAATAGAAATTTTTTAAAAGCCCAACCACACATGTTTTATGTCTGCGACCACACGATATTGTTAAGATCACATTGTTTTAGCTCATCACATTCTCTTCATCTTCCTTTCAAATTTTTTAGAAGGAACTAATTTAAGTTTTTGCATGCTTATTTATCAAATGTATAGGAACATTTCTCTCAAACGTTATGAAAGTGAATCTCTCTCGATTATAGGATTAAGTATTTGGATTGTAAATGTAATGTTTAATGATTACAACTACTTTAGACTTTGAACCTTTATCTAAAAATCTTATAGGGTGATTCGAACCCGTAACACTTGAGATACCAGTGTACATGCAAAAGTGTAAGATTTGTTCAAAAGACTTTGACTTAAAAAACCAAATGGAATGGTCCATATTGTCGCATTAGATTCTCTTTACCAACAATCAACACTAACCAGAGCATGCGTTATTCACGTTTATCAGTTTAAAGAAATCAAGAAACAAAAAACCAACGACGTAGATCCAAAAACAACCAGACAACAAATCTCTCTCTCTCTGTATTGCATACCAGTTCCAACTCAAAAGCCAGAAGAGAAGCTAGACGCACCAGAGAATACTCAACTAACAATGGCCATAACACTAAACAATGGATTCAAGATGCCAACTGTCGGTCTGGGTGTGTGGCGGATGGAAGGAAAAGCCATTAGAGACCTCATCATAAACGCCATCAACATTGGTTATCGCCACTTTGACTGTGCTGGTACTCCCCATTCATCTTCTTTCATGTTTTCTTATGTGGGTTTGTTTTGTTTTTCTGATTAGTATTGCAAATGTAGTTATGTTGATTCTAGTACCGGCTCGTTGAACTGTTGAAAAGTTGTTCATTGATAGAGGTTGAATTGTTCTAGGATGATGTTGTTTCCAGTTATGGTGGTGAAAAAGATCTCAACTTTTTAGTGGTGCATGTGGGTTTTTTGGTTTCAACTTGTTTGATTGATCATGTTTCACCACAATTTTAGCTTAGTTTAGGTTGATTGTGGTTGAAATGTTCCTAGTTGATGTTGTTCCCAGTTAAGGTGGTGAAAAGATTTCAATTTTTTCGTGGTGCAAGTGGGTTTTTTGGTTTCAGTTGTTTGGTTAATCATGATTTACCAAATTTTTCGCTTAGTTTAGGGTTTTTTTTTTTTTTTTTTCCCTTTTTGAGGAAGATTGTACATAACTTGTATAGGAGCTTTCGAGTTGTATGGTGTTTGATGAGTTAGTGTTGCTTGCAGCCGATTACAAGAATGAACCAGAAGTTGGGGAGGCACTTGCAGGAGCATTTAAAAGTGGGATCGTCAAGAGGGAGGATCTTTTCATTACCACCAAGGCTAGTTTATCTCAAATCTTAAGGATTTTGTTTTGTTGTGTTGACTATGCACCCAATATCCAACAGTGACGGTTGTTTTACTCTCTGCATTTCCATCCTGATTGCAGCTCTGGAATTCAGACCACGGGCATGTTGTTGAAGCCTGTAAAGACAGTCTAAAGAACCTTCAACTGGATTATCTGGATCTGTACCTTGTGCACTTTCCTATTGCCACCAAGCACACTGGTGATTCCTGAATGTCTTTCTCATATTTCTCTGCTGGGGCCGCCTGTGTGCATGTGTGTTTATATTTGCTCTATAATCTGTGCAGTTCAGTATGTTAACTCTTACTGCTCATACTAAATAGACTTATTGCTTGTATAATTTTCCAGGAATGTATGAGATAGCTATTAAGCCGAAACTTATGCTTACAAGAAAAACAGTATCTATTCTGTTGCATTTTTAGTTCATTACCTGAGAATGGTTGGAGATGATCAACTAAACCAAATTAAATTTACCAGGGAAAAATAGGTTAAATTTGAAGAAGACATTATGCACTAGGCAATAATTATCTTACACAGGATGAGTTGGATGGATTCCTTTTAATACTGTTGGTAGCCAAGTTCGATGGATGATGGAATATATAGAAAAAAGTTGTGGATGATATAAGATTGGACACTGAGACTTTGCCATACATTCTCTTTTTTTTGTCACATACATTGGTCATGCAAATTCTTTCTACTCTTTTTGAAATTGTTAAAAACTGAGTTGGTAGCTTGTTTCAGCATTTAAAAGCAATTGGGAATTCTCTCATATGTTTAGGTGAACTGAGTTGTTAAATCAATTGTTGTTGCATCGTGCTGTACGTGCATGCAGGAGTTGGTCAAACTGATAGTGCTTTAGATGAGGATGGCGTGTTGGACATAGACACAACTGTATCATTGGAAACTACCTGGCATGCGATGGAAGATCTGGTTTCCATGGGTTTAGTTTGCAGCATTGGAATCAGGTGTGTTGACATTGCAACATATCCTGATATTTGATATATTGAATACATAGTCTAGACATTTTTGTTTGCTTTAAATTCCTATCATGCCATAAACGGTATAAAAATTCTTACCTGTTTGTGCATGCTTTTTAACTCAGTTCATGTTAGACAAACGAGCAAATTTGGTGAGAGGATACCATTATACCACTTTATTTAGTCTGCTGTGTTGCCTAACGCTGCCACATCAGGATCACTTCATACTATGCAAGATTTGAATAATGGCCAAGAAAGTTTAAATTTAAATTTTAACCTTACAGTTGGCTCACCTGATATTGAAAGCATTGCTGGTGTCTCCACCGCAAAATGTTTAATCGCTAGCAAGATGTCTAGACTATTTGTTGTTCCATGTTTCAGCTGAATGTAATGTACTCCTCAAGTGCAGGAGGTAGCTTAATTTTCAACATCTCGACAAATTAGTATTTCTTCAGTTCTCGTTTTTTTAAATTTGTATTGATCCAAGGGAAAATTTTTTTGCAGCAACTACGACATCTTTCTAACAAGAGATTGCTTAGCTTACTCCAAAGTGAAGCCAGCCGTGAATCAGATTGAAACTCACCCTTACTTCCAACGCGATTCCCTTGTCAAATTCTGTCAGAAGCATGGAATCTGTGTTACTGCCCATACTCCTCTAGGAGGTGCTGTCGCGAACACTCAACTGTTTGGTTCTGTTTCATGTTTGGATGATCCCATTTTCAAAGTGAGTGTAATCCTCCTTGCTGACAGTGGTGAAGGATAAACTGAAGTCCTTGTCATCACCCTACCCAAATTTTTTACATCATCTCATTTTTGTTGTCATAGGGTCTCGCCGAGAAATACAAGAAGACTGTGGCACAGATTGTTCTCAGGTGGGGCATCCAGCGGAACACTGTGGTTATCCCCAAGTCATCGAAGCTTGAGAGATTGGAGGAAAATTTTCAGGTTTTTGATTTCGAGCTGTCCAAAGAAGACATGGACGCGATCAAAAGCGTAGACAGGAAACATCGTACCAACAACCCAGCCAAGTTTTGGGGCATAGATTTATATTCTTAAGTATGATTTACTCTTCTAAATGTGAAAATGTTGCCAAGTACTCTGCAAAAATTAAGAGTGATGAAACCTCTTTGACATACAAAAAACTTTCAATGTATGACGTTACCTTTGATTTATATGGCACTGGAATTGCTTGCATCAAACATTTGGTTGATTTTTATCTTGTCCTTCAGTTAATTTGGTTCAGTTTCTGTTTCATTACATGAATTATCCGAAGGTCTTTTATGCAAACTGTCTAGTTAATCCAAACACGACTAACACAACTAACAATGCCTCAATCAATTAGTTTTAATCAACTGCCAAAAGATTTACAATGTTATTGATGCTGATAGTGATTACACATTCTGGAGTATAGGTACATGTTTGTGTAATAAGCATTAATAAACACATGGAACGATAGCTTTTCGATTGCTAGGGTAGTTGTCGAATTTTTGAAGGTACCATCTATGGGTATCTGCAGCTGCTACTGCCAGATTTGCCACCTGATACCGCCAAATTTAAGACTTCCAAGTTATTGAGAGTATAATCAAAGTTATAAACAATGACAGAAAAACATTTTGCTAGAAAGATTGTCTTGAGAAGAAAATAGTACCACAAAACCGAAAAGTAACCAATGGTGAGATCTGCTCCCCCACTAGCAACCAACACGCCAGCATATATAACCTTCATCATTTTCAAATAACAATCAAGGCTACAAGAATGCTAGGCCTAAGCAGTATCTAGGTGTCTATGTGTGCACGCACATGTGTTAGAAAGGGATAGAGTGAGAGATAGAAAGCAGAGATTACGATTTCAGCCAGATAGTGTGGGGATGAAACAAGTTCGAACCAATCTCCATGAGGAATCACGTACTCATTTATCTGTTCTGGATCCTCCCGAAGTGAGCCCTGATAACAAACACAATGTTTCAGCCAACAAGATTATAGAATATGTAGTGTGATTCATATGGACATCATTATACAACTGATCATATTCATTCAACGGTACATACGTCAAATAAGAAGAAATGACACCAAAATGATCAAAACTATTCAAGTATACTGACTTCAGGATAAACACTATTTTCCATCATAAGATGCATATCCTATTGATCCAGCCATTAAATTGAACATGAATAGACTTGTATTAACCACTCTAGTTCTTTTCTATTATAGTAAATTTCTCTACAAGTTGATAGCAACTCACAACTGTCATAAGCATAGTTATTCAGATTAAACATTTTTGTCAAATTATAAAACACAAAACAATCAAAATTTTTCACATAAAAGGGATTAAGGAACAATATGTGTGATTAATCTCTTCCTAACTCTGGACAACCATAGAAACTGGCATTTGACTTACAAGAATTACATGACAATAGTGCTGATGAATCCAACCCCAAAGAAATATAGCAGCACCAATCCACTGAAGCCATCCGAGCTTAATAAGAGGACTCACAAATTCCCACCATTCAAACTCAAACGATGCCATCTGCTGCCGCTTGCCTTTAACAATGAATTCAGCCACTTGATCTGCTGCAAATTTAAAGACCTCCGGTGCAAAAGTGCAGCAAAGTGACAGTGGAGCTAGTGTGTAGAAACTAACCTCAGAAAGTTACCATAATTATTGTAACATCTTCTAACATAGTCACATATAAGGTAAAATCATAATTTGAAAATAAATGGTTTTTAAGACAAAGTAGAACTTCCCAAATCCAATCTGTGAGTTGCATACTGGTTTTACTATTTGAAATGATAGCAAGCAGATTAAGGCTACAAAAAATGCATAAGCAAATAAATATCATAGTAAGAGAAACTCACAAAATGCCAGCTAGATAGCCGAACATGTGCATCCAAGCAGAGGGGCTATACTTAAACACATAAAACGACTCTAAAAGGCGTCTCACAACTTGAACTTCCATTAGCAAGAGAAGAAAGACGGAAAGCCAAATCCTGTATCTATGCTCTACCGGAGTTAAACGAGACTTATGAAATGAAAACACATGTGAACCTCCAGTCAAGTGGCTCGTCACAGTAGAGTAAACAGATGATGAATCAGAAAGTAATGGTGCCATTTTATAAGCATACATCCATGTCAAGCAAAGCAAGAGTGTTGTCCAAACCACAGCCAGCACAGTAAAAATGACTGAAGAATCTCTGAGGAACCACGAATTTCTAAAAATCACCCAACAACAAAGAATTAAATTACTACATGACACATCCACAACAATCAACAGATATAAAAATCTAAAACAAACAAACATTCATAAAAGTTAAAAACTTTAAACTACAAACTAGTTCAAAACACCACTAGAACAACAATAATCAATATGCAACAACATATTCAATTTCCACACCATGAAAAAGATATACTAACAATGATTACTCATTGGTCAATTTGCAACAATATATTCAATTTCCAGACCATGAAAAGCCAAATGGTCACAAATGATACGCAAACAATGATAATTTAAAAAATTTCACTTCAATCAACATGTTCTAAGCTTCTATTTTCTTCCAACTTTCCCACCAACCAAACATCAAACAGCCACTCACATTGCTTGATGGTTGCATGGTCTTGCCCCTCTTGCAAAACCCCATCAAAGCTTGACGAGCCGTTCTGAGCCTAGAACAAGGTATTGCAGCAATGAGTATAGGCAAGGTCGCAGCAATCCAAGCTGTCCTCACCAAGCCAACAAGCCAAGTCTCCATTATATTCAGGCAAAATGGGACGACCCCAGATGCAAAAATGGAAGAAGAGAGTCCAAAAGAGTCCTGAAACACTGCAAGAGGTTTGGTTTCCAACCAAAAAACCATTGAAAATGAGGACATATAAAACAAAAAGAAGAAATATTTGAAGGGAATTTGATTACTTGATTGATGATGTTGATGGTGATGATGATGAGGGAGTCCACGACAAGTTATTCTATGCGTGAAGCTTGGGTGATCCTGCTCTCAACTCCAACTGCAGAGACCAACAGCAACTGATGACAGAAGTGTGTTCGTGGGAGTTGTGACTTGTCTTGCGCCGCTTGAGACGACATGGCTTCGAGCCAAAACGGTTCGTTTTATATGTTGTTAAAAGGGATCATTCTAATTTCACCTTACCGTTTGATATAATGGGCAACAAATCCCTGATTTCAAAAATCATTAAGAACTCTTTATAATTTATAAAAATAACCAAAATATCTCCTATAATTTATAAAAATAGCTAAAAAATCTCCTTGATTTCAGAAATCATGAAGAGTTTTTTGACTATTTTTATAAACGATAGAGATTTTTTAATTATTATGTCAAACTATAGAAAAATTCTTAACGATTTCTGAACTGAAGCAATTTTTTGGCTATTATGATAAACTACAGGAAAGGAAATTAGAATTATCCTTTATTAAAATGTTAGATGTAGAGCTCCGTGAGTTGATGCAATTGCACAACCCCACTTGCCCTCATCTTGTAAGCGTGGGATATGGTTTGAGTAGCGCCCTCAAAATTGTGACAATTTTCTTACTTAATATAGGGGTTGACCTCTCCCAGTTCTGGGAGCAACAATTCGAACTGTATGCTAGAGTTCTATAGTAACTAGATCCCGATAATTGTGTGTCCAGGGGGAAAAAAAAATGCTAGATGTTGATATTTTCGATGAAGGATTATATTGAAGTGTGAACTATTCTATAGATTTACTTTAATGTAAATTATATTAATTGTTTATACTTTTTTTAAATGCGATGATTTTAAAAATGGTCAGAAGTAAAATAAAAATTAAATTTTGGTTAAAAAAGTTTGTCTATTTTTAGTTCAAATATAATTTTATTGATTATAAGTGAGAATATTTTTACCTAAATGAAACATTTTAGTTTAAAGATTATTTTGCTTACATAAAAAATAATCTTTGATCAAAAAAATTAATTTTTTTGACCAAAGATTAATTTTTACCCTTTTTTGACCATTTTTAATAATATTCATTTTTATTATAAAGAAAATATACAGGATAAGGTTGATCTAATGTTTGACACATCATAGGTGGTTTTATTAGATAAGACAATTTAAATGAGTTATTGACATCATAAGAGTGTTAATTATAGTTCATTAAATTGACATTCAATGTTTCATATAAATCAGTATTTAAAAAAGAAAAATGAAAATGAAAGAGAAAATTGAGAAAGAAATTAAAATCTCCATACCTATGACATAAATAGCTAATTACATTACAAAACATGCACTCCAACTAAGAGGTCTTCAACCTGTAGCCGAAATAATCTTTTACAAAATCACTAGCTAAGAGAAACACTCTATCACTAGCACCACAAATCACTTAGTTTAAGTGTAACCTGATAGAGTTTTAGAGTGACTACACATTCTGGTGTACATGCAGATACTAGTTAGAGAGATTGGAGGCATTCAATGGGGCACGTGGTTGTTATCCTGAAGACATCATAGCTTGAGAGATTGGAGGGAAAATTTTCAGGTTCTTGACTTGAAGCTGAATATTATCGTATAACATGTTGCTACTGATGACGCATATGGAGACTATATACGCGTTAAAATAATTAAACAAGCATTAGTAAACAAATGGGTTGATAACCCTTCGATTGGTAGGGTAGTTTTCGAACTTTTGAAGATACCATCTATGTGTTTCTGCTGCTGCAAATGCCAGATTTGCCACCTGAGACAACCCGATTGATCAACTTCTTGATAGTGTTTATGATCAAAGTCAATAACAATGACAGAACACAAAAAAAACAAAAACGTTTTGCTAAAGAAGGAAATTGTACCACAAATCCGGAAAGCAACCAAATGGTGAGATCTGCTCCTCCACTAGCAACCAACGAAACAGCATATATATATATATATATATATATAGATGCTGTATTTATGCTCCATTGGAGCTAAATGAGACTTTTGACTTGAAAACATATATGAACTTCCAGTCAAGTGGCTTGCCAATGGTACCATTTTATATGCGTATATAAATCCATGTCATGGAAAGCAAGATGTCCAAATTACCACGGCCAGCACATTGAAATGACAGAAGAATCCCTGGGGAACTGTCCATTTCTAAAAATCACCAAACAAAGAAATGATCATAAATCAGTTAAATTCCTCATAATAAAAAATGATCATCTATCAAAAAGGCAGATTTTCAATTATAGACTTTGGAAAAATTGCCATATTCGTATGCACAACAATAGCTTTATTGGATATTTTAAGTCAAATTTTCAATATGACAATGCAATAATTTTACGTCCAACAAGCGTACATCTTACACATTCTTTGCTTCTCTTTTTTATTTCAACTTTCTCAGGAACCAAACAAGTCGGTGCTCACATGACCACCCAACAAAAAGGACAACAATTTGACAAGAAACAAGTTATAGCATTCATATTGGAGGAAGATTGTTGCATGGACTTGCATCTCCCCATCAAAGCTTCATGAACCGTCCTGAGCCTAGAACTTGGCATGCAAGCACCCTACAGGCAACGTTGCTGCCCTCACCAACCCAACCAAGCCTCCATTAATTAGTTTCACACAAACCCACTTCAAGGACTCAAAGTGAAATAAACAAAAAAGCGAAGAAGATGGAATGGATGACACATGCATGAAATGATGGTATCGAGACTATATACAAGTACAAAAAAGCTGCCATAATTAATTAAGTAGGTTGTTGTTCAACTATATATTTATTAATTGATCAAGTTAGAACACACCTAGCAGCTTTTGAAATTTTGGTGTATCGATCGTGTGCTGTTGGGGTGACTGTCTCTGTCTTTTTCATCATGCATTGGGATATGGACTTTCCCCCGTACTATTCGTTGACTAATTAGCTCGAAAAATGATCGGGGCCAGGCTAATAACACATTGATGGCACTATTTTCTCCGGTAGTATTTGTTGACTAATTTATTTATACTAAATCACATCTCAATAATGTGATATATATATGTATAAATGATCATATAAATTATGATATGATATAATTAGTAATATTGTAGTTAGATATCTAATTTATTACAACTTTTGAAAATAATTTTAGATAGATAATTTAAATAATGTAGTGTTATTATATACTTACATAATAATAGATTGTTTTCTATACCCTTTAACTAGTAACCTATAAAAATTATAGTACATTGATCCACTTTTCTACCACACTTGTGATAATAATTTGAGTACCACTATATACATTTATCAATGCATGTAAAGAGTTTTCTCTTTTTATTACAAACAGTTATGGAAGTAAATTTTTAAATTGCATTAGATACGTTTCCTAGTTAGGAGAAGAAAAAAAAAAACTTAATTTTCGATTTGTGATTCTATAGTTAATTGAATCTATAGGTAATCAAATTATATGAATCCCTCATTTAAATAACAACTTAATATTCTCTTAAAAACCGAACTTGATTTTCCCCTCCTATCCAATAAATCAAGTTTCATTTCTTTGATTCTCTTTCCTCTTAAACTCGATTCCATATTTCCATTTAATTTTCATTCCGATTATCAAACATGTCCTACACATATAATGTTAAGATATAAGTATTATAAAAATGTAGGTTTAGAAGCCACACTATATATTAATATTTAATCTTAACATATAACAATTTACGAGTAAATATACTGACTGCATTATTTTGAAAGAATAATGTTATATTTCTCAAAAATTTATCTAAAAATTTTACCCAAATGATGTAACAATGTGATTTGTAACTACCACATTAAATTTAAAATAATGTATTGATGATGTGATAATTACATATAAGTATATCATATCATTTTAACAATGAATTTGAGTAAATAATCGGATATCACAACATTACTCATTTTGAATATATATATATATGTATATATGTAGATGTATATTTTGACTGGTACTCATTTTCAAATTTTGATTACTATCAAATGGACACACAAAATAACTTATCACTTAAACTGTGCGTTTTGACGAAACAACAAAACGCTACCGTTTTCAAGAAGACTATTTCAATCTCACCCACCATCGCCACTACCAACATCCTCTCTCTCTCTCTCTCTGCGCCTATTGTTGTTTATCCTTAACATCTGCGAAGTAAAAGCGTTTCCCCTCAAGACGATGTTGTTTTGCCCGTAGAATCATCCGTAAGCTTCCCTTTTCGTTTCGATCTCTATCTGCATTCCTTTCTCGTCAAAATCACATTTTTAGGTTTTTGAATGCAAAACTAAAACCCTAGCTTTTAGTGAAAAATTCGAACTCATTTTGTGGCAGGTTCGTAATTACACTTGTTTGTGTTCAAAAGGGTAGTTGATTTACTTCAGTTCGTTTGAATTTCATGCTTACATTAGCATGAAAATGTTAAAACCTAGTTTTTCCTATGTTATGTAACTGGGTTTGTAAAGTTGGTGTTTTTCTTGGAGATTGGTTTCTAATTAGGGAAAGTGTGGATGTTTGAGCTAGTGTCAGTGTTGATTGTGTATTAGTGTGGTATTAATACCATCAAGTAGTCTGCTTTGAGCTTGTTATGGAGAAACTATGTGGATAGTGTGGTCTAATGTGGGTTTTGATGTGAGGTGGTTCGTGTTGCTTGTAGAGAATTGGGGTTTGTTGGAGAAGAATTTTGGGGTTGTAAGTGGGGAGAGAGTTTTGTTTGGAAGTTTGAAGTGACTTTAGGCTCTTAGTGAAAGCATGGAGCTTTTGTGTTTATGAATGGTTTTTATTTGTTGCATGATGACTTTGTTAAAGTCTTATCTCATTAGTTGGACTATCACCTGGCAGCTTTAGTTTTTGGGTTTAATGGTTGCTAACGTTATAACAAAGCTTAATTTGTCCAGGGGGTCCTGGATTTGAATCTTCTCACAAGCAATTTGTTGTATCTGTATTTATTCTATAATATGCATTTGCATATGGGCTTGATCCATGTGTTATGCCAATCGGTTTGGCATGTGAAAGGATGTGTTAGAGAGTTTTACATTATTACTTGGGTCTGCATGTCAAGCTAGTCAGTCTTGCACCCGAGGGGGTGTGGTTGAGAGCCTTATATCATTAGTTGACCTTTACCTGACAAGTTAAACTTTTGAGTTTAGTGGTTACTAACAGAGATACTGGGATTTGTATAAAAATTTGCATGGTGTTATAAGTAAGGCTAGTTGAGTGTAGGATTTTGTGGCGATGAAATGGGTAGTATGAGTTTATTAGATACTGTGCGTATTTTGTTTGGTTTTTTGTTAAATTTATTCGATCCAAAGAAAATTTTGATTAGTTTTCTTATGAACTGTCAAGTGAATGGCAGAATGTGTAACAGACAAATATATGTTTTATACAAGTAAAATTTTTTCACCTAGATTCCTTTAATTTAAAATATGGTTATTTAAGTTAAGTGAGTCAAATGATTTCTAGTGTGGGATTTTGGCAGTGGAAAATGAGATTAGTTAGTAGTATAGTAACCTGCTATTTAATTGTTTTGTAGTTCATTTGTCATATATGTTGCAGTAAATATCTTTCCCCTCTTTTTGATGTTGAATAGATTTTGTTCTTAGTGGAGAAAATGTAATTTCTTCTTTAGTAATTTATGACCTTATTTCTATTTGGCATCTGGGAAGATTTTCCTGTTTAACAGGCGTGTAGGGCATCAACTTGCACTCCTGCTTAATTATTATCATAAGTAACTATGGATACTGTTCCATGACAAATGAAGTACTGACTCACTTTTCCTTTAATTGAAAGAATTTTATTAGCTCTGATGCCAACATAATTAGTGGGTTAGCTGGAAATGCAACAAAATAAGCCTGCTCAGGAAGGATCATTTGGGTTTTTTCTATTGTGACACTGACAACCGACAACAGGATCAAGGTTGTGTTTAACCTTATTGCATTCCCTGTTTCATGGATACATTCATTGCCGTCTGGCTTGTATCGATACCTGTCTTGCTTGTGCAACAGTGAAGTTTCTAAGAATCAAAGGTATAATATTTTGCTAGAAAATTCTGTATGTGCCAATAGCTTATAGGATGGCTTAAACGCGCCACCTGACTCCTTTTTTGGATTTGAAAAATTTATTCTTCTTATTGATTTACTTTGAGGGGAGGAAATGCACTTGGACTTAGCCCAATCTATATATCCTTCGTAAACTGCATTACTATTCCCCTCCCTTTCCCCACTCATTAAAATAAAAGAGGTGTGAGTCGACTGAGAAAGCATCTTCCTTTTCTGTGTCAAAACTGCCTTTTGGATTCTGGTTTGATCTTTGTTTGGCTTCCTTCTTCTTGGATTTGAACGTCCATTTTATCAAATCTGTTCGTCAATTGATTATGTCTGACACATAGTGCAAACGTTTCCTGTTGCTGATAAAACAAGGGTGGTGATATGACAGATTTGATTGAAAAGCTCCTGCTATTGATCATTTGCTTTTGTTACCATATTTCTAGAAGCCTGTATGAACTATAGCTTTTTGCCATTTCATTGATGCTTTTAATTTTGCAAATCTTGTTGCATGACTGAAGAAGATCACTTCTCCTAGTAAAAGATGGTTTTTAATATTATAGTTGCCTGCTCCTTAGATTGGTTATCCTTGTAAGTTTTAAAGCTATGAAGTTATTTGGAATTTTTTCTTAAAAGAAGGAACACTGCATTACCTTGTAAATGCAATAAATATCATTTTGATTTCTTAACTATGGATATTTTTTTAATGCATAATATTAAAATCGTTTAAAAAGAAGAGTTGTTTTGAAGTCTAATTATTTCATCATATTGCTAAATCGATACTGTTGATGTTTATTTGGCTCCTAATTTGCTTTTTCACAACATTGATATGTCCTTTACTCGACAGGTTCTTGCTTCATTTGAAATCCTGCATTTGATTTTCTGTGTTGGAAGTGGAAGACAAGTGTATCTGGATATGATGTTGATTTCCTGATTCTAAACATCATACTTTGTGGAGCAGCTTGAGATTGTTATTTTCTGTACCTCTCGTAGCATAGAAGATCTAAGATGGATGATGGTGGGCAGAATGACAATGGGAGATATAAGATGGAATATTACAAAGGGGCTCATGTGCCGGTGAGTAAGCAAACAGCCTTTTATTGATACTTGTTGTACTTGCAACTTGAGATCTATCTGAGTAAAGTAAATTGACTTGTACAGTGGAATATGATGCCCCAGCATCAAATGAAGGAACCAAATAATGCCTTAGTGATGAATAAGAAGATTATGTCCATCCTTGCAGAGAGGGATGCTGCTATTCGAGAACGGAATATAGCAATATCCGAAAAGAGGGAAGCCTTGGCTGCACGAGATCAGGCACTGGAGGAGCGAGATAAAGCCCTTGCTGAGCGTGATGATGCCTTGATGGCACGAGACAATGCCTTGGCAGCATTGCAATATGGTGAAACTGCCATCAACTTCCCTATGGGTGGTGGAGTTCAACGTGGAGGAAAGCGTATGCACCAATCCACATACCATTCAAATGATGTAGTAGAAGCCTTTAATTCAGGGGATATGCACATTACTGATGCCCTCCCAATATCAATCATTGCGTCTGAAACATCCAAGTCACATCAAGCTAAGCGAACAAAAGAAAACAAATCAGTCACTTCAAAGCCATCTGTATCACCACGAAAGGTGAAGAAAGTGAGTGAGGATTTGAATAAGAAAGTTGCTTCTGGGGGGAAGAAGTTGAAGTCTGATTGGGATAGTCAGGGCGGGGGATTAAACCTGGTTAACTTTGATGAATCAACGATGCCGGTGCCAGTTTGCTCGTGCACAGGAAGTCCTCATCAATGCTACAAATGGGGAAATGGAGGATGGCAGTCATCTTGTTGCACCACTACCCTATCATCATACCCGCTGCCACAGATGCCAAACAAGCGCCATGCTCGTGTGGGTGGCAGGAAGATGAGTGGTAGTGTCTTTACAAAATTACTTAGCCGGCTGGCAGCTGAAGGCCATGATCTCTCATTGCCACTTGATCTGAAGAACTACTGGGCCAGACATGGCACGAACCGTTACATTACCATCAAGTAGTGCAATTATTTGATCAAGTATGTTCCACTCTATGGTCCTAAATTTAACTGTTCTGTTCTTTTATATTAGCAAATGTGGCTGAATAGCTTAAAAGCAAGATAGGGCTTATCGATAAAAAAGTTGATTCCCTTGCTTTGTTGACAGACCATTGTAATTTTTCTCAGAACATTTCTCCCACTAGAAGGGAAGTTTTGTAAACTTCTGTATTTTATTAATGTCTCAGATTCTGCAACCTAGGCCGTATTTATCAAACAATATCCTTCTCAAATTTGGATTCTCTATTGATCCAAGCTTTTATTCGATTTTGAGCAGATGATCAACGGTACTAATATGTACCAAATCTTTGAATTAAGATCAACAGGAGTCTTGATTCATCTTCCATCATGCACTCTTCATTATCAGCAGCACAGCCACGTACTTATTAGTCATGGCCATGATCCTTAAATTGGTTGTGTATTCAGAATACCCAACCTGGGTACCTTAACTGGTAAATGTATTTGAAAGTTATTCTATAAGCACTTTTATTAGGTAACATTGTCTCATTGTAAACATGTAGTGACAGATAGATATATCAAAGGTGATTATTAATCATGGTCTAATATGATTTAATGGTAGAAAGTGTTTATTCAGTCTAGTAATACCATATATCCTGAGAAAACATTCTTAGAAAAACATCCAATGAATCTTCTGAAAGGCTCCAGCTACAATGCTTTTTTATTTCCTTTCTTTTTTCCAATTTACAGATTTTATTTATTAATTTGAAAAGCACTACAAATTGAACAATGCCATGATGCAAGTGGGGCAAATTTGATTATAAACAGATTGCAGGCATTGACTGAAGAGCATCGTGGTATGCCATGATTGGTATGATATGATATGATCAATGCAAAGCTTGACTTGTTCCATTAATATTGGAGGTACTTGTGGCTGTGGCCTATATCTTATAATAATAATAAACTGGGTTCATTTCATTATCACATTAACATACAATATCTGATCTTTCTTTCATTGATAAAATACCTCAGGATATTCCTAGTTCCATCACCAGATATGAGTGTCCAAAAATGGATGTACAGTTCTTGCATTTCTATGACATGATGGTCTTGTTAACAATCAAGCACATAGGAACAAACCAAAATGAAGTCATTTAACAAAAATCTTGCAAATGGACATTAGATAAATGATTTACATGGTGCAAACCTCTTTTCTTTCCATAAATGAGAAATGAGAATGCTGACTTTTTTTATGTACATAGAAGATAATGGAAAGTTTAAGAGGTTTTGCTATTGTACAAAAATGCAAGTGACACCCATCTCTATTTTATCACATAAAAATTATTTTTCCTTCAAACTATAGTTAGTGGGTTAGAAAGTGCCTTTTTGGTAAAAAAAAAAGAAAAAACATCTAAAGTACTTTTGAACATTTTAAAAAGGTTTCATAACACATTTACTTTTTATGATATAAAATAGTAAAAATTATATTATGTTACTATTGAAAAAAAACTGCACTTCTCATTTATATTCATAATAGAGATTCAAGTTACATCATATTTACGGGTATGTATAAAAAGTTTATTCTTTTTACTGTGGGTATTGAATATATATTTTCCAGTGTTACAAAAATAAATTTTTGAATTATAAATATAGTGTTTAATGTCAATAAACCTAGTAAATCCTTAATTATTGATGTTAATAGATTTTTTATTATCTTATAAATTTTGGATTTAAGTATTGTACAGAATTTCTGCAATTACAGGGGCGCAATTATAAGAGTGTAACTACCTTTAAATTTTTAGTCCCTTTTTTTGGACTTTTGGATGAGAATCCTATAACTTGTATGGTTGTACCTAACACTGTAACTATAAGATGACCCATAATTATATATAAAAATAATAATAATGAAAAATGTTTAATGTAAAAATTATATTATTTTCTAAAAATATTAAAGTTTGTGTATTAATCATGACAATAATCAATATAATTTATTCAATTAATTTTGAATTTTTTTTTTTATTTTCATCCACCTCAATATTGAAATTTAACTCCCACCAAAACTATTTTACAAATTTTATGTGCGTAGTTTTCTACTTTTATGCCTTTATTATATTAGTGGTTTTTTCTTATATGGAAGATTGATTTCGGTAGATATCGATAATCTCAGTAGTTATCGACATTATCTTTAACCTATACGATATCAACTTAATAAAAAAATAATAATAACATATACCCTTTTAAGCATATGTGAAAGAACTAAAAAAATAATAAAATTTAATTCATATTTTACTAATATAGTTAATATTAAAATACAGAATTCTTTATTTTAATTTTGGGAACACATTCCTTTCTAACTTATAAATTCTTAATGCATACAATGGGAAAAATAAATCAATTTTCCTTCTAATAAAAACCTAATTTGTAGTTCGTATATAGATTTCACCTAATTTAACTTTTAAAATAAACAAATCATAGCATACTTTACATAAAGTTTGGACTTTTATATTTGATATTGATCTATTAAAAAATTCATAATAATTTGATTTTTATGATCAGGATTAATCCAGGATAAAATCGAAACCAACATTAATAAACGTTGTGTGGTATGATCTGAAGAGGCTCTCAAAAGAAGAGCTGCTAACCCATAAATAGTAAGGGTATCCTATAAATGGTGGAGGGAAAAATTGTCACTATATTGAGTAATCTTAATGAACATCGAACTTGATGCATAAATATATCTAGATGAGATTATATCTATTGAGACAACTCTCCACATTCATAATTCACAATAAATACATTATGTTCATTTTTTTTTTTAAATATCAATTACGATGTAAGAAATTAAATTTAAATTATATTATAAAGATTTAAATTTAAATTATCATTGAATTAAATGATCACTCTTTATATCTCCATATTTTGGACTTAAAATATTGGTTGATCCGGTCACAGACAAAACGGCACGTCGTAGTCACAATAAAGGGCCTGCCTAATATATACGTGGGCCCATTAATTGCATTTTTCAATCGATGATTGATTAACAATTCTTAAATGAGAACGGATAAGCTTGGCTTCTTTTTTTTTTTTATTTTAGAAAATTTTTTAATTTATATCGTTGAAGCATTGTCAATTGGAACGTGTCTTCAAAAAGCGGAGTTGGGTATCTATCACCCACCACGTGTCCTCCTCACTCTTTTCACTGTCTTTTTAATGACTCAAGTCAACTGATCATCGCCATCAATGGCGCTCATGTCTCCACGTGTGTCCCACCGCGCGATTATCGGGGTGGTGTTACCCGACGATCAGATCCACATTTGTACTACTCTGCAGCTTGTTCATTATTTTGATTTTCTTGCAGCCGACATGGAGATCGGGTCGGAGCCTGGATAGTCCGGTAATTTATTCCTATCAAACATTATTAATTTAAATTGTTAAATAGATTTTTTTTTTCTTTTTTTTTTTTTAATGACTAGAATTAGCCTAAAGTACAACCAGGATCAACGATAAGTGTTGTGATATGATATAAGAATCAACTTCTGAAAACGAGAGGAACAAGTTGGAGAGAGGGGTGGGGAAGGATGGGTGGTGGGTGGAGGTAATTGCCACTACATTGAGTGGCTTTGGTGAACATTCCAACTTAGCACACAAATATGTCTAAGTGGGGGTTGTCTCCATTGAGACAACCCGCGATACTTTTAAATAGATTGAGTTTAAATCGATCTCATCTATTTTATAATCCTATCAAAACTCTACTAAGATTTATATTAAATAAAATATTATTAACTTACCTTGATGGTACAAAATTTATAACCAAAACATCTATAAAGTTATTTATTCAAATCCTGATGTCGCCACCTTGTTTTAATAAGGACATGGTAGCATTTTGTCTCCTCCACATCCTAACCTATAGTTTAAGGAGAACATGACAACATTTTACCTCCACCACACTCCTCCGAATGTAAGGCCAAAGCCCGCATGGATAAATGACCATCATGGTGACTAACAGTCACTACAGAGAGTTATTTCATTCGTTCAAGAAATAATTCCGTCCTCCGAGAGATATTTTCTTTGAGATTTTTTTTTTTTCCTTTGAGAGCTATTTTCGTTCTTCAAGAGATATGTATTTTATTTAAGAGATAAATCCTTCATTCTAAATTTTATTTTTTTCTATTTTCAAACCTTTAAATTTTTCTTTCCTATTGGAGTTTTCTTCTTGTTATTTCAATTAAAACAATATCACTGTAAATAACAAAATCAAATTACTATTATGAACGTCAAAAAAATGTTTCTCTTCCATAAAATTATATTATAATGAGAAAGTGAAAGAGTTGGTTGGTGTTAGGGAAAAGAAGAGAGAGAAAAATGAAAGATGATCGCTTAAAGTGAAGGATTTTTATCTCATTAAAAGTATTTTTGTTGATATATATAGTTAAGTGATATTAAAATCCAAACTATTAATAGAATCACAAATTTTCGTGACGCTATATCATAGCATTTATCCATGTTATGGGCGTGTAAAGCCAAATGAAAACATAAAGATTCAACATTAGTTGGTTGTTTAGTAAACGGGTACCAATGTAAACCTAATTAAACCAATCCAAATCCGATTATCAACTGTGAGTTCATAACAAGTTGCGGTATCATGACCTATATTGTCGTCTTTAATGTGAAGCCAAACACGAATATAAATATCCAACACTAGGTTGTACAAAAACTACACTATTAACGATGGAAGTAACTGTGGAGAGGTAGGCAAATTTTCCATAAACCGAACATCAACATCAAATAGATGCCAAATTTTGGGACCACATATATGAAACCTAGTTTTTCATATCTTACCATTTACAAATCTACGTTGAAACATGAAAGTTTACTCCAAAATTTCCATGGATGACAAGGGAATCAATCAAATTCAAACACGTGCAATAGTGCCCAAATTCCATGCCACAATTTCAACAAGTGACCAGCATGTAGGTGGTTGAGTTTCCCTTTGTGACGTGCATGTTGTTTCCAACAATTGATCTGTGGACAACATTAATTAAGAATATGTTTCTCATATATTAACAATTATTCGACATGCCATGTTATTTCCTCTAAGTACACTTTTTTAAAAAATAGAAAGTAAAAAAAATCCTCTAAGAACAAATTTATTTTTAATATTATTATAGATTTATAAATTGGAGGATGAAAATATGATTTGAGTTCGTAATATTAATAATATGAGTACGAAGAGTATAGTATTAACTTATCTCATCTTCTATTATTTGAATACCAATTTTAAAATCTTTATCTCAATACGAATTTTTAAAATGATTTTAGTTAGTTGTATTAATATGTATTTGTAACTTTTCATGTTCTTCATTGGAATGCTTCTTAGCATTTTTTTTTTCCAATTCTTTCTTTTGAAATACCATTTATAGTATAGGTTTATTTTTTTTTTCAATTTAGAATAATATTTTCTTGATTTATTTAAGTTAAGATTTACAAGATAATATTAAAAAAATATTTTACCATTCAAAAACTCATATTAACTTAAAAATGTGAGAGTAGTATTAATAATTTGTTTACACTCAATGGAAGTGATAGGAAATGCATATCTTCTGTTAGCTATAGTGATTATGCACCTTCTCATCTACCTTAATGATAGGGATTCAAGTCTCACCGTACTCATTTTATAAGGATATGACAGTATACATCTTTTAATTATGAAATAGTTATTTGGACTGTATAAATAATTAATCTTGATAAGTCTAAAAAATAATCTAAACCTTTGAATTGGCTAAAAGAAAAAAAATACAACCTTTGGATTGTTAGAAGTTGAAATGATAAATTCAAAACAATAAAATGTTACTCTTCAAAAACACTTTTAACTCTTCTAACATAGAAAAAGGTAGGGTCGACTCAATGATACACACCCATATCCATATCAATAAGTTGTGAGTTTGAGTTGTATTTCTCTTTCTAAATCTCAAATTTTAATAATTAGAAAATTAGATGAAGTTGAACAATTGATATAACCAGTTTGTCACATATGTTTATATATTGAAATTATGAGTGTGAGTTATCATGAAGTTATTATACTAATTAACATAAATTGATATTATAGAATTCCTTGTCTCATTAATTAACCTTTTTTGGGTGCAGGCATTACACCCAAAAGGCAAAATTGACAAATTGGTTTTATTGGGCTTCTGGTTGGTGCAACAATGCCCTATTTTGTGCCTAGACATTGAATCATACTGGACATCTAGATATTATGGGTGCCCCACTTTCTAATTCATCATTTTAGTACGGTGCTAGTGAATGAGTGAACCGCATTATACATTATAAGGGAACCACTTGATGTCAATGAAGCCAAAACCAGAAAGTGAAAAAATAATAATAATAATTATTATATATATTTGGTTATATATGAATATACAACATCAATTTATATAGTCGGAAAATTATGTTTGAAATTGTGTTTAGTATATCAAATAAACTTCTCAAATGAAAAAAAAAAAGTGGGATTTAGATTATAGTGTTTAATCGTTTCTTGAAAAACATTTTTGTCCCAGAAAAAATTATCAAGCACTTTTGTAAAAATATATCATCAAATCAAAATATTTCTTTTTTAAAACAAAGAAAAAAAATGCTCTAAACCCAAATTAAAAGAGCATTATGGAACATTAACAAATGGTCTCAAATAAGTTGAAATGATGTAGAAAGTGAACATACTAAAGCTAGGTACTATAATCTAGATTGAAAAGTAGGGTCCCCATTTGTTCGTCTTTTTGATTCATCAAAGATCGAGTTTAAAAAAAGTTGGAGAAGGTTAAAGTTAGGTTTCAATTTCTAACATTATTTATTAGTTTTTGTTGGGTGGTGGGGGCTTGACATTAATTTTATTTTATTTTTTGAAAAGGCGACTTGACATTCATTACTTATTTAAAGTTGATTGATTGAAAAAAAAAAAAAAATCCAATGAATGTATAATGCTATGTATTTCAAAATTACTTGAATCACCATTTAGCTAATTTATAATTAGATGTGTAATTATGGTTTTTTATTTTTTCAATTTGTGCCTATGTAACCATACACCACACCGCGTCTTAGTATAGATGGTTATGTACATTTTCATTTTCCAAAAGTTTAAGAGTTCAATTTTCAATAATTGAATATTACAACTTATATAGGGTAATTTTTTCTTATTACAAGAGTAACTGTCTTTGAGTTAAGAAATAATTATCCAAATCTTCATTACATAAGAGTAGATATTTAAAATGTATATATAGTATTTGATTTTTACATATTTAATAAACTTTTGATCCGGTGGATATCAATTATAATAGTATTTAGTACGGCCCATCATTTATCATTGAGTATTGAAATTCCACTCATAAATTGGATCTTGCGTGAGCCAATTTTGCCGAATAGGGGGATTGAGATTATTCTCTATTTGATTAAAATAGATGAAAACAAGTATACTTTAAGCAAACCGATGTTTAATTATATTGGCAACAACGTGGATGATTGTTAAAAGCAAAACAATGTCTATTAAAATAGCCAACATTGTATTTCATTGTTTGACGCAAAACCCATTTTAATAATTCTCTCATCTATATTGCTAAACGTGCATGGGATAACTATCACAACACAAAACCAAAAGAAAAAGAAAATAAAAAATCACTCTTTCTTCTTCTTCAAGCTTGAATAAGTAAAAGATTCTCCAAAAACTTTTTTCAATTCGGTTGAAAACACAAAAAATAAAAACCATTTTTTCTAATGTAGGTTACAAAGAAGATTATCTCACGTTACCCTCTTTTTTTTTTTTCATTTTTAAAAATATAAAATAAAATTTTAATTATTTAAGATAGTGGTTGAGAAATTAATTTTAGATCCTACGAGTTTAAGAACATGTTTAGTATTTGAAAACAATGTTTTCTCGTTGTGTTTATAAAATTGTTTTTGAATTGTATTGAATACAATGGTTAAAAATATTATGTAAAATTTGAATTTTGTGTTATTTGTTGGGTTTTAAAGTTTGAATTACACTGTATGGGGTTGAGTTTTCCACAACGTATTTTTAAGTTTTTTTAATATGAGATATAAAAATAAGAGACCGTAAACAACCGTTTGATAGTGAAATTAAGCATTGATGTGTTCCATGGCTATAAAGATTATTATTGAACCATGTAAAAATCTTTTTATCTTTTAATTTTTTAACTTTATATGTTTAATTTCATGTTTTTGCCCTAGCTTGTATCGCAATATTATTGAACTTGAGGATTGGAATACTGTTGCAATATTAAGCATTTTATAAGAATCTTGAATGTAACTATATTAACAATTGATACCTTTAATATGGTATCAAATGTGTGTGTATCTATTGTCAAAATGCAAAATTTGTTATCTCATATTTTCTAAAAAGTAGTTTTTTTTTTTTTTTACAAAACATTGCATACAACTTAAATGGGCCGTAATTATCTGCACAATCAAGAATTTTTCAGATAACAGTTTAAAAAAAAAAGGATTTTTTTTTTTAAAATAATTTAACAAAATAATAATGTATGACCAAAAACCAACGAATTTAAACATGAGAATAATGAGAATAACGACTATTGAAATTAAAAAAAATAAATTTAAATTTAAAAAAAAAAAACTCAAACAACAAAGACCACTTGTCATATCATAATTGGGGTTTTACAACTTCTTTTAATGGATAATCATGATTATACACACAATTTTGTTTTACCCAATTAGCAAAAAATCAAGGGATTTGTACAATGAAATAGTTTTTTTTTTTTTTTTCCCCTTAAAAAAATGATTAAGATCGTTGGCATTTATATTTTAAAATACATTACCAATATAATGAACCCCTGTTATAGAAAATTTATTTTACCATTAAAGATGATAGTTATTATTATTTTTTTAGGAAGAAATCTATGTACTTTATTTTAAGACAAAAAAAATATCTTACAATTACCACATCCACAAATATGCAGCACACAAAAATATATCATTGAATCGACGAATATGAGTAAGGAGTCCTTATTTCTTTTTTTTTTTTGGTTAAATTTTTTATAATTTATTGATATATTAGTATAAAAAATAATGGATAATGATAACCAATAATGTTACTTTTTTTTTTTTTCTCTTAGATGACTAAAACTTAAAATTCTCTCAAAAAAGGTTAGTATAATGTCAACATTAATAGAGAATAATTGTTCGGCGAATATACTTACTCTAGATAAATCATTAATTATCTTCTTAACTTATACATAATTTTTTTTCTTTTTTGTTTTATAATATGTGTGGATGCTTATCATTTCAATCTAGAACTTTAAATGATCAATGATCAACTTAAAATTAATCACCAAACAAAAAATATATTTGATTTGATTAACGAAAAAATCATTCAAATAGCGACACATTATTAATTCTTTCTCCACAGTCTTCTAAGAGGCATATATATATATATATTACCCATGAAATATTTATTTATCGCATATGAAAATTAATAATGTAATCTTACAAAACTAATAATCAAATGTGATAAATTAGATTATGTAACAAAAAAATCATATCCAAAAATCTTCTACTTATATACATATTCTTAAAATTATTCTTAAAATTATTAATATAAACATATAAATAGAGTAATCCGAAAGAGAAAATTCTTTTATTCGAATGGAAAAATCTTCCACTGATGATTCATCTAAGTATAAATATATACCATTTGTGTTGCGTTTGATGTGTGTCCAATGTACCAAATTCTTTCTTGCTTCGACAAATATTATTGTCCGAAAAGAAAAAAAAAAAAGAAAAAATTAATATTAAGAAAAAGTAAAAAAAAAAAAAAAGAAAAACATCAAACACCTTCTTATCTAGTATATGTTCCCACTCTCCTCCGTTGACTTACACTCACCAAGCAAGCGCGTGAAGCAGACACATGGGTCTCTTGTCAATCAAACTTAATTACCCATAATTCAGGCAAATTAAAACACACACGCATCACCTCCTTAACGGTCCACTAAACATATTTTATAGTCACGTATCTATATGCAAATATTTTTAAATTATAAAATAAATATTCAAATCACGGAAATAAAATAATGATCAAGTTGAACAAATTTTGATAATCGATCGATTGATAGATGTGATTCATATCTTATAATACACATCTTATAATCACGTGTAAAGTTTTTTTTTTCTTTTTTCCTTTTAATTCGAATAATAACGATGCATATATCAAATATGTAAATAACAATCTATTTAAATAAGTCTCAACATCCTTCCAATCAACTTGACTTTTATCTCACTATACATATCGTAACCACTATGAGTTTTTCCTTTTACCTTTTATTACATTGATAGATGTCTATCAATTATAATAATAAACATTCAAAGAGTTTGACTATCTTACTTAATGATTAACATTATCTATAAATTATAATTATTGAATTGACTTCAATAATTATTTTTATAAATAAGGATTATAATTTACAGATAATGTTATTAATCGAATAAAATAATTAAATCTTTATCCAAATCAACCAATAAAAATAATTTATCTAGATAAATTCTAGCAATCTTTCGGATAAATGAGATAGTCACCTAATTTGTTTCGATGTCGTCCAACTTTAAAAAGGGATAAAAATAAAAAAGAATCAAATTAGTCTTTAAAAGTGGCAAAATTCATTGCAAGATAGGCTGCGGAGACACGGGATAAAAAAAAAGCTATACAAACAAAAACAAAGTCAAATGAAGTCGGAATTAAATTGAAATTCACTCCAAATTCAAATTCCACAGCACTCTCAAATGAAACTCAAATTAAAAACCAATATTTTTTTTTTCAAAATTTAAATTAAAAAAAAAATCACATTCTTTTTCTTATTAAATTCACGCGTCTCTCTCTCTCTCTTCTCTGGTCATGAAATCCGTGTGTCGTAGTCTTCGTCGTCACAGACACACTTTTCTACACCAAATTAAACCCCACCCCCAAAAACAAAAGGAAAAACTTCAACAAGCGCCTGCTCTTTCTGTTTCAATCGCCATCTCCGTCAATACCGGAGCTCCATTGCTTACAAGGTAGAATAAAAATCTCTCCTTTTCCCTCCTCTATATATACTGATATCAGTTGCGTGATTTTTTTGCTTTTAATTCTTTTTGCAGAATCTAGTGGTTTTGATTTGCTTCCCCATCTGGGTTTTTGATAAACTCAACTGGGTCAGTCTTGATTTTTGGTTTTATAGTCTGTTTAGTTTGCATTTTTGTGTAGAGTTAAGAGAGATAGTGTGTGTTGAGAAAAGAAGGTTTTTGAATAGAGAGAGAGAGAGAAAAAAAAATGGGTGATACTGAGGAGGGTAATTGTAGTAGTAGTGATATGATGCAAAGGATTCAATCTTCTTTTGGGACTACTTCGTCGTCTTCGGTTCCAAAGATGCAAACTTTATCTTCAGGGAACCAGTTAGATATACCTCAGTTGAATACTAATCAAATCCGTGCGCGTCATTTTTCGCACTTTGCGTCAAGTTTTGGTGGTGATGGTAGTAAAAGAGTTGGGATTCCACCTTCACATCCTAATCAAATCCCACCCATTTCGCCGTACTCGTTGATCCCTGTGTCCAGGACGGTGAATCAGCAGATGGGGGGTGGTTCGCAGGGGTTTAGTCCTGGTCCTGGGCCTACTCATTCGAGATCTTTGTCGCAGCCGTCCTCGTTCTTTTCACTTGATTCGTTGCCCCCGTTGAGCCCATCCCCGTTCAGAGACTCGCCTTGTGCTACGTCCATTATGGACCAAGTGTCAACTGATGTGTCGATGGAGGAGAGGGACAGGGAGAGGGATATGAATTCGCATTTGTTGTTGCCACCTTCCCCTTTCAATAGGGGTAATGCTTCGCGGGTTGGTGAGAGTTTACCCCCAAGGAATAAGCATAGGAGGTCTAATAGTGATATCCCGTTTGGGTTTTCATCGGTGATGCAATCTTCGCCACCGCCGCCTCTTGTTTCGCAGAGGGTTGCTGGTGGGCTTGAGAGGTCGATGTCTGGGAGGGAGAATGTGGGGGTGGGTATACCAGCTCAGTTGGTTAAGAAGGAAACAAGTTGGGAGAGAGGTGGTGATAATAATGTTGAAGGGATGGGGGAGAGGAAATCGGAAGGGGAAGTTGTGGATGATTTGTTTTCGGCCTATATGAATTTGGAAAACATTGATGCATTGAACTCGTCGGGGACAGATGATAAGAATGGTAATGAGAATCGTGAGGATTTGGACAGCAGAGCCAGTGGGACGAAGACCAACGGAGGTGATAGCAGCGACAATGAAGCGGAAAGCAGTGTGAATGAGAGTGGGAACAGCTTGCAGAGAGGAGGAATGAGTTCTTCAGCTGATAAGAGAGAAGGGATTAAAAGGAGCGCGACCGGAGACATTGCTTCTACTTCTAGACATTATCGAAGTGTTTCGATGGATAGTTTCATGGAGAAGTTGAACTTTGGTGATGAATCGCCTAAACTGCCACCTTCCCCAGGAACTCGTCCGGGACAACTCTCGCCCAGCAATTCAATTGATGCCAATTCACCTGCTTTCAGCTTGGAGTTTGGGAATGGTGAGTTTAGTGGGGCAGAACTGAAGAAGATTATGGCTAATGATAAACTTGCTGAGATTGCATTAACTGACCCAAAGCGTGCAAAAAGGTATGTTATTTGTTTGTTCCACTGTCTTATAAGCAATTTTTCTAGCCAAAAACTTTTGCATATTCCATTATTTACTTAGTTGCTTGTCAATTGTAGGATTCTGGCAAATCGCCAATCAGCTGCTCGTTCCAAAGAGAGGAAGATGCGATATATTTCTGAGTTGGAACACAAGGTTCAGACTCTGCAAACAGAAGCTACCACATTGTCTGCCCAGCTTACACTTTTACAGGTATGGAATCATAGTGGTGAGAATTTGCCCCATTTCTTGTTTTCTGTTTCTTAATGTATCTCCTTTTTGTCATTGTTGCGTTTCGACCAGAGGGATTCAGTTGGCCTCACAAACCAGAATAATGAGTTGAAGTTTCGCCTTCAAGCCATGGAACAACAAGCTCAACTTCGAGATGGTATTAATCTAACTTTTTTAAAGCCTTTTTTTTTCCTATTCTATTGAAAAAAAAAGGGTGCACAAAAGTTTCACACCATTGACTTTCTTGCAGAATGCAATGTTCTGTTGTGCTTGTAGGTGCTTGGCAGTTGGATCATTATGTGCATATGCTTTTTTAGTGTGGCCATTCATTGTATATTTTTAGCGTTTTTTCAAAGTTTGTATTTCATAGTCATGGTTGAAAATGCATAACCATCTGCCACCTACCCCCTGACATGTGTATTTACACTGCTTGTTTAAATACATTTTTGTGTGGGGGTAAAAGTAGGAGAACTCTTCCCAATGAAGGCATCTCATTTTGTGTTTTTTTCTTGTTCTGTATACTAATGAGAATCGTGCACCATATTTTATTCGAATGATTACTCATGGCTAGTAGTAACCGTTTTGTAATCTGTAATTCTAGGTTATCATCTTAATTTATGTGAACTTTTCTTATGTTTGTGCATTAGATATGATGATCATCTTAACCACACAAACCTGCTTATCACAATCTTAATATCACTTAATGGTGATTGGAAGTGTTAGTGTATTATGTATGCAAGGTTCCTCATAACAAAATTGGTTGATTGTTGTGACATAAAAATTCTAAAAAGAAGACTACTATAGTTCTTTTGAATCTTAAAATTGTTTCTGCTAGCTACATAATTTGAAAATTGTGTTTTTAGTTGACTTATTGTTATTTGCTTTCTGTGTGCAATTTTCCTCTCCACGTATACGCTAAGTCTTGTACATGGCACTCACTGAGCTTGCTGAACTCATATTAGAAGAAGCACGTATACTTCTTTTGTTCTTCATTTAACATGGTTCGTTTTATTGCTAGAAATGATTTTAAGAATGAATGCTTAGAACGTCTTGATTTATGACAGCCCTAAATGAAGCATTAACTGCGGAGGTTCGACGTTTGAAGATTGCTACCCAAGAGCTTGCCGCGGATTCTGACCCCACCAAGGGCATGGCTTCACAGCAACATCCAATGACCTCCCAGATGTTCCAGATGCACCCTCAGCAGTCTTCCCAATTCAATGTCCATCAAATGCAAACGCAGCAGCCTCAACAGCAGCTGCAGAACGGGAACACAGCCACAAAATCTGAGTCAAATCAGTAGGGGCTGTGAAGGATCGAAAGCCTTCTGATCCCCTATTTACCTGTCTCACAAGTCTTTCGACACATTAAATATTTAAATATTTACTAGTAGCTTCTTCATCAGTCCATTCATTTATTAGTTTTTGCATCTCCACCAAAAAGGTCTTTCTGGGTGTGTGGTGATTGATTACAAGTTCTTCGTCCTGCATCATCGTCGTCGGTCTCATATATCCATCTCGGATTTGCGGTATGGAGTCTCATAGAGGCAATAATATTTATATTTTTCATATAATTATAAATGTTTATTTATTTTTATACTAGATATATGTAAACATTACTTAGACATGATTTGTTTTGCTGTGACATTAGAAGAGTGAAACTTGACTCTTCTAACTATGGTTATTTCAGTAAAAGAATGTGTATTTTCTTCAATTGGTTGTGACTTTACCTTCTTGATATGTTTATCATTACTTGTGGTTCAAATGCAAACCACTTGACGATGTTTTCAATTCGTTGCAAGCTAGTCTGGTTCTACAAGAAAAGTGCTTTTTGTTGGTTTATTTTTGCTTCTAGCTGTCCCATTAATTTGTATTGGTTAGTTTTGAACTTACTGATTCACTTAAGTGTATATGAAGGAGTGTCTTTATAGAAACCTCTTTTGAGGATTTCCAATATATGACTAAAATTGTTATGGTGGATGCAAGATGATCAAATGATAAGAGTAGTATTTGTTGAATTGAAATCTAATGGTTGTTTAAAAAGATAAAACAAAGTGAACTTTCTACTGTAGGTATTTCAAAAATGAAAAATATATTTTGAAAATGATGTTTTAAAAAAAGATAATGTATTTGGTAGTATTTGTAAAAACACATTTCAAAAATGAAAATGATAAAAAGTTGTTTGGTATCATTTTCAAAAATAGGTAAAAACTAAAAATATGTTTGGATGAAAACCGTTATTAAAAATGATGATGTGATTGTTAAAGATGAATGTTTTTACTTTTTTGAGTTTTACTATACAAAAGAAAATAGTTTTTGAAAATGATAAAAAACGAAAAAAAATTATTTTTAACTTTTACCTTAAATTTTATTGTACATTTTTAAAAACATGTTTTTCATTTTCGAAAACATTTTTTTGAAAATAATTGACAATACATTCTCAAACGTTTTTCGTTTTTAAAAATGAAAAACAATTTTAAAAAAACAATACCAAACACGACCTTAATTTTTTTTTTTGGAAACTAGCCATGTAACTTAATTATACTCAAATTTTTTATTTAATTTTATTAAAATGGTATTTTTCCTTACCTTTAAAAAAAATGATAATTTTCCTTTCCATCACCAAATAGAAAAAGGAATAGAAAAGTAGAATATTTACGAAATGATTGTTATGCTTTTCATTACCTTACATATTCTTAAAAATTATTTTAATTAAAAAAAAAAAATCACAACCTTTCGACCTAATGTGAATGGAATGTGAACATAATATTTTTAGTTAATACCCAATCGGCGTGCATTATCATAACAATATTTTTCAATATCCTTTTTTTTTGTATTTTATTTGTATTCTAATTAATAATACGATAATTTATAAATAGATTCATATACAAATAAAATAATTTATTATTTATATTTATTTATTAATTAACATATTATTAATTGAGATGCAAATAAAGTCTGAGATCAGGAATGTCTAGTACTACTATTATCATATTATACGTTGATATTCAAAATTTCTTAATTTTTCATGTGTTTAAAACGCAACCAAGAAGGTAGAGTGTGGAGACAAGACATGTCACTTTTCTCATTGCACTTTACCCATTTGATTGTCTTTGCAATTAATATGTAGCTGTGGCTCGTTCCACCGCATTAAAGCCAAGGTTCATCATGTGTCTCAATACTGCAGATGGTACCCAGACTCAATGAACTTAAATTATGACATAAACTTCCAAATGTATATTTGCTAGTCCGACTTTTGTCACCACTCACGAACATGTCAGGATGGCCGAGTGGTCTAAGGCGCCAGACTCAAGTTCTGGTCTTCGAAAGAGGGCGTGGGTTCAAATCCCACTTCTGACATCCCTTTTTATCTCCTTTCTTGAGAGCCAAACGACCTCGTTTCAGACTTCTTTCTTAAATTCATTTTTATTCTATGTTTTAACATCTTATTACATTTTTATCTCAAAAAAAAAAAAAAAAAAAACAACAACAACATCTTATTACATTTTTAAGTTTAACTAAAAGAAGTTCTTGAGTCCATCATCCTTACATTTTAGAAAATTTAGGAAATTATCTCATTTATCCTTAATCAAACTTAACGATTTAAAAGTGCTTTTTATATTTAGATAAATAATAAACTATATTTCAAATATAGTATGAATTTGTTTTTCATAAAAAAAAAAATTAATCATTTACAATTTAAAATATATTTTTGATTGTTTTTAATAATATGAAATGAAATGCTATAAAAAACCTAAATTAATCAAAGTGATCATGAAAGTCTGATTTAGGCTACCATTTTTAGGCTTATGAGAGGGAATTTTTCACCTGAAATTGGAGAACTCTACTCTTTGGGAAGGTTCATTCCTTGCTAAGAGGTTGGATTTGCAAGTGAAGGAAATTGATGTGGATGTCGTGAATGTCTATTCAAAAATCAATTTTGATAACTCTATGCTTTGTGATGCTAATATTTTAGTTGATGATGTTAAGACCTTATGTAAAAAAGTTGGTGTCAAAAGTTGTTATGTCATTTCTAGAATAGAGAATTGTTTGACATACAAATTGACTATCTTAGTTTTATCTTTGATAAAGGATCTTATTTTGTAGTTTTTCAATTTTAATTATATTTTTTCTGATTATTCTGGTTGTTAATGGAAGTTTTGTTTTGTCTTGTTTTGTTTGGTATATAAATATATATATGTATATAATTGAATTGAATTTATGACTTAAAAACATTTTAAGAAAAAAGTTAAAATGAAAGGGCACAAAATGAAATTCTCCCAAGAATCTACGACAACCCTCGATAACCCTCTCATCCTTTCTCTCTTCTCTCTCAGCTCCAATCAGAACCACGAGGGCCACTGAGTGACACTCCCGAGTCACCAACAACTCGCCTCCACTCCAATGGCCGAGTCCGCCACCAAGCTCGGCGAACCTCCTCTTCTTCCTGCGGAGGAGGACCCCTCGAACTCTGTTGCAGCTCCTTCTCATCACAATCTGACGCCGGAGCAGCTCGTGGCCAAGGCCATAGCTCCTGTCAAAAAGGACTTCCTCCGTCCTCCGCCGTCCAGAACCAACCCGAAGAAGAAGGACAACGACGACGAGGACACTTCGGCGTCGGCGACGATCTTAGTGAAGGAGAAGAAGTCTAAACGGCAACTCAAACGTGAGCGTCGTCAGGTTGTTGTTTAATTTCGTTCTCCACCATCTTCTATATGTGTGTTGTTGATTAAAGATTCGATTTTTAATTGATGTTAGATTTTGATAGAACTGATCGATTGATTGTGTATCACAAAATGGACGGTTGAGATTATTTGCCTATTGTATGGATTGGACTAGCAAATTTGTCTACTACATTATTGGATGATTTTGGTGATATGGAAATGTTAGGTCAACTTAAGGCAGTGATTGTTGTTATAGGTTCAAAAGGAGAAAAATTTAAGTCGGTTTTTAAAACAATTTCGTTTTGCAGGAACAAAAGTCTGCACAAAATATTTGTCCGGAGATAGCGAAGAGTGGAGATGTTAGTTCATGTCGTTATAAGGATGGTTGCCGTTTCAGTCATGACTTGGAAGGCTTTAAGGCACAGGTATTAGAAGAATGGATTTGTTTAGTTTGGTTTTTGAATGTATTAATTGTGATGTCGTTTAACTATAGTGATGATGTGTGTGGTGTTGTTGAATGTAGAAACCAGATGATTTGGAGGGCGAATGCCCATTTTTGAGTGATGAAGGTCCGTGTCCATATGGTTTAGCTTGCAGATTTTCTGGTACGCATAAGAATGGTGTTGTTGGTGGGACGTTAAAAGTGCAGAAAAGAAGCTCTGAGGTCAATGGGTTGAACAAAGATGTGCAGAGGCTTTTGTGGAAGAATAAAATGAAGTTTCCCACGGCTGATGCCCAACTAAAGTCACTCGGGCTTTTGGTATGATAGTTTTTTCGTCTTTCGTGCCTTTTATGTTATTGGTTTTTCTGTGTTAATCCGGTTCTATTGATACTGAATCAAAGTGGGCGTTGTGTTAAATGTGTTGTTTATTTCTGTAATGACGAATGACTCTATCTTATCACATCATGTGGTATTATTATTGAAGTTGGTATGATGATGCAGAATCTTGCTAAGTCAAAAATGAAAGCAGCTGAAGATAAGGAGGAAGGCAATGGAGTTGATTCAAATAATTCTCATGCTGCTGTTGAAAATGGTTGCTCGAAAGGTAATGGTGCTTCAGTCGATCAATCTGAGTGCTGTCCAAGTGTTCTGGAAGAGGATAATGTAGATGAGACTTGTGCATCTGCTGAGCTCCGACCACTGAAGAAAGCAAAATCTGAACTTGTTGAAAATTGTTGCTCGGGTGAAGTGGACAACGGTTGGTTTTCTTCATATCAGTCTGGATTGTTAGCTCGTATGTTGTTTTGCATCAATGATCTTTCTCACTTATCACTTATTTTACTGCAACAGGTGTGAGTGTCTTGGAGGAAGATTCTGGGAAAAGCTCTGCAAGAACTGAACTTGAGGCTGCTGTTGATGATAATCTTATAGAAACTGATAAAAGCTTCAAAGTACATCCTCGTGAGAAGAAGCTTATTGATTTTAGTGAAAAGCTGTATCTAGCCCCTTTAACCACCGTTGGAAATCTTCCTTTCCGAAGGGTTTGTAAAGTACTGGGAGCTGATGTAACATGTGGTGAAATGGCAATGTGTACAAATCTTTTGCAGGTATGTATATTGCTTTTGCCAGTGGTATTTGCCTAACTCATGAGAGTTATCATTTCTGTTGATGGTGATCCATTTTGTAATGTAATTATAAAGAAACAAATTTTCTCGTCATTTGATTTTTCTGCCCTTGTAATTTACAAAACACCATGTACGTGTTTTACTTGTCAAATGGTGAAGTTTTTGTTTACTGTCCAAAAAAAAAAAAAAAAAATTACATGTCAAATGGTGACTTTGATTTCCTGTTTCTGGACTTTAAAGTATGTAATCATTTAGCTTTCACTAAATGGCAGAATTATTTATTTTAATACCTATTTGGAATAATTAAGGCATAGCTTCTACAGGTTATCTATGTATTCCTTTATATTGATACCATGGTATTACTGTATCTGGGATTAGTTATGTTTGCCACATCTTTGGTAGTGGAACTAGCATCGTATGATCTTTCTAGTTTTCTTCTTTTCTTCTTTCTTCTTCAGTAAGTGCTCTCACTGATCTGTAGTCGTGTTTTTTAGTTACTTGGCTTTTTCCTTTTTATTATATGCTGCTTCTATTTTATTAGAGGTTGCATATGTGAAGTTTCACATGACACTTTCTGACTGCATTTTGTTTTGAAAATAGGGTCAAGCTTCAGAATGGGCTTTACTGAGGCGACATGCATCAGAAGATTTGTTTGGCGTACAGATATGTGGAGCATATCCAGACACCGTGGCACGCACTGTTGAACTTATTGATCAGGAATGTACTGTGGACTTCATTGATATCAATATGGGATGCCCAATTGATATTGTTGTTAACAAAGGTGCTGGGTCATCTCTTCTTACAAAGCCAATGAGAATGAAAAGCGTGATTGAAGCAGCTTCTGGCACTGTGGTCAAGCCCATAACTATTAAGGTACTCGGTAATTTTTGTTTTTGTTTTTGGATTCAAACAACGTTGTCTGCACTAATTCCATTCTAGCACATTTGCTGCAAAAGTTTCAATACTTATTTTGTTGTTGTTCTGAATGATCTGAATCTTGCAATAGTCAACTAATTGTTCTGCTTTTAGGGAAAATCATGTCCTCAATTTTCCCATTTTTCTTGTGATTCTAGATATATTGTTTATCTTTTTATGTCAAGCTTGTTATAGATGTATAATGTTATATTCTTGTGTTGCGCTAGGTGCGGACTGGTTATTTTGAAGGGAAAAACCGAATCGATTCATTAATTGCTGACATAGGAAATTGGGGAGCCACTGCAGTGACAATTCATGGTCGATCACGTCAGCAACGTTATAGCAAGCTTGCTGATTGGGATTACATATATCAATGTGCCAGAAAGGCTCCCAATGATCTGCAAGTTCTGGGTAATGGTGATATTTATTCATATTTAGACTGGAACAAGCACAAGTCTGACTCCCCTGAGCTCACTTCCTGTATGATTGCTCGTGGAGCTCTAATTAAGGTGCATATATAATTTGTGCATCAACTTTTTGTTTCAGATATAAGAAAAAAACTCTTTGTAAACTTTTGAGTTCCCAAATATATTTCTTTGCATGCATGTACACTCGTTTCCTTGAAGTAAAGGTTTATAGTCTGATTAATATCTATTGTATTTACAGCCTTGGATATTTACTGAAATAAAGGAACAGAGACACTGGGACATCAGTTCTGCAGAACGTTTTAACATTTTGAAGGATTTTGTACATTTTGGCCTTCAACATTGGGGATCTGATAAGAAAGGTATGTAGTATTTTCTTACAATCATGGACACATCCAACTTCTACATGCCATCTTGTAGGAGGAACTGCTATTGTTCCATATGAATGCTATTATAATTGATTTTAGTACAATGTCTAATTGCAAGCAACAACATCATTTAGCTTCCTCTTTTATTTATAAAATGCATTTCCCTCCTTTTCGAAATTAGTTTGAACTACATTTCAGTAATTAGTGTTTGTGCTAGTCATAATAGTGGTGCAAATTGGAACTGTTTGAGATGTTTAGGAAGTATATAACTGTTGACGAGTAGATTTGTTTTGGTTGTTTTTGGGCAGGGGTGGAGACAACTAGGCATTTCTTGTTGGAATGGCTTAGCTACACTTGCAGATATATACCAGTTGGGCTTTTAGATGTCATCCCACAGCGACTGAACTGGCGTCCACCCTCCTACTTTGGTCGTGATGACCTTGAGACACTAATGGCCTCTGATTCTGCGGCTGATTGGGTATGCTATGCTGCTAATATCCTAATATAGCTTACTAGCACCAACACTAAGGTGCCTACTCAATTTAGTTCTCTATTAAACTTTTTCCATCTGTGCAGATTCGAATATCTGAGATGTTGCTTGGCAAGGTTCCTGATGGGTTTACATTTGCCCCAAAGCACAAATCCAATGCTTATGACCGTGCAGAAAATGGCTGAGTTTTGTGTAGTACATTAATATGGGCGACTTTGGTAATGCTGGAACCAGGTGATGCCCTTTTTAACACACGTTAACGCAAATTCTAGCTGCTGCTTGGTTATCATGGAAAGCAAACGAGAGCTGTAACATTTCATTTTAAGGTTTCTATTATTGTTCAAGGCATGCATGGTGGCCGCAACCATGAATTTTGTAGCTGTTCACTCACTGTCTACATTTTTATTTGAAATTGAAAGTCACAACGAAACAAAGTTCTAGTCTTAATTAATGTTGTGGTTACTTGATGGATCAGAGAATGAGAATGATTGTTGGTGTCTACTTTCCGTAAAATCAATGGATAATGGGAATGAAATCGTGGATCTCACATGAATTTGAGATTGTAGAATAAGGATCTCGTTTCTTCCACTCCATTTGGGAATTTCATTTCTATTTCTTTTTGCAAGTTAAAAACTTTTTAATACCCTTTTATTATATAAATTGCTTATGAAGTATATAATTTTAATCAAAAACGATTTTGTAATTTGTAATTAATTCATTCTAATTCTAAAGCTATGTAACATCTTAATGAGAATATTACATATTTCGATTTTGATTCTTGCAACTGAAGTAAACATTTTATTCTAATTTTAAATTATTCTGATTTTAGATCATTCTGATTACATGCAAGTAAACGCATCCCAGGGCTGTCAATTTTCATCAACCCTTTTAATTGTTCAAGTGGTTTTAGGGTTTGGTAATTGATTAGTCCTCGGTTATTAGTTGATAATTATGCATTAGCCTAGCTTCTAGAATCTGTTCCCTTGATGCCATGTTTTCTCAACTTTGTTTTCCCCATTTCGGTTATTCACGAAACCGTTTTTAAGTCCAGCAAATACTATATGGATAAAACTATTAAACAAATGAGATAGGGTTATGACCTAAGTTTTATCTTATTTCAACATATTTAATAATGTTTATGATTGTTTAACAAGAAAATGTTAAATATTTAATGTTTATAGTTAGTTATTAACAAGAAAATGTTTAATATTTATGATTCGTTGTTGCCAAGAAAGAGCATTGAAAAAAGTTATGTCAATATTAATTATTCAATACAAAGTCCAAATGGTACTCCATTTCGTTAACAATGTGATGGATAAAATGGAAACAGAACACTAGAAACGTTAAAAGGACAAAGAGGATTGTCCTTTGTATATATGAAAAGCTAGTTGATATATGCTAAGAAATACACAATCTTCAGTGCACTTATATCTGTCATCAAGTTGTAAATCTAATAACACTTTTAATAGATTAAAAGCTGCAAAAACGGCAAAAAGAGTCAACAAAATTGTGTAAAGCTTTAACTCATCATCCAACAAAGCCAAAAAAAATTGCGTTGTGCATATCATGTTGAGATATGTGTTGCAAGGTCGATCACATATCTTTATACCCCGAATCCAATACCTGTTGTGTTATTCTCAAACAGTTTCATCTTGCCGGAGCCCCTGGACCCAACCGCCATCAATGGATTCGATGCTTCCGCTCAATCCATCATCGACAAAGTCACCGATGCTTTTCACCTTAACCTCCCTTGGCTTAACTGGGTAGTTCCCGGAGAAGCATGCGTAACAAAAGTCGGGAGAATCTTTGCCTAACAACCTTTTTAGGCTGCTGAAAGGTAGAAAAGCAAGCGAATCACACCCGATGAAGTCTCTAATTTCTTCAACACTCATCCTGTTGGAAATCAACTCCTCAGAACTTGGTGTGTCCACTCCATAATAACAGGAGCCAATGATTGGTGGGCTGGCAATTCTCATGTGAACCTCCTTAGCCCCAGCTTCTTTGAGCAGCCTCACAATTTTAGATGAAGTAGTTCCTCTCACGATCGAGTCATCCACAACCACGACTCTCTTCCCTTCCAAGACCCCGCGAACAGGAGAGAGCTTCAGCTTGACGCCAAAGTCTCTAATCTTCTGTGATGGCTCAATGAAGGTCCTCCCCACATAGTGTGATCTTATCAAACCTTGTTGAAACGGCACCCCAGCCTTCGCTGAATAACCAAGTGCAGCCACCACCCCAGAATCCGGCACTGCAATCACAACATCACACTCCACAGGAGCCTCTGTGGCGAGTATCTCCCCAAAAGCATGCCTAGACTCATAGACAGACCTCCCGAAAACAACTGAATTAGGCAACGCGAAATAGATATGCTCAAAGATGCATTGTTTGGGCTCCGGATGAGACATCAAACAAAGCGATTGAACACCCTCTTTATCCACCACCAAAACCTCTCCAGGATACACCTCCCTCTCATATGCAGCCTCAATCAAGTCAAGCGCGCAAGTCTCAGACGCAAAAACCACAGCCCCATTACTCCTCCTCCCCATAACCAATGGCCTAAACCCATACGGGTCGCGAACAGCAACAAGCTTATCCTCAGTTGCAAAAACCATAGAATAAGCACCCTCAAGCTTCTCACAAGCATCCACAATCCTCAAAAAAAAAGGCCTAGCTTTTGATATGGCGATCAAATGAAGAACAACCTCAGTATCAGAACTAGTATTAAAAATTGAACCGTTATCTTCAAGCATAACCCTCAAAGCTTTATAATTAACTAAATTCCCATTATGAGCAACCCCAACAGAGCCATACCTATACCCAGCAACAAAAGGCTGCACATTTTTCAACATAGAAGCACCAGCAGTAGAATATCTAACATGTCCGATAGCCATATCACCAGGTAATTGATCAAGTTTAGACTCATTAAACACATCAGACACCAAACCAACACCAGTAACAGATTGAAGAACATTGTTATTCACAGCAACAATACCTGCACCCTCCTGTCCACGGTGCTGCAACGCGTGGAGAGCCAAGTAGCACAGCCTGGAGGCCTCAGGGTCACCATAGATGCCCACAACACCACACTCTTCCCTAGGCTTGTCATCATCATCATAGTAACCAGAATCCACAGAAACCCCATCTGGGGTGTCCTGATTCGAGCTAAAAAAGTCAGAGAGAGGGTTCTTGGAGAAGATGATGGAGGGGTTCCTCGTGGGGTGTTGGCATGTCAAGGTGGGGTTTTGAGGGAAAAAGGGAGGGTTTTTGGAGGGTTTTTTTGTTGGGGGAGAAAGAGAGGGCTTTAGTGGGGTGGTTTGGAGTTTGGTTTTGGCTTTGGAGAGAGAGAGGAGAGGTTGGTGCTGGCGGTAGCAGCCATGAACAAATGAGACGCCGGTTGAGTTTGTGAAGAGACAACTCAAAGAGAGACAAGTGAAAGAGAAGACTTGAAGACTTTAAGTAGAGAAAGTTTCGTTCTAGGTTTCGAGAGAATCCAAACTGTTGTAGTGATTCTGTGACCTGTGGGTGAGCTGCCTCTATAAATAATAAGATTCTTGTTGGACTATTTTGTAATTTCATATTTTAATTGTATTTTATATATATATATATTATTTAATATTGTAGTATTAATGAGTGGGGATTTTTTTTTTCCAAAAATAGGAAATATTGTAATTGCTTAAATTGGTGAATGTACCTCATGTATTGTGCTATAATTAGGGTTTTATTACTGGTAGATCTTTAAAAAGTCATAGTTCTAAAGCAAGCACAGTAATTACAAGATATTGGAAATTTTAAGGCCTGGAGTTTATGAAAATCCCAGAGATTATATATATTTTTATTATAAATAAAAATGAATATATACTAATCATTTAAGCTATGTTTAGAATATGAGATTTGAGGTGAATTTGAGATTCAAAATATCTCAACTTCTCAAATTTCATGTTGAGAGAGTAATAGATGGGATTCCAAACCTGATCCCAAACTCCCTCAGATCCTCCTCTCATGGGAATGTTCATTCCCAACCAAAATGGTAGGATTTGATGGGTTTGAAAATTAGCATTCTATCTTTTTTTTTTTAAAAAAAAAAAATTGTTTAAAAAGCTTTTTAAAATTAATTTTAAGTATATTATAAAATATTTAAATTAATTTTATTTTAATTTAATCTCAACCTACACTAAATATAATATGATATAATTTTAATTCAATCTCAAGTTCTATCAGATATGAGACAGTAATTTTTCAATCCAATCTATTTCATTTCATTCTAATCCAATTCATTTCATTTCAATCCTGCGTGCTAAGTTATAAGAGTATGTATTACATTTAGGATTTTAATATGAAAGCATATTTAAATATTGAATACTATTTTTTAACTATCACTAAAACCTATGTTAAAACAAACAAACAAGCCGTCTCTAGGACAAATTATTGTTACCAAAAAGAATAGTTATCCTGTTAAAGTTGAAAACTTGCTCTTTACTATATTGGTAATCTTTTGGGTGTGTGTCTATATATATTAATTGAATTAGATCATTTTGATTTGTGCTATAAATCACTTGTTATTAACCAAACCGGTGGTTTTGGTTTTCGAATTTTGAAAAATGGTATGATTTTTTAATTATAAAAGCATATAGTTTGGTTTGGTTTATGGTCTAAGTTTATCAAACCCAGATCAAATTGTTACCAAATATTTTGAAGACACGTTTTATGTTATTACATATTACATTCAATATTTTTCTCTAAAATACTATATATGATACAAATTGAATTTACTACTTGATAGACCGTATATTATTTTATAAAATGAGCCCAACATTGGTATAAATTTTAAATAATATAATCATAATTACTAAAGCCCAACTTATATTAATATTTGTTAGATCAAACTAAACTAGACCGGACCAACTAATTTGGTTTAGTCTTGTCTTAAAAAAGAATTGGCCTAAAATGATCATATTTTTTATTGGGATGGTAATTTTTTGGTTTAGTACTGGACCAATTTGGACCATGTCCAACCCTAGTATCTACTCTCTATCCATATATGAGGATAAATGTACATATGATGTTGACTCAACGCTCTATATGTTGTAGGATTTGAACTTTTTGTTATAAATATAAAATAGTAATGCAATATTTGAACTATGAGTGGATGTGTATTATTTTTAAAATATTAAATTAGAATAATAATGGTGCACCCTAATTTGCCACTTATCTAAGAATTGGGCATGAATGCATGAAGCGGTTGATTGTATCATCTTTTAAGTAATTATTATTTTGACCAAAGACTGTTGGCAATTTAACACGTAGAGGAAAGGTAATTATAAATTGTTGATAACTTATACAAAATTGTGAACTGATTTCTTTTGGCGGCATTATATGTCACACTACATAAAGTGACCTATTGAGATTTGTTTAAGTGAAAATTACACTATGATTATTGATTACGATTGATTGTGAATTTATTGAAAAAAAATTAAATATCAAAAGATGCCTTATTACTTTAAGAGACCTTTTTTTTATTTTCCCTTTAACGTGATTCGAATGGTTTCTACGTACTACTACAATTTTGATCACATATGCTTCCATCTATATAAAATAAGTTTTTGATAAATCTTATGCAACGTAAACGATTTTTTACATTATTCATAGCAGATTGTGATATCTGTTGAACTTTGAAAAGGACATTTTACAATTTCAAGACTGAAAAACTCTTTAATACTATATATATATATACATATAGGGGTCTTGAACCATACAAGCTTTACCATCAATTTCTTTCGATGATATACATAAAGCACCCAATGCAAACTTTGTAAAATTAAAAATTACAAGTTGTGAAGGGTGAGGAGGAGAAGTCGCAATCCAAAGCTTGAAAAGCACTTTTTGCCTTCGCTTGATCTCTATATGCTGTATAAATCGAAAGTGAGTGACGAATTAACACAAACCAAGAGAAATGGCTAACAAATGTACGGATGCCAAATTTTGTGTTGTGTTTGACACACTCCAAGAACTAGACAATATAGTAGTTAATGCAAATATGGTTATATACCCACAACTCCAATCTTTGTTGATTCAATGTTCACTACTTAAATCATACTATATATCAACAAGGAAAGGAAAAAAAAAAAAAAAAAAGCTAATTTTTGCATGATGTGATTGTCGTTATAGAATGTTAGATGCGAGAGCGTAATAAAGATTCCAACAAAACCAAATTTTGTAGTGCTTTAATTTCCATCCAGACAATGTTTCAGTGTTTCTTCTTTTAGAAATTGATTAGATTCCAAAAAATAGAATGAATGTGACCTCTCTTCACTTTTGAATTTCGAGTCATTATAATTTATAGACATTAAATAAATTGGGACAATCTATATATATATATATGATGTATCTAAATATACGTATAAAGGGTTTCGTTATGGCCGCGCTTGGAAATGGATAATAATGCTTGGCATCTGAAGGCATCGTTAAATTTGTGATATAGATTTGCCAAACTTAATCAATCTAATTAATCTAGTTAATTTCTAACATGTGAAGTTTATATATATATATATATATGTGTGTGTGAAGTTAATAAATATCAAATTTATATAGTTTAGTGTGAGTTTTATAAATAAAAGAATCTAAGTTTTCGTTTTTTTATGTAGTTAATACTAACATGTGAAGTTAAATATTATATGTTTTTAAATGAAGTTTTAGAATTATGTTTAAAACGATTTTAAATCAACTAAGTTATACATACAAGAATCAAGTTTTCATTTATCTTTGTCATTTTTTTTAAAAAAAAATGAAAAAATGAACATTTATTTTTCAAATAATTCTATAACCGCTTGATTTTAATTTTTCAATGACATGGGTGTAGGTGAGATTGAAAAATGCCAAAAGAATGGGAATGGATGAGAGGTTGGGATTCCAAAAATCTCAATCTCATTCATTCTAATTGCTCACCAAATATGATATTCAAATAGTTTGAGATTTTTGAATCTCAATCTCATCCTAAATCTCATGCACCAAATACAGTCTAATATCATATTGGTCCAAAATATGGGCGTGACTCAATGAGGTAATTGGGCCATCTTTAAATAAAATATAGGGTGAGGCTATTGCCACCCATGAAATTACTTCTCATACCCAATTTTTTAATAAATTTTTAATTATAAAAATATTCATATCTAAAATTACTTTTTCAAAGGGTGTATAAAAATATATAAAATTTCTCAGAAAAAAATATATAAAATTTTAAATATTAATATCCGGTGCAATGAACAAATGGGTGTAAAAAATGCCAACCTAAAATATATTATTTTGACCTTAATTTTTGCAACTTTAATATGTAAGAAATAATTGATTATGATTGTTAAAAAAATATAATTATTATATTTTTGCTTTTATATAAATTTTTATTGAAGATTGTGAAGTTGCCTTCTTCGGCCGTATTATAGGCCATATCCCATATGAAACAAAAAAGCTCTACTGATATTGTTTAATTGAAAATTATGCTTGAATAGATATTTTTTATCCTTTTAATTTCAACTTGTTTCAAATAATTATGCTTTTTAGATTGTCACTTTACAAACTTTTTAACAGTGGGTAAATAGTTATTCAACATAAATAATTAAGGGCTTGTTTACTAACGAAAAAATTTTATGAAGGAAATAAATAATTTCTAATTTGTTACTATAATATTTAAAAATATATATATCAGAATTTACCGAAAATGAAATTTAATTCTTGCTCCCATCCAAAAATTATGTATCTTATTTTGACAGAATTTGATTCTTTTTTATTTTGATTTTCGAATTAGTAAATTATTCTAAAATATTTTTTTTCTTCCATTACTTTAAATTTAAATTTACCACATCATTTCAAATGAACTTTGTGCCCTTATAACTACACTTTTTTAAATATAACCAACAAAGATTTATTTTTCTAATGGTATTTATGGAACTTTAGCTAGTCTTAAACAAATGACAAAAGATTAAGGTGACTTCCTAGTAAACTCTTCACATCCATCATCATACATTGAAATTATCTGTATGGCTCAAGTTACTTTTCCCTTTTCAAAAATCGCATATTATACTGTATCTATATATGTATATTAATTTTAAAAACATTATTTATATTTTTTAGATATTAAGAATGATTATTTTATGAAATTTTTTACGTACTTTAGAATATTGACAGTTTCATTGAATGCTTATTACCATCCTACCCCATCTAAGATGCGAATCATCTTTGTCTTTTTTTGCCTTTTTGTGCATTGAAATGTGAAAGTGAGTGATGAATTCCCACAAACCAAGTGGAATGGCTAAGATGCCCAAGAGGGTGTGTCTCGTGTGTGTGTGCGCAAGTGGCACTCCAAGTTCAAGACAATAATGGATTCACATTGTACACCCACCACTTCGGTCCTCCTTAATTAATGTCCACTAGTCAATATCTAACACATGACATATTCAAACCAAGACAACGTAATAGCCCACTTGTTTCACCGGAAAAGATGGAAACAGCGTTCAATATCATTTGTTGAACAGTTGCTTAGCTCATTGTTTGAAGAAAAACATTGACTACAGTCGGTTTTCTTTTCAAAAAGAACAAATCTAAGACAATGAATCGAGTCTTTCACTAAAATTTTAATGGACTGCTTTATATTTAAATTGATTATACTCTGCCCCTTGTATATCAAATCATCCGTATAACATATAGAACGAAACTTTAGATATTTGATATCTTGTTTTTTTTTTTTTTTAATTGAAATTTCAATTCTATCGACGTTTCTGTTTGTGGTGAATAAAATACTATAGAATGTCAGATGCCTGGCTTGCCTAGGCACACTTTACAAGAGAGCTGCTGCTGCAAACTTTCTGCAGCATACAATTTGTAGACACGAAATGAGTCTAGAAGATCCAAACATCCCGTTAATTTAATTAGAGCCATACCACACAAACTTAATATGTCCATGCATGTTATGAGTATAAAAGCTTTCTGGTATAATCCTTTTAGGAAATCAATATCCACGTTAAATTTGTAAAGTTGAATGTTAAATTTGTGAAATCTTATAAGAAATCTATTTAGTTTTGGTCCAACTTATCTGCGCATGACGTTGTAAAATGCAGTGTGTAATGAATACTAGCCTAAGAAGTCAGAATACTATATTATAAAGTCGGAACATCTAATTCAAGTCAAAACATCTAATTCATGTTGCACAACTTTTATAATTACAGAACCGATTCTTCATTTTGATCTTGGAATCATAATAAAGCCTTGAACATAGAATCCAAGACATAAAGCAAATTACAACTTAGATCTCATTGAAAGATATACCATCATATTATACTAAACTTGGTATACTCATGCTCAATATAAGTATAAAAGCTTGATGTGAGCATAAAAGCTTTTGGTATGATCCTTTCTGGAGATTAGTATAACATCAAGTTTCTAAAGCAACGTTAAATTTGTGAAAGCCTTTTACAAAGCCTCTCTAATTTAATTAAACTGGGCTAAATGCTACATCTACGGAGTTGAACATGTAAATAATGTAATCCATTAATTTATCTCATCCCATATAATTTTTTTACATACTACTCTTTAATGGGAATGATTAAGTTTTTTACACACCACTCTTTAATAGGAATGGTTAGACATTTCTTTTGATCTTAAGGATTAAGGGTTCAAATCTCACTTTTACCTTAACACACAAAATGCGGGTAGTTTTCTATAAATTTAATTATCCCTCCCCCCACCACACACACATATATATACACACACATAGGTAATCTACTAATGTAGCATGAATTTTACAAATTACTGAATAAAATTTTTATTTTGATCTTGGAACCATGACAAAACTTTAGATATAGAGTCCGAAACATAAAATCATAATATACAACTAAGATTGCATCGAAACACTTACGATCATATTAAATTAAACAATCTGAAATTCGACATATAATATGATTTTTGTATATTATTATGGTTTGTAATACACCTCTAACAACAGGTTATTATATATATATATATATACACACACACACTCAAATTTCAAAAAAATAAGATAAAACATTGTAAAACATCAATTTTAATTTTCAAAAGAAGCATACATGCCCTATAGAGAGATTGTACATGACAAATAAGTAGGAAGCCAAAAACGACATCGTTTTGAAGTCTAAACGCATCGTCCCGAGTGTAGTCAAGTCAGAGTCCAATATTTAGGGCAAAAATCGTAGATTTTGCGGTCCCTTGTTCGTCTTCGTCTTCTTCTTCAGCCGATCGCATAACAAATCATCCGATGGCACCGCCGCCTCCCGGTCCCTACTCAGGCACCAGCACTCTTGCCTTGGTAATTCCTTTTTTTTTTTTTTACTAATTGACACTCGATAAGGGTTTTGTTTATCATCCTAATATTTTGATTCGTTTTCCTTCGAATGTGCATCACGTTTCGATCTTTCTGGTTGTATTGTTGTATTGAAGATGATTCCTGATCTGGGTTTTTGTGGGTATTGGTTGCAGGTGGCTCGTGTCTCTGCTTTCTCTTTTGGACTCGTTTATGGCAACATGAAGCTCAAGTATCTCAAGGTACTCATTTTCTTTTCTTTTATTCATTTTTTAAAAAATTAAATTTGTATTTTTAGTTTCATTTATATAACTGTAAATGTTGTAGCTAAATTTGACTCACATTTGTAATGTAGTCAGAATTTGGAGTTTTTTTTATATTCAATTTTGTTACTGTGATTTGGGATATATGCCGATAGATTAACACTAACATATGCATTTGCTTGTTTTATTATCGTTATCTGGGTGTAATTTTCGTGTTTAGTTATAGTAATTTATCTTCATTTCTTATGTTACCTTCATTTTGCTAAGAAATATAAGGTTTAGATGTTTGTTGAAAGTTTCTCCCTTGAAGATTTGATTAGACTTCAAGTTGTGCATAATCTAGAAAGGTCAATATGTAGGAGAAAAGATGAAGTATGGGGTCGAATTATGAGCAGTCCGGTTTAACTTTAGTTCCTAATGTTGTTTGAGCTGTGTAGATTGTAGTTTTGTGCCATTGTTGTTGTGTCGATGCTTTCTGTCTGTCAGTTACCTTGAGTTACATTATAATTTAGAAAGGTTAACGCGTAGGACAAAATATGAAGTAGGGGATGGGATTATGAGTGGACCGGTTTACTTTGTAATGTTGTTTGAGCTGTGTGGATCATAGTTTTGTGGTATTATTGTTGAGTTTATGCTTTTCAGTAGCAGTTATTTTTTTCATTCAAGTATGCACTAATTGATGACTATGGACTTCTGGAAGTGCTTACTGGATCTGTTGTTTTTCTCTTAGGCGAAGGCTAAGTCTCAGAAGAAAGCTGAAGCTAAGGCTCATCATTGAAGATGATGGGATCTGTTTTGTTTTTAAGTTGGGTGAATATTTGAGTTGATTTAAATGTAGAAATAATTCTTAAATGACAGTAGCAGTTTCTTGTTTTGGGCTTATGGCTTCTATAGACCCTGCCGGCTGCTTTGTATCTCTGAATTTTTTGAGAGTTATTCCTTTGAGAAAGATTTCACATGATTGGCGTCGGCTATTGTTGTGGATGTTTACCTCTCAAATTCAGTAAACTGATGGGAGATTTGTTGAATGATCATATCCTCCTCAGATTTAAATAATAAATCTTCATTACTTTTAGGTCCCAAAATTTTCTCTACTGTTTAGATATAATACTTCTTGATTTTTTATGCTGTTGAATATATTCAATAAAACTTCATAGTGAATGCCTTGAAACTTATGGTGATGAAGTTTTCTGTTAAGTATGTTCATATTTTCTACTATAACTTAACGTTTTATTTGGAAGATTGTTTGCCCCAGTCAGGTCTTCTTGGCTCTTAATCACCTTGTGAAGCCCCCAAAACCATGGCATTGTTTTGTCAATCCTTCCACTTGCATTGTTGGACTCTTGTTAGAAATTGTTTGTTTAAAGGGAAGAGTTGTACTTTCGATATCATGGTGAACACTTAACACAGTGCATTTTGCCTGTACTTTGTTCATGTAATTGTGCTCTGGACCTGATATATGACAATTCACAACATCAGGAAAACTATAACATCATGTTATATGTTCTGTACTGTAAACCATAATGATTCTGTGATTAACCAACTATTGAGTGTAACAAAATGATTACAGAAATCAACAAACAACCTACCTTAGTTTTCTTAGTTAACTACATATATTAGAGCTATGGAGAACCAGAAATACTTAAATGGCAGGCGTTCATTTACATGAAAACTTAGATTTACTTCTAAATTATCAAATATCAAAAATGCATCTAACTTCCACAATATTGTCACCTAGATTTGTATTCAATGTCAACAAAGCAACAGAAGCAATTACATAGTCCACACAATACAAAATTTTTGGATAGCTTTGTATGACACAGCATGGTCAAAGCCTATGCTTCAGATGATGACATGAGGCAGCCTTGCTTCTGTCCATGTCCATGATATGTTTCTATCTCCACCCTGCGTATATGGAGCAATAGTCTCATTTTAACTGCCTTGACCGAAAACTAAAGTGTACTAGATTTCAAAAAAAAAAAAAAAAAAAACTAAATTGTACTTGTGTACATAACAATAATATTGAAGTGTTCCTAGAAAATATACACCACACCAGTTCAAGCATTCAACATCAGTCACGCCTCCCCTAAGCAATTATACAATTCATACCTACATTTGGCACACAAAGACTGACCAATCGTAACACTATAATTCTGAATATAATGTACGGTGTTTTCACCGTGGATGTTCCAGTCACAAATAGGATGCCTACTTGCTTAGTCATCCCTACTTGTACTATAACAAGGATATGATAATGATCAAGTTAGATATTCATGTTTACATCGTAACTGCAATCATATGAAGGCAAAAAAGCAGTTAACAACTAAATTTAGTAAGTCATGCAATGAGATTAATAAATCAATGGTAATAAATTCAGTAACTTCAGTTAGACCGGAATTACTAGGAAGGACATAACTAACCAGTGAGTAAGGAAGGGCCTTCTTTAAGTCAAAAGCAACCGAAATGCTTAGCACCCAGGCAAGTGGCTACTTTACATATATAATGTCTTCATCGGGGTCATCGCCCCCCCAATCTGTCTCATCTTGAGGTAAATCAGGTGACTCAAACTGTTCTCCATCTTGACCTTTTCCAGCCTCTTTTTCAGCCTTTATCCTATCTAATATTGCAATTACCTGAAACAAAATGAATGTATGAGTATAAGATCAGAGCACAAACGGCTGTCTGCCAGCAACTACAACAAAAAAATGAGATCATTCATCATTATAAAATTCAAAATGGATACATGGCTATAATTTCAAACTGATAAGCTTTTTATCCTATAAAAAAAGAGCTTAGCCAGTTTTTATTGTTGATTCCTTCTACCAAGACAGAAGTTACTGATTGATAGGTTGGTTAAACAGTGTACACACTGGTTCAAATAGCCTAGCCCAAATTTGAGGCAAAACTGAATTTAGAGAAATCTTTATTTGACCAGTCCATCTGTTGTTTCAATACAATTGTGGGACAAATTACAATCTCAGTTTTGTTCACAGATTTTAGGATATTACAGTAAAAATACCATATGTTATATTGTGAGAATCAGTAACACCTACACATTCCAAAACATCCAAATATAAGGACCATGTACCAAATTATGTTTTCAAAACTTCATCTGAATAAATCAGAAACCTTGATAAACGTAGATAATATAAGAGCTCAACAGGAGAGTAAAATATAATTTACAAGGATTGTAATTAAGACTAGGATAGTTTTATGGAGCCATAGAAAATTTGCATGCTGCAAATACCATTGTTACATATCAAAGGCACTGCTGAAGCAAAACCGAAAAAAAAGATCCATGATCACAATTACTGTTTGCAACATTGTTATGAAAGTGTCTCCACGGAATGCAGAACTCAGATCATAACAATATCAATTCTACTATGAAGTCATGATCTTAGGAATGCCACATTATATACTTCATACATTGAATTCTTAAAAATAGAGATGATAAGTAACAACCATTTAGCCTTTATGTGCAAATACAAACTTTGAATTAGCTATTGATTAACTAACACAATGATTATATTCACGGGAAAGCAATCACAGAAAAAGAAGCACAACTCTCAAGTCCAGAAAAGAGATTTTTGGAATATAAATGTCAAAGAGAGCTGCTAAGTGATATCATAGATCACATTAACTAACAAGCTAGAAACACAATTGTGTAAACGAAAACAATCCATGATAAGTTCTTACCCTGCTTCCTCTCTCAAAAGATTCATCTTCTATGAACCGTATCTCAGGAGTCAGCCGCAGCTTCATGCGCCTCCCCAACTCACTACGAACATACTTAGCTTTTGACTTCAACCCAGCAATTGCAACCTCCTTACCTCGGTCATCCCCAAAAACAGATACATAAACTTTGACCACCTACAAGGTACAAACATAACAAACACCGAGTGACTCACTAACAAAACAACCAAACTTATTGCATTCCCACAATAAATCACCACATCAAAGAACTAAAGTCGAAGTTTAACAAACTCTACTTATGACAAGCTAATGTGTCACTAGTCGTTACAAGGCCATATATTGAAACAGATAGTCCCATAAAACCTCATTTAGAAACTGCAAATTTTGAGCTTCCTTACTATTACACCCAGATAAAGTACTATAATTGACACAAATAGATTAAATACATCAAAATAACAATAACCATATCTATTGTCACTAACTATATCTACAACAACAACAACAACAACAAGTCTTTCTAAGCAGACATTATAGCTCAACACAACTAAAACTTAAAGAAAAAAAATCATAACTTTCATATAAAACTTTACACAAATGCACCCACAAACAAAACACACAAACAAATCAAGAATATAAGAACTTTCCCATTTCAAATTTTCTCCACAAAAAAAAAAAAATATTTGCAAGTCAGCTGAGACTTCAAAACCAATAAAAATCAGAACTTTCATACAAAACTCAATACAAATGCATCCACAAACAAACACACAAACAAATCAAGCATAAAAAAATTTTCCCATCTCATATTTTCTCCAAAAACTGAAAAAAAAAAAAAAAAAAAAGATTACTTGCAAGTCAGCAGAGACTTCAACGTCACTAATAGTAGTAAGAGAAGACAAATAACGGTCAGCCCCCAAAGCAGCTTCGGGCAAGACAGCGAACTGCAACACCTTGTCTGTCAACAACATGTCGGAGAGCTCTCTCCTTATCTGCTTGGCCACCATCTTCACTCTCCGAGGATTCGCCATGCACTTCACTCTCATCCTTTTTGAAGAAGAACCTGTAAGCAGATGAATTGGGGCCGTCGATTGCCGGCTCCATAACGTTGAATGGAGGGTGGTGATCGATGGAGGAGTAAGTGGAGGTGAGGTTGTGTGTAGTAGAAGAGTGTTTAAGGAGACTAGTTGTGACATTGCTCCACACAAATCTTCTTCTTGTTGGGAGATTCTCTTGTTCTGGTTTTTGAATTTTTGTTTTTTTTTTTCCCTGAAGAATATTCGATGAATATATGTGAGGGTATTTTGGTAAAATAGTAGGTTTTGGTTGGTTCGGATAGGCCGGTTTGTAACCGCAGGAGGAGAAGGAGTATTGGGCTGAATTGGTGCGAATGGGAGGGCTCTTATGGGCCTTGGTTGAGGCCCATTTGAAAGTGGTTGTAGTTGGTTTTGTTGAACTTGGATTCTTGAATGGAAAAGGTTGTCAAAAGTTACAAAAGATGTATAGTGAGTTACAGTGAATCTTGGAATCTATAGATTTAATGTATGGCAGTAAAAACCAAGCTGAAATATGAAAAATCAAAATCACAAGTCAGTATATTTCAAACAAAAAAAAATCACAAGTCAGTAGGCTAAATAGGTTCGACGAGTAATGTTTATATTATTGAATGAAATTCTATGCTTGAAAGAAAATAAGACTATGACGAAAGTATGGTTAGTTCAATAGTTAGCAACTCGCACTCATGTTAAGTACATTTGAGTCATATTTCTTGAATAAAGATTTTCTATCATTTTTGTTTTGGCTAAATTTTTGATAATTTAGTAACATATCAATATAAAAAAATAAAGAATGATCAAGATTGTTATATTTTTTTTCTATCATACATCACTCAAACTTAAACTTTTTCTTTTGTCTTATAAGAAGCTTAGCAAAAACAAGAATTAAATATAGAATTCTTACTCCATAATAATTTCCTCTGCAAGTTGTATGTGAAAAAAATCAAGAAAAGAATTGGTAGGAATTTATTGTAATCTTTGGCAGTAGTTTGACAAAAATAGATAAGGATTTTTTTCGCTCGAAAAATAAGCATGCTTTTGGTAATTAAGAATCTTAATAGAAGTAATAAAACTTGATTTACGATTCATGATTATTATGTTTAATGAAAATATTTGAGAATCAAAACATGTGGACCGTAGATCCAAATTATGACTAACCTCTTGTTAGAAAATAAACTTGATTCTCCTCTCCAACCCTAGAAATTTAGTTCTTTTTCTTAATTTCATTTTTCACGGAGCACCATTCAATTTCATTCACGGTTAACAAACGCATCAATAGAAACTTCCCTTTATGAGTCCTGATTTTGTTTTTTAATTGTTAGATCGTTTCAAGTAATGGGGCATTTTAATTAATTAATTGATTATAATTGTTCTCTTCATAATATAAAAATAGTAGTAGATACAATTATATAAATCTTTGGTGTATACATATCTTCTGTTCCTACGGTTGTTGAACTGAACTGTTTTCGACCTTGGTTGTGTCGGATTGTGAGAAACAGAAGATTGAAGTAGAAGTGTATTAAACGAGAGAAAATAATTAAAATAAATCTTCATGAATATGTGGAGTTTGATACGGTGAGTTTTGAGTTTTAATAAAGAAATCATGGAGGTCCGGACCCGTCCGGTCAGAGTCAGACAGGTTTAATCAGTTGGTACAATAATTTATCAAACTAGTGTCTGCAAGTATTGAAATCATGTCTAGTGAGTATCATTTCATCAAGTACTTTTTAAGAAAAGTTGACAAGAATCCCCCTAATTCCGCTGCAAGAAACAAGAAGCCACAACCCATTGAAAAGCGGTTTACGGTGTGCGGAAGCACTTTTGGAGATCGATTGTAGATTGTGTTAATTGGAAGCAATCAAGCAAGAGTAACCATATGGTAAGCAGTAATGCCTATAGTAGTACCCCCCCCCAAACAAAGTGATTTCCTAGAGTTTGGTATTTTATTTTTATTTTTATTTTTTTACATTTGATACTAAATCAAATGACTATCGAAATTTATAAAACATAAAACTCTTAGTGTATGATCCAAAATATTACTATTAAAATTTAAAGAATCGACCCACATTTTAATGAAAAATTTTATTATATTTTGATAGTTCTAATGAATTTCGAACCTTACCCTAATTTGACAAGCAAGGGCAAGTGGATCAGAATTGCTGCCACTGCACCAACTTATCAAACTCTCTTGCTTAGAGTTTTTTTATCTTCTACAATCAACCACATGAGAACTTTGTTTGATATCATATCAACATATGTGATGTTTTTGTTCTTGTGCTTCTAAACAAGCTCTATGTGTTTTGAGTTGTTTACTCTTAGGAGTTATCATTCCATATATTAAAAATTCAGTTCATATTCTTAAGAGATTTAAACTACTAATTGTAGTGATTCAAAATGATTCAATTATGAAATCTGATATTGATGTAAATTAAAGTACGGTTAGGAAGAGGAGGTTATGGGGAAGAAAACAATGAACACCACATCGAAAACATGAATCAAACACATCATCTATAGGTTCGTAAATGGCATGCTGCCACCCAAATGAGGTACATTAAGAAGATTTTCAAGTTACTTTTTCCAGTAGTGTTGAAGTATTGATCTTAGATCACTAATTACTTTGATTTTAAATCGATCTTAGAATTAATTGTTCAAATTAATGAATTCTAAAGCAAACATAAGCTTGGACGATCTGTAGATGATAATTTTCTTTACTTTTAATGATGTATATATACATTAATTGCAATATATATACTCTTTAATTAGGAGATGGTGATGATGGTTGATTGCATGCATGCACGTGCATGTTCTCGGTCGACTAAGTCAGCCTTAATTGAACGTGTGTATGTATAATAGGATCAATAGAAAGTGTTTCTCATCCATTTTATTTAAGAATCACTGTTATTGGGCGCTACACAGTCGGTCAATACCTTCTATTAAATTGAATAAATCAAACAATGTAAAAATTAAAAAAAAAAAACGGTAGCCTTTCCAAAAAGAAAGCATTGAAATTTGAAAATAAATATACAATTTCTGTATGTTATCGGAATCCAAAAAACAAACACTAAAAAACAATCCACTTGCCATCAAAATTCAAAAAAGTTAAAATAAACAACATAATTTTTAATTTGGCTATGATGAGAAAACACTCACTCTCTCTCTCTCTCTCTCTGTAATTTATTGTTTTTGTTTGTAGATGAAGTGAGTATTGACCATGAATCCATTCACACATGGGAGTGATTGGTTCCATTTTATTATTAAAAACACAAAAAAACAAAAAAAAAATGATGGCATCGACTATTTGGAGTGTAACTTTTGATTTGCACTTCGTGCCCATCAAACAATAAATGAATTCTGTTAACCTATATAAAATTAAAACCACACCCAAAAGTGCCCTAGCCAACATAAATAACATTTATATATATATATATATGCTTCTTTTATCAGCAACATAGTCATGTATTCATAGTGGTTCCCATCAAACAGAGCAAAATTATCAAAGCATGCATTGACAAATTGCCTCTACATGGGATATATTTATCTTGCCATTTTGTTTTCTTCCTCTTTTCTTTAATTATCTTTAAAAAAAAAACTTGTTACAATAGATATAGACCAAATTTTGACTCGAGTCTATCCCTAACTAGGTCTTTTTTTTTTTTTTTTCAGAAAACTAACTAGGTCTTTTATTATTATTATTATTTTATAAGAATTAGGCTTTTTACTTATGATGAATAATAAAAATTTTATATGAATCGGTTAACCTAACTAGTGGCCACTGTTATAAGTTTTCAAGTAATCTAGCTACTAACCACTCTGATAGTCTTTGACATTTTGTATACATGGTTTTTTTTTTTTTTTGAAAAGAGTGTACATAGAGTTAAATATTTAATAATAAAAATACAAGAAGTCTCTCTAATGTCCCTCATGGTACGTATACGTTGAATATAAAGTCAAATTTAGCAAACACAACTTATTTAGTATAAAACCTCCTTGGTATTAATATTTATGACAACTATTGTGAAAAACTTATAATAATTAATATATATATATATCAAGAAAACTATCACCAACCTAAGCATTTGAGAAGAAATTTTGAATGAATTGGAAGGACCCATAACACTATATTTAAGCTTATTATATAGTACAACAATGAATTTTTCTCAAATACGTAATCTATCTGTCATATCTAGCTTTATTGTACAGATTATTTTGGTGGCGGTTAGGCGCTCCAACTAAAGCAAGAAAGCATGATGTTGGTTAGGTTATTAGGGTGGCAGTTAAGTGCTTCTATTAGACAAATCTTTTATGTACAACACACTGTTAACTAGCTGCCTAGGCTCCTGCCAACAATTACTTCTGCTCTCTACAAAAGCGCTTTTGAATTTCTCTATGACTGCGTTTGGCGCGCCAAAATGGATGGAAATTGAATGAAGTGAATTGGATTGGATTGGATTGGAATAGAAATTCACCATCTCATATTTGATAGAACTTTAGATTGAATTAAAAATTATATCATATCATGTTTGGTGTAGGTTGAGATTAGATTGGAATAAATTAATTTAATTTTTTTATTATATAAAATTAATTTTATAAAAAATCTAAAAACAAAAAAAAAAAACCAAATATTATCTCTCATAATTCATCAAATATCAAAAAACACACTTCATCAATATCATCATCTCATACAATTCAACATCATCAACTCACTTCATCAATATCATCATCTCTCACAATTCAACATCATCAACCCATGATTCATTAATATCATCAATCTAATTCATCAATATTATCATCTCCTATAACAATATATCATCCTACAATATCATCAAATCATCATAACACTAAAAAAAAAACACTAAGAGCAGAACCCAGAACCAGATGGTTCTGGGTTCATCATCGAACCTAGAACCAAATCGATTCAAGATTCGCCAACCCAGAACCATCTGGTTTTGGGTTCGTCGACCCAGAATCAGCATCTGGTTTTGGGTTTGCCTACCCATAACCAAATGTGTGATGAAGAATAAGAAGAGGAAGAAGAGAAGTTCCATAGATGCGTGATAAAAGAAGGAAGAAATGTGAGAGAGAGATAAATAGAGAGAAGAAAAAAGATATGAAATTCAATCTCATCTCACCCAATGACATGGTTATAAGTGGAATTGAAAAATGCCAAAAGAATAGAAATGGATTGGAGGTTTGGATCTCAATTTCATTCATTCCAATTGGTCTCGAAATATGGTATTCAAGTAGTTTGAGATTTTTGAATCTCAATCTCATCTCAAATCTCATGCACCAAACACAATCTATATCTTAATTTAAAGGAAAAATCCTAAAAAGTTCATTGACTTTTAATTGATTATCCATTTTCTCTCATGTAGTTTCATTTTTATTCAAAATTCTTTTCTACTATAAAATCAACAGATAAATTAATCAACAAATAAAAAAACAATTTACCCTTCAAATTTTTACTTAAAAATCAAATAATTATGAAATGATATTTTAAAATAAAAAATTATAAACTTATAAAAACTAATCTCCACCATCCATCTCATAGATAGACAGTGGAGATCAATACACCAAATTAAAAAATAAAAATTTGATAAAAAATAAAAGAATATAAACAATATTTTAAAATTAAAAAATTATATACTAATTAAAATTATCTCCGCCTTCTATCTTCTCCACCATCCATCAATGAGATGGATGGTGGAGATCACCCTATCAAATTTAAAAAATAAATTAATTAATAACTTTTTAAAAAAAAAAAAAAAAAAAGAAGTGAAGATTCCAGATTGGATCTCCACCGTCCATCCAATTTTGATGGACGATTGAGATCCAATTTAGATCTCCACTAGCCATTCCTCCAACATCATCATCATCAACCTTCAACATATATCAACCCACGTTTCCTATCATTAATCTTCCACAATCATCAATTATTAGCACAGCACTATCAAAATAAAAAACTCAACCAACAGCAATCAATAACCCAAAATATAACAATCAAATAGCAAAAAATTACACCACAACAAACAATAACCTTAAAAAGAAAATACAATCGAATGATGGAGACTCTAGAGATCCAAACTGGGTCCCCAACGTCGGAAACCCAGTTCGGGTCACCCCAAGATAAAGAGACTCAAAGTGGGTCTTCGACAATGGGTACCCAGTTCGGGCCTCCATCATGGAGACCCATTCGACTGGAGACATGAACTAGATCCCCATTGTCGGAGACCTAGTTCAGTTATCTTTATCTTGGAGTGACCTGAACTGGGTCTCTGACAATAAGGTCCCAATTCGGATCTCGATTGTGGAGACCCAAATAAGAGAACTTGACCAAGGTCTCCCAAGATGGAGACCCATTTGGAGACTCAAACTGAGTCTCCATCGTCAGAGACTCAGAATCGGGGTCTCTACTATTTCGTCGTTGTCGATCCACTGTAAATCTAATCGAAGATAGAGAGAAAGAAGGGGAAAAGATGAGAGAGAGAGAAGACAACATGAGAGAGAGGAGTTGTGTGGAATTTTTTTTATTCTTATATATTATTTTTTTATTATTTTTAAATGAAAATATTTTTATAATTTTATATTTAATATTGTTTATTTTGATTTTTGATATTTTAATTAATATTTTCATTAAATTTTCCTTTTTACCCTTGGAGTTGAATGGTCAATTATATCCATTTAACGGAATTGTTACCATCAAGAGTATTATCATCATTTCATATGCTTTTCAAGAGATATTTTGGGTATTTATTCAAAAGTCAGACTGTATTTTAGATAAAAACTAAAATTATATAAGAGAAAATGAATAATTTATCAAAAATTACGGATTTTTTTGGGATTATCCCTAATTTAAAAACACGGCATGCTTAGATCCAAAATAACCCATCTAATCAGTCCATAAACAGGCCCCAGCATATATTCCCTAAATCTTATATTATTTACTATTTCAATCATGATTACTGTGTTAAAGATATCGAAGGGGACAAGAGATCATGGGATTAGAAGAAAACCCAACAAAAATTATATATATTTCATGTATGTAGAGTATATTAATTTGATTTGTCATCTTCATTTTTTTTATCTTTCAATTTTGTTAGTTGATGTGCATATATAACTAACTACAAATACTATGTTGTTGCTCATTGTTTGGTCACTAGCATTTAAAGTGAACGTTTTTCTTAATTTATTCACCACAGAGAGGAAATTAATTAATATGATGGGTCCGGTTTTAATTACAATATTTATATCAAATTCAAGCAATTGGTTGGTGGCAAATGTGGCCTTTACACGTACCATAAAGTCCTCTTTAGCTGTGATAAACTAAAATCTAATTTAAATTAAATTAAATTAAAAAGAAGTGTGCAGAAAAATATATATATATATATATATATATAACATAAGTAAATTTCATAATTTTAATAAGGCAAGCACATCACATCATCATAATATAGATTTCACGTTAATGTAGTTAAATACCCACTTTTTTAAAAAAAATTGTAAAAAAATTTCATACCATACGCATGATTAGATAGTCATTGATTAATATGAACAAAGTTAATTTTATATGCCTAATCAGTGTGTTAATAAAACAAAACCATTTAAATATATAGTCATATAAATGAGGGTTTCAGTTTCCAAAACATTTTGCACAAAACTTATCAAAAGCCTCAAAATTTGTTAGAGCAATTTTGAAACTAACAACACGTATATACATTAATTTAGTTTGAATTAGAAGGCAAGTCAATAATTAATATCAATATATTGCTCAGAAAATAATTAATATCGATATAAATGAATATATATGTATGTGACAATATATGATTGGATGAACACATACAATCTAAATTAAATAATTTGGTACGTCGTCGCACAAATGACCCACTAAGAAGACCAATGTTGATAATTACTATGATTAGCACATGCACTTGTCTTGATCAGAAAGAAAATCTGCATGATAATCAAAATGGGGTGGAGACAAAATTAGTCAAGGCCATGGAAGTAGTTCTACAATGTTTTGGGACCATATGGAGGTCTTTTGCATTTCAAAGACAAACAGAATCTAAATCTAATCAAATCATACCATTACATTACAAAAAAAAGTAAGGCAAAAATATGACACTAATTTTCCTATGTTGAATTTGAATTGAGGCATTTGGATCCAAATCATTAGCATGCAAATTTAATATGGTAATGTTCGGAACTGCAAGGAATTTTTTCAAAAGAATAGAATACCCATCAATGTTTCTTTATATATATATAAAACTTTGCTATAATTATACAAACCCTAAAAACAAATCATACATACAATTGGGATTCCTTGTCGAAAATATTTAAATGTCGATTTATAAGTAGTGTAATTAACATGGCAATGTTTGAAACTGCTAGGGATTTTTCAAAAGAATAGAATAACCATCAATGTTTCATTTTTATATATATGAAAAAACTTAATTATACAAACCCTAAAAACAAATAATTAATGCATACACTTGAGATTCCTTATCGAAAATATTTAGGGGGTGTATTCAATGAGTTTATCGGAGTTTCATGAATTTTTTTTTAAATAATAGATTTTTGTGGAATTCACAAATTTCATAAACTCTATATTGATTTTATTAGAATTATTTAAGAAATATAATGAAATTTGTATGAGTATGATAAGATATTTTATAATTTTTTTTTCATAAAAATCACTTTAAAATAAATCCAAATTCATTCAAATTTACCTCGTAAGTGAAATCAGTAATCTTTTGAATACACCTAGATTTCATTAGATTCCATACAATTTTAAATTGAAATAAATTTTAAAATTTAATGGATTCCATACAAATCTAAATTGAATACATTTAGATTTCGGTAGAATTCATTCAAATATGAATTGAACACACTTAAATTTTTAAAATATTTTAAATTCCAATAAATTCTAGATTGAATACACCATACTAAGTGCCAATTTATAAGTAGTGAAATGATAATGGAATATCGAGATCGAGCTTCATAACAAACAAATTGAGGGATAATTTAAGTTTCCAGCTTTAATTTTGAAGAAAAGTGGCAATATTTTTAGGGTACTTATAGTTGAAGAAATTTAGGAGTTTTAATGATAAAAAAAAAAAATTAAGAAAATAAAAATAGATAGATTCTCTATTAACTACATTAGATACTTACAATCTTGTGTGATAACATAGCGGGTATTTGCAACTTTGGTTAAAAGTCATAGTCCCCGCGCCTCTAAGTGTTAGTTCTCACCCTATAGCAATCCCCATCAATTTATATGGATAGTCTCATCGCTCATGTGTAGGTCACTCTTCCATTTTCGTGTGGATCAATTTTTTCTATATAGGAGTAGTTTTTCGTATTGCACCACTAGTATTCTATTTCGGTTGATCTCGGATAGTTTTTTGGACCAGTTCTAAAAATAAAAAATTTAAAAAAAACATTGTGTGATAACAAAAATCCTAAGCGCATCCAAGTAAAAATATTGTAAGATTACATGATATTTTTTCGGTTGGATACTATCAAACGTTTCTTATATTTCCCCTAAAAAAATGTTTTTTATATTTACAGTGATTTGTTGGAGTTAATGCAAAAGATTCCATGAGATTTTTTGTTTGAATATTATCAGCTGGTAAGGTTTCAAAAAAAATGAATAAGGTAGTCCAACTCCTTTTATTTTTAGTGATTTGTTGAAATTAATATATGGAAATATTATTTTAGGATAAAAACATCTAGAGTAGAAGTTTAACTATTTCTATGAGTATAACTTTCGATTACTATGTAATTATTAAAAAAAAAAAATTCCACAAAATTAATTCAAAACCTTACTATGTGTTTGTTGTAAGGGATTGGATAGAGATTGAATAAATTCCAATTAAATCTCTTGTTTGGTGATTGTGTGGAATTGGAGATCTAACGCCGTGCAACCATTTTTTATCCCACCAACATGGGATACTTTTTTCTTTTTTTTTTTCTTTTTTTTTTTTAAAAAAATACCTAAACTCTTTTTTTTCTTTTCTCATATTAATTACAAAACATTATTTCTAAAAAATATATATAACTAAATTTATTTTTAATTCTATTTTTATATACTTTTTTAAAATTTTAAAAATATATATTTCAATAATTATTATAAAATAAATATTATTTTAAAAAATTAATTTTAAAGAGTTGGATTTTACTTTTTACAATAATATTAAAATCTTTTAGTTTTATTTTATAAAAATAATATAATACATAATTATTTTTTGTCCAATCCCATAATACATCAAAGAATGGAGAAATATTATTTTTAATCTAATTTCATATAGTATCAAACATATATAACATTAATTTATCCAATCCAATCTCATCTCATCTAATCTCATCAAAATAATCTAATTCAATCTTGCATATCAAACAAGACCTTACCATAAAACAACATGGACCTCAATTTAAAATACAAACTCTTTTACACACACCAATATCATACTCAACATAGACCTCAAATTTTCAATTTCAACACAAACCCACTTGTTTAATACTAAATAATATATGAGTAATGTTAGGTTCCTCAAAAATTTTATCAAAATAATATAACATGAGAGTTATTAAAATCTCGTAAATAATAGGATAATATGATAATTAATAAGATATTGATAACTCATACATCACATCATTTAAACATAGATTTAAGTAAAATTTTTGGGAAGCCTACATTATTCATCGTATATTAATTTTCTCACTAAATCACACTCATCCCTTAATTAATTCACTTGAGACAAAAATCTTTCGGCCCCAAATTATGGTTATCATTTTCAACCAATCATTAAAAAATATTTAAAAATTAAAAGAAAAATAAAACACAATCATCTAGAAATCAATAAAAATGCAAAGACCACTTTGCCCTCACATGGTCTTGACTCCACTTGGCACACAATCTCGTAATTATCTCCAACTCCAAGCCCTCTTTCACTTCCCTCCACCCTTAAATAGTTTTCACGCTCCCCACTTCCTACTCCCCCCACTCACCAACTTCGAATTTTCTCTCATTTTCTCTCACTTTCTCGGAATCTTGAAGTTTCCCGGAAAATTTTTCAAAAAAATGTCCAAGTGCAACAAGATTCGTCACATTGTGAGGATCCGCCAGATGCTGAGGCAGTGGCGGAGGAAGGCGCGGGTGACGGCCTCCTTTAGAGGGTCATCGGCGTCGGCGGCGCCGTCGGACGTGCCGGCGGGGCACGTGGCGGTCTGCGTGGGTGCCGGGTGCAGGAGGTTTATCGTGCGCGCGACGCACCTGAACCACCCTATTTTCAAGAGGCTGCTTTCAGAGGCGGAGGAGGAGTACGGGTTCAATCACGTGGGCCCCCTCACGATTCCCTGCGACGAGTCCACTTTTGAAGAGATCCTTCGGGTCGTGTCCAGGTCCGAGTCGGCTCGGTTTTCCAGTCTTGAAGATTTTCAGAGATGCTGCCACGTCGGCATGTTGAGTGAATCGAGGCCGTTGCTTCCCGGTTTTGCTGATAAATCAGTCTGTTGAAGTCTCTCAAATAAAAACTAGTCAGTTGAAGTTACTCGGACTGAGTGGACTCGGACGAGTTACCGAGTTTGAAAGACTAACAAAGGATTTATTAATATTAATATTAATATTATATTGAGTGGGTAGGTTTGTTCTTTTTTCTTTTAATATATATTTTTTAATTTTTAGGTATTATATTAAGTGTTTTTTTTTTTTGGTGGGGAGATGGCTACGATTAGGTGGTGAGTCATCCCGAGTTGAGTTGGAGGAGGCTTGTTGAGAGTAATTTTATAATTATCTCTTGTAAATTTTGTGATTTTTAATTGATTGACTAATTGTAGGAATTGCTGGGATATATAAAAAAATTGTAACAATTAGTAGTGCATATTTTGATGAAAATTATTCTCTGATTTATTGTGTTCAATTTTTCTGTTTGACTTGGTAATTTTCTGTGAAGTGATTTACGTGATGAATTTTGTTTAATTTAATGGTATAATATTAGGTCAAATGGACCGTTGAAGTACAATCTTTGCTTTACGAAAAAGGAGACGATCAACTTTAATACATGGAAATCTTAAGCAGATGATCAACTTTAGTTCATGAAAATCTTAACTTTTATTTTTATAGATAGGATTTGACTACCTCAAGTGATTAGATAATCTTATCCATCAACAATATTTATTGGATTGTTATTAAGTGGTTAAATATCAATGCATTTTTGACGGAATTAATTTCGTTCAAAATAATTTTTGTATTTTTAAACCCGAGTTATTATTATTTTTTTCCTGATGTTGGAAAAATCATCATTTTTTTTTTTTTTATGTTTTAGTAATTATCAAAACATCTTTTACTGTTATATGTTCCGATGTCATCAACCTTTTAAAAAAATAAATTTAATATTTACTTATATTATTATTAAATTAATTAAAATAATATTAAAATTTAAATGAAGGTTAAATGTTGATGTTATGACACAATTTTTTTTTTTTTTTTTTTTAACATCAATATAACAACATATGTATTTTGATATTTGAAACATAAAAAGAGAAATAAAAATAACGATTCCTCGAATCTCAAAGTAGAAAATGATAATAACTCTTTTAAATACTCGTGTTGTGTAATCATCCGAACAATACGGGGTCTCAATCACCAAGCTACATTCAACCGTGGTTAACAACAATATTATCACCAAGTTAGGCTCGGGTTGAGGGTTGGTTAATAACAATATTGTCTAGAATAAGCTCGGCAAGCATTAATATTTCCTTTTCTCCGTTGGTTAATAAAAATATTGTCTAGAATAAGTTGGGCAAGCTTTCATATTTCTTCTTTTTCTCTTTTAAAACTGATATATTCTTTCATTTTCGTTTTAGTTCTTGTTCTCTTTTAAAACTGTTATATTCTTTCACTTTCATTGTAATACCAAAAGAATCAGAATTTATCAAATTTATTGATATTAAATATTATATATATAAATTAAATATTTATTCCATAATTTTAAGTGACGATATATTTATTCTCATAATATTGGTAAAAATACCTTCAAAATTTTATTGGATTTATTAAATAGCTATTTTTATAATTGGAAATGAGAGAAATTGCTCTTATAATTTTGAAAATATCACTCTCTAAGGTGAAAATCTTTTTTAATGAAAGCCATAACCAACCGAATCTTTGGGCTAATTATTACTTAAAGAGTAATTACTTGAAAGCACTACAAAAGTGATGCATACAAAAAAGAGTAAAACATGTCATGCCGCAATAAACAATTTTACTAGTACAAGATTTGGCTAGACAAAAAAGATCAAGGCAGTACATTTTCCGTGGAAGAGTGATGAAAAAAAGTAGGAAAAGTGAACTTAGTGCTTCTGCTTTTTGCTTCTGCTTTTCGCTTCTGCTTTTCGCATCATCACATTCCTCTTCCTCCAATTACAATAATTTTGCGTGGCCTTTTATCAACCCCCACATCATTATTGCCTATATAAACAATATCATTGTTTATTGTTAATTGTGTTTATGTTGATGATTAAAGTGCTAATCAATGTATTAACTAGTTGGGATAATTAAAAATAATGTTAGTGACATTCAGGGTATGACCCAACTTGGGCGTTCAAGCTCCAAAGAGTCAATTTATTAGTCTTTCAAAGTGGTAATATGCTTTGAAAAGAATTTTATTGATGTTGGCTCAATTAAAGGTTAGAGTTGATGCTATTAGTATGATTAGTTGTTTATATATTGGCTAATACCTTAGCATGAAGTTGTTAAACATAATTTGGCCTAAACAGAATCTTTCTAATTCACAAATTTTGTTTTGTATAAGAATCTTACCCTTTGAATATAAATGCGTTTTAGATTTGTTACTAGTAGTGAAAAAAAATGTAAAAGATATGAAAGGAGTTTGATTTTGTGGTATGTCTCTTAAATATTCTCCATAAAGGTTGTGGATTTGAGTGTCTTTTTTTCTCAAATCATAAATTAATTAAAATAATTCAAAAAATGATATAACAAAAAAGTCTATCTTAATTGTGTATTAATTTTGTCTTACTATGACTTGATAGTAAAAAATGCTCGTTTAATCAGATAATGTTTCATGTTCGAGTTACTACACTACATATAACATTTTAGATTCGAGTCACTGTACTGCATATATATGACATCTGAAATCCTACCTGCTGTCCAACAACTCAAATATATGGTATTTAAAATCCAACATGCCGTGCAAACGACTTAAATATAATAAGATTAATAATAGTTTTTTATTTTTATTTTTATTTTTTTTTAAAAACTATTAATTTACCCAATAGATAACATATGAGTTATCAATACCAAATAATTATCACATAATTTGTATGATGTTGATAACTCATATATAAATTTAGAATTTTTTTTTGAATAATCCAACATTACTTTTTAAAAAAAAAAAAAGAAAAAAAGAAAAAAGAGTGGTGTAAAAATAATAAAGACTGTGTATCAGAATCACATTATTCCTTAAAAGCAGATGAAAGTTGTTTGTTTGCTTCAAAATTAATCCTTTAGTTTTATTTCCTCTCCATTGATTAGATTTGGGTCAAGACGGAAAAAAGAAATAGGAAGGATTATATTATATTTCACTTTTTTAAGCTCACTATCCAAGCACTTTGCATGAAAATGTTATAATTAAGATCAATTGATAAGGCTAGAATCCAATTATGACCCACCAATTAAGCAGGATAAGGGGCGACAACCATGACTTTAGTTAAACCTTTTAATCTTGTCAATTAAAAGTGAATCAATCTTTTTAATGAGACGTTAACATATGTCTATGGCTAGGAGGTTTCATCATTAAAAAATAGACACAATTGGGATCTGTTTTCTTATAAAGTCATAGACATTTAATTCAAGGAATCAAGTCTCCATTCCATCAAAGAGGTGGTGATCAAGAGTACTATATAACAAAATTTTAATTTATTTAGTTACACGGTTTTACTATTGTTTATAAAGGATCATTATCAAGTTTTCATCTTCTAGAGAGGTCATTAATATGATATATTATATATTATTTTTTAAACTATTATAAATTCACTAGTTCAAGGAAGGAGACATGATTTGAATATATAATCTAATTAATGTGAATATAACAAGTTTACAAATGAATCATCTTAACTTCTGTAATGATTTGTTATGTATATGAATAATATGAGTGATTTAACCATAAATAATGAAATGAGATATTAACTCTTGGTTGAATAGTTATGCATGTTATTCTTTACATTGGTGATGACAATTAAATACCGATGTCAGTTTAAAAAAAAAAAGATAAATACAAAATAATGTATGATTTTAAAAACATCATATAAATATCTAAATGAACTCAAATAATGTCTATGTTTTGTGGCTAATCATCATATCCATGATAAGGGTGCATATAATTTAGTATATATATATTTTAATCCTGATGGAGATAACCTTTCATTGAATTATATTGAGAGTGAAAGAAGTTGGAATATTCTTAGGTTAAACTACTATATATGATAATGTGGAATGGTTTTATGTGTCAAACAATTCATCAATTTGAGACATCGGAAATCATGTTCATATATGTTCAAGTAGCATAGTGGCTGATTAGCCTGAAGTGATTGTATTCTACCAATTGTGTTAGTGAATGTTGTTTTCACATCATGTGATGTGGAAGATGATAATACTAATAGCTGTAGTTGGACATTCTATCTTAATTTTTGTTAAAATCATGATAAAAAGGTTGATGGTAGCAAGCCAAGCAGGCAAGAAACAAAGCAAAGCAACCTTTCTTTCTTCATGATGTCTACTCATCAAAAACAATGGTGGTTTCCATCTATCAATTCTTGTTTTGAGAAAAAATGCATGTGATATGGACAGAACATTCCTGTGTTGGAGGACCCAGTCTTTACCAACACCAAAACGGCAAGTAATCCATGTGTTTTGGATCCAAAATCCGAATTGTGTAAGACATAATAAAATTACTTAAATTTATTTGTTTAGTAATCTAATTTAAGTGAACATTAAAAATAAGTTACAATCAAAGCTACATAAAACAAACAATAATATATATACATATATATATATATGAAAATTTTGAGATTTAGGTGAAACTCTTCACCGTTATTCGATGGATTAATGTTGCATCAAAACATAGTTTGAAGGAGTTTATTCTCACAATAAGAGGATAAAACTACTTATACATGTTGACAAAATTAAATAATATTTGTCAAATCAAATAATATTTTTGCAGTTCGGATATTTATAGCCTATAAACGGAAGATAATTACTCTCATAATAAGGAGACAATACTATCAAAATCAAACAATATTTGTACAGTTCAAATATTTATAACTCATAAACGGAAGACAACTAGTCTCATAGTAAATATCTATAAATAAGAGACAATTACTCTCATATGCTAAAAAATGCATTTGGTGAAAATTAAGCCTTTTAACATTTTAGTAAATGAGGAGGTGTTTAATCACCTTTACGGATAGGTAATGTGCTAATATCTTTGAATTTCGATACCAATTAATGTAAGATATATGTAATCAATTTGTACAGAGATAACAATTGACTGAAAAATATCGATGATTTGGAATTTATGTAACTATTAATGCCAATCTAATATAATTGATAGGAACGTATTAGATGATTTGGGTCTTATCTCAGTAGGGGTTGAGTGACAGGAACAAATTTTTCTAACCCATCGCTTCAAGAAACTATAAAGTCCATGTAATCTGCCCATATGAGTCGAGGCAATTCAATCAAGTGATGGAACCTTAAGTTGATGTATACATATACACATGGGTTGAGTGAGGCACTTTAGAAAACGCAGGCACAATATTATTAGTCTAGAGATAGACCTCTTCTGCGGTAATGATTTCCAGCCTTATAAGTCTCTGTACATCGACTCAGACCATGGAAACACGAATTGACGAATACCGGTTTGAAAAATGATAAAAATGAATGCCCCACAAAACATGCCTTAATGAGAAAACATGAATACTGGTCTAATTGGGCTGTAATCACGGTACTCCACATGGTTTAGCAGTAAGCTTTCAGACTAAGTAATACCATCCTAATTATGAGTTTCAATCACATTCTTCTTTTTTCAACTCCCAAGATTTATTTTCTTGTAATTGAAAAACACTATTCGAGGAGAATAATCTCTGTAAATATAAATTTCTTTTAAATTTAGAAACAAGTGTACCTCCCAACACACAGAGTGTAATAGCCAATCTCAACAAGTCTAGACCCAATGAATGGGTTGTAGATAGGGTCCAAAATAGCAAGCTCAAGTATTAGGCCAATATCTAATCCAACCCAAATTAAAGTCCCCAACCAGTGGTAACGCTTGGTCCGACCAATCTAATATGAAGGTTGACCTGTTGAATTCGGAGATCCGTTGATTGGAAGTAAAAACGAATGTTAGTTACTATTAAATCCAAAAGCTTAAACTGCTAGAAAAGTATCAAACTATAATATTTAAGACTTGAAGATGACACGTGACACACCCTCTCACGTGTGATGTGGACAAATGACAGATATCGGACACATGTTAAACGTCCACTATCGTTATAACATATGCAAAAAAAATTTGAGATAAAAAGAGAGAGATAGTTTGAACCAGAGACTTTCAAGCTTTGATATCATGATAGTTACTATAAACCCAAAAGCTTACGTCCAATTATAATATTTAAGACTTGAAGTTGACACATTGACACGCTTCTTACAGTATAATATTTGTAACAGAAATTTCCGATAAAGGAGGGAGAGAGAGTTTGAATTAAGGATTTTTAAGCTCTACTATCATGCTAGTTATCACCAGACCCAAAATCTTAAACTAAAAGAAAATAATCCAATTATAATATTTAAGACTTAAAGTTGATACATTGACAGCGGACATCAAGGTAATGGATCTTTTAATCTCAGAAATTGTTACAGCTCAACAACAGTCATCTCCCCTCTTATGGAAACAGAGTCACCAGACAGGAAAGAGATTATCTATTCATTATGCCATTACTCTACCAAATTCTTCATGGATACTCAACAAACACCACGCTATCTATTGCATGACATCTTCTTCATATCTAAACCATCTCATCATCTCACCATCACTTGTTGTTTACAGCTGTTTGTCATACGCACATTCTTTGCATTTTTATCTACTTTCGTTTATCATTCTAAACTCAAGCGTCGAAGTATCTTTGGTCGATACCACATTGGTGTCAATGTAACCTATCCTTCTCGTTCAATTTTTTACAGGCTGCTAGGTCCAAAAAAGCTGATCGTAGAGCCAAGTTTACACGTCAGTAACTGTATAAATCAATCCACTACACACACAAAACCAATCGAGTTATAGGTTTGTTAGATTTTACTAAAAGTTTAAAATCAAATATTGTATGCATGGTTAAAAAATCTATTTCATATCATGATATCAAATAGAAATTTATTTACTTATATATATATATATATATAGATTGATAAATAAGCATGGTGAGATTGTGACTTAAAACTTCTATCACAATTGTAGAAAGAGTGGTATACATGAGATCAAACACTATATATGTGATCGACATTGAAAGAAGATTTATCTATATATATTGATAAATATGCATTGTGAGATGTAAACCTCTAACCACAATATGGAAAAGAGGTATACACCACTTAGTCAAGAGTTGATTATTCAAATGAAAAAATATATATTATTTTTAACATGAACGAAACCTATAATTGATAATTATAAAAACAAATAAATCTTAATCATATACTAATGATAATCATCATCACAATCATAATTTTTGACTCACCACAACAAACTTCAAAATAGCAGGCTCGAATCAGTAGAGAATCCGAGGATTTCTAAACCTACCCTAATAGTATCTCAGGCCGTGGATTCTGTTTGTGCTACACACAAATGGTATGGGGTCCCCCCCAACATTAGGGCACTTGGCTAGTTGGGCCACTATGGGCTTGACCGAGAACGACCAAAATTAAGATGGGATAGTCCAGAGTCGGTCATCAATTGTACTTCATGAAATGACTACAATTCTGGCCCTCCTTCACGATCCTTTTCCTTAATCACATCCAAATTATCATAAAAATGAGGCCCTTTTTTGAGGCTCCATTTTATGTTTTTTCCAAACAAATGCCTCTTTATTTTTGTATTTATTTATTTATTTTTAAAAAAGAAATTATGCCTCTTTTATCTCTTTGAGCATTGTGGCCTACATTAAAAAAAAAAAAAGAAAGAGTCTTTCATGATTTAGAAATGTTTTTAAACAATGAGATAAATCATATAAAAATATCATAACTACATAATTTAAATGTTAATATATCATAAATCTTATTAATCTCATACTTAAATATTATAATTGCATTATGTTCTATCAGTTTTATATTTTGGATCTAATAGTTAATACAAACAATAAAATCTTTTAAAATATAAATCAATTATGTGTTATTGTTATGTATAAGATGGTTTGATCTGACCCGTTAAACACATTTAATCTTTATGCAAATAAAATATTTTTCTCGGGTGGCAGATACGTGGACCCTATATGGGGGCAGCGATCACGTGCTTCTCACTTCCAAGTCAAGGTGTTTTCTGACCAATGTTACACTGAGGCGATGTTATCAAAACAATGATAAAAATTTAAATAAAATATTTATTTTAAAAACACGATGGTCATGGACAGGCCCAGTACAGATTCGTACCTTTTTTAATAAGACAATTTTGCCTCTACCGTTGGCTTTTAATTCTCGCCGGCTAAGGCTTCGAAGCCTCACGAAGTGTTTGGGGACAGTTTTGGTATAAGATTAAAAGAATACTCCTTCTAGAAATTGCTGTGGCCAAAGCAACTTGTTTAGGACCATTGTTAGGTAGGATGAGACTAGGTTTGGACAAATTTTTTGTCAAATCTCATGTTTGATCCAACCAAATACCATTTACTAGATTATTCTAACTTTTTTCCAACAGTATTTTTAACCCACTCTAGTGGGTTAAATAAAACCCACGTAAATAAGTGTGTTAATTTTATCCCACCGCCCTGTCTGCTTTCTCTCTTTCAGCTCCGCCATCGCCGTCGTTGCTGTCGCTTGCTTTTACCGGTCGTTCTCTTTCTTCTTCGATCGAATCATTATTCTTCTCTGGTCATCGCTTTCTTCTTCGGTCGTCTTTTTCTTCTCTGTTTTTCTCTTTCTTTTTCCTCTCTTCCATCGCCGACGAGACCGAGATCCGATCGATTACCAGCTGAGTTTTGCGTCTTTTTCGTTGCCGTTCCAGGGCATCGACGCATCCGTCGTATACATTGTTCGTCGTGTTGCTCAGCTAAACTTTATGTGTTTGTCGTCGCCGTTCCAGGGCATCGAAGCTTCTGTCGTTTGCATCGTTCGTCGCATCGTTGGAAGTAGCGTGGGTTTGGATGGGTTTGGTGTGGGAGGGGTGATGAGACAGGGAGGAAGGTGGTGGTGTGCGGTTGGAAACGGTAGAGGAAATAAAAATATATTTCCAAATATCTGAAATTTTTCATTTCAGTCATTAACAAAATTTATTTAAATCCTATCATATCTTAGTGTCATCAAACATGAGATAACAATTAAATTAATTCAATCTCATTCCATCCAATCCAATGTCATATAAATAATTCAATCTTATCCCGCGTAATAAACGAGGCCTAAGTATATAAATGTATATACATACGAATTTGGTTATCGCACCATAGCAGCATAGTTTTAATTTTTAAAGTTAATATTCATCTGCCATCAACTTATCTATTCCTGTAATTAAAATATAATTATACATTTAAATCTGTTAAATATTTTACAGGTTTTTTTAAGTGATTGTTATGATTTATAATCTTTTAGGTTTGACTATCTAATTGGTTACGTAAGATTACCCATCAATAATAAGATGGATAACGTTATCCAACTAGTATGTTAGTAAATCTCTTTTTTAAAATAATCTTTATAATTTCAAAAGATGTTTACAACTTGCAAATTAGCAAGTTGACTCAATTGAATGAAGTCTCATTTATTAGATCTAGATAGATTTTGTTATTTTTCCCAGCGAACTTTCATATGTCATTTATATTTTTGAAACTTCATATGTCAATTTACTTCTTTATGTTTTACGCAAACCAACTACAATTGTAAGTGATTCTAAATCTTTTGGAATGATCAATTTTTGAGTAGTTGCATATCTACCCATTGATGTAATGTTTGGCAACAGAAAGGTCCAAAACTATAGTGTAACAAGACTATTCACAACCTCACAATCACGTAGATATGTTTTATGCCTTTTCATGATCATATTTTGATAAAACAAAATGAAGTTGGGAGACCCGTTTTCTTTGAGGTTATCACATATTTTTAATTAAATTACTTAGCTGTTGCAATGGAATTAAAAAGTCGTAATGACACAAATTGAAAATCATTATGATAGAAACTGAAAATCCTTACACTATGAAAAAATCCTCATAAGTTTGGTCACCATTTATAGAATCAATGTACAATCCTTTTTTATAGAATTAATGTACAATTTTTTTCTCTTCAATATTATCTGCAAAATAGTGAATTTAATTAGAGATAAAAAGATAAACAAATTTGTAGCATGACCGAATTAATTTGCTCAACTATTATTATCATGTGATGCCAATACATCAACACTAATAGAAGTGGCCAAAGTTCTTTAGTAAATGATAAATCCTACTATCAATCTCTCTTTCTCTCTCAGTATTTATTATGAACTAATAAATAGGGAGTTGATTGATGGTCCTGAAGAATTTCACATGAGTTGAGAAGATGAAGAGCAAATTCTTAAGGATCCTTCAACCAAAATTTGATTAAATTTATTATAGTGATTGATGTCATTTAAACCAATTAATTCCGGTCGATTAATTTTAGTATTTATTATTAAGACAATAATTCATTAACTGAATCGACAATGTATTAATTTTGTTTAAAAAATAAAAATAAATTGAAAACACCACATGTGAAGTACTTCATTGGAGATCCATAAGGATTGAAATGACATGAAATGAAATGTGATAATAATTAGACTCAATTTGAATCAAAATTATTGCAAACCAAACGATATTAAATATGACTTTGTCCAATTTTTATTTAGTACCATGTGGGATCATACTGTTTCAAAAAAAAAAAAAGACAAAAACTGAGTTTTGACGAAATACAACTTTGCAACCCATGGTACCTAAGATCATTTATTAGTTGGAATTTTCAAATTTTAATGGTATAATATCTCTAAACTATTATCAAATTTGTATGTAGTTAGTAACTTAAACTTTTGAATCAATTGGTTATTAATGGTTAATATCTAACTCTGTAGTTACTTAAATTTTGTTGATTGATAGCACGTTATTTTATCATTTATTACATAAAAATGATTCCCCTTTATCATAAATCTGATTCTCTATATACACCCACATTTCATATCACATGCAGTGAAGTTAAATCAAGTCTGAGTCACTGTCAAAATAGATGAGTGCTCATCGAACCGTATTTATACGGTGGTCCCATATTTGAGTTTTAGTACCCCATAGAAAGAGACATTTTGTTTTTCTTCAAACATGAATATATGTTGAAAAGGATTGATCAGGAGATTTAAGTTTTGTAATCAATCGGTTTAATTGATAAAAAAAAAAAAAAAAAGGGAAAAGAAGCAATATTTGTGGATATGATCAGAAGTGAAAAAGAGATGAGGAAGAAGAGCCGACAAAGGTCACTTGCTCACATAGAGTATCAAATGAAAAATATTATGAAGCCAACATGTCTTCCCTACAATTCTCCCCACCTCCCCTCCACCCTTGCCTCTCATTGTCCTTGACCCAATTCATAGAAAAGACATGGGAACAATTTTTCAATGACATTAAACATTTGCAACAATGAATTTTTTTAAAAAAATTAATTTTTATTATTTTTTAAAATTTATTTTTGTGGATATATAGAGATTTTTTTTTTTTTATTAAATTAGGTGTATCTTTTTATTCAATCAGGTGTATGATTGGGATATATTTCATTGACTTAGCAAAAATAGACTATATTTAATCTTATTAACTGATCGATGAACCTTACATTAGTTGATGGAGAAGGAGAGTGAATCCTATTACTTTATTTCCTCGATGCTTAGTTAAAGTGTGTGTGTATATATATATATATATATATATTTGAAAAAATTTCTTGATAAAATATTGTGAAAGTTTAGAATAAATATATTTGATATTTTTCTAAAGTAAAAAAAATCTTAAATACCCCTCAAATGGAAAATAATATTATTAAACCTTATTTTTTAATATTAAAAAGGGATAGTTTCATATCAATTTCATTTTTAATGGATATTTGATAATATCCCTTTTCTAAAAGAGGATGATGACAATTTTTGGAACTTCATAGAAGGTGTAAGAAGAATTTAAAATTGGTTGGTATACTGTAGTTTAGTTAGACATGATTACAGGTGATGGAATTTTCTTAAAAGATGCGAATTTAAAATGTATATAGGTAGTTTCATGAAACTCCAAATCTATATTCATCAATAATTCAAGATTCATGGAAGACTAACACACATTAGTAATCATAGAAACAAACAGGAGTTAGATAATTGATACCATGAATGCATGCATGCACATATACATGGCTAGTTTTATTTATTTATGTAACAGAACCTTGTTCCAATCTTCATCCAAAATTTTAGAATAATTATTTGTTCAAGTTCATGGTTGGATATGACTAGGATGCAAAGGTTGACAGCTTCAAATGAGATGAGATTCTTATTGCTTTGTAATTATATAAACTTTTTGCAAAGATTCTGGAATTCTTGTTTTCAACCTAACTCTTCTGGTTAACATTATTAATTAACACACATGCATGACCATCTGAAATTAAATTAATTTATGCGACAACTAATTTTTTGCCTAGACATGTATTCGTTAATGCAATATTAATACAAATTAAAGACAGTCCCCTTCTGAATCTGATTTATTAAAAAGCATAAACTTCCTGAGAATAGTAGCTCTTTTTTCTTTGTTAGAATCGTGTATAATTATTTGGGAAGAAAATTAATTATATTTTAAGAAGGATATAGTTGTTAGTTATCATCAAACTCAAAAACTTAAATTTATTATGTAGTATTTAAGATTTGAGATTATAAATATATTAATATGCTCTCTCACGTGCAATATGATATTTAAGAATTGAGATTATGAATATATTAATACGCTCTCTTACGTATAACGTGGATATATAACAGATGTTGGATATATACTAATCGTCTTCTATTGTATAATATGTGTAATAAAAAGAATTTCAGATATAAAGGGGGAGAAAAAGTTTGAACTAGAGACCTTTAAACTCAAATATCATATTATTTATCATCAGACAAAAAAACTAAAGTTTGTAGGATATGATCCAACTATAGCTTGAGGTTATGAATAGATTAATAATAGTGATTGTGTTTTATTTGCCATGTGAGTAAAAGAATCATCTGATTTTGTTGTTTTAGGTTGGATTTTTATAATGATACTAATTTAATTTCTTTCAAAATTTTATATATCATTTTTTTCATAAAATATCAAGTTAAAAATTAGTTGTAGTCTTACAGCAAAAAATGACGATACAGATATTTTCTCACTATATTCAAACCCAGTGTTTTATAAGTTCAACAAGAATTTGTGCATATTAATGTAATCACATTTCACATTAATTGCTAGCACTTATTGTTTATGTGTACACGTATTTATATATATTAAGTTATAAATTAACATTTAATTAACTATACAAACATAGTGTGACATCCAATTGATCAATACATATAAGCCCACCTAATAATTTAAAGAATAAACAAGGATAATATATAGTTTGAAAATTTATGTAGTATTGCTTGTGTTGGTTAATTAATACATAAAAATTGTGTCCAATTGGAATTTCATTCCAATATGTGTTGTACAAATCAACATGTCAAATCTGTCTAGCCATTTTAGTGTGATATTTGTACTTTTGAAATGATCAAATGAGAAAGAAAAGACCTTGATTTTTTTTTTTCCTGAGAAAGAAAAGACCTTGATTTGATGCACACAATAATTGCTTATGGGGTACATGTTTGATCATTAACTGTCGTTACATTTGATTGTTCACTTCAGCTAACTACATGTCCTTATCACACTCCCTTAATAATAAGATTTTATAGAGTTTGATTTTATTGACACCTATAGATATAATAAGATGAATCGAGAATATCAATTAATGTTTACATAAACTGTGCATTTTATGAGAATCAATTGTCATCATTTTAGTGGATAAATAATTATAAAATCACTTATATTAAAAAATGATGTATAAAATTTATAAAATTAATTGCTTTAGATTTTAATGAAATTAGTCAGTGATACAATAATGAAAATGCTATGGTGGCAAGCATTGATTATTGGTGTATCAAATGAAATGAATTGGTTTGGAGAGATCAAATGGAGGGTGCAATGGTAGAGACAAGCGTCTCCTTCCAGGGACTTTCTCATAAGAGAGATTGGAGACAAATATGGAGAAGAGACATGGCAGCCCACCTGTAAACCTGTAAGTTTTACCTGTAAAGTAGATCCAAAATTTCCAACTCATTTTTCTGATTTCGATGTGAAAGACATGTCTCTCTTTTAATTTATTTCATATCAACAGTTTTAATCTTCATGTCAAATCTGTATGCCTTTTCATCGAGGCTCTACGGCCTATGTTTTTCATCAACTTTTATCCTCTATTAAATTTCCTAATAATAAATATAAGAAAATTTTATATTTATTGTGAATTTACAATATACATAATAAAATCTGTTTATAAATCAAAGAGAAAACCAGAATAAGTAATTGTATGTTTTATGCATGACAACCATAATTATATATTGTATATACAAAAAAAAAAAATGATATATGGTAACGATTTACAAAAGTTTTGAAATATTTGTAAATTTTTTAATTAAAAAATTAATTAAATATAATTGGATTCGATTTTATTTTTATTAAAAATCTTCCACATAAAACAGAATTATAAAATCTTTAACAAATTTTAATAAACATGTGTAACGTACGAACGAACTAATATAAAAGATCAATAATATACTTTTAAAGTTAATAGATTCCAGTCATATCTCTCTTTCTTAAAATTTGAAATAATTATACATATTAAGAAAAAAGAAATTTGATGGCCCAAGCTAAATATAGTTCTACATCATGGCCCAAGCTATGATGTAGAACTATATTTATATGGAAAAAATTGTGGGAAAAGGCAGATGATCAATCTAACCAGACCAGATCTCATGCCAAGGATTCAAACTAAACTAGGGTAAAAAACATGAAGAGACATAATAGGTGTTGATGTGTTGGGTCATCTTGAAAATGTACTAAGTGGATCTGAATAAAGCATCACAAATTTTATTGACTTTTTAAGATGCTGCAGATTCTGTTGTTTGTCTATTTATCATCAAGTAAACAAATAAATCTATTTAGTGTCAGGTGGAAGTACATGGCTAAAAACGTGAAACTTCTTTTCAGGTTTTCCATCAATTTTCCACTAGTCTAACCCCATATATAGTTTCAATAAAGTTCAACCCCATATATATATATATATATATATTATCGAACCATAACTTCTCTAACTTAAGAGATTTTTAAAAACTGATACCTAATTGACTAAAAATATGACTGAGGTTAAACAGTATTATACTATTTGGATGTTTATATACGTAATCAAAAGATAAATATTCTTACAACAAAAGAGGAAAATTACTCTCAATAGCATCTAAAATGCATGCAGTGAGAATTTAATTCAATTTTCACCATTATATTCAATGAGGATGTGTACAATCACTTTTGCTAAGCGACTATATGCATTTTAACCAATATTGTTAAAGCAAATCATGTCATCAACCTGTATAATTTATATATGTAAATCATGAAAAAATGTTGAAGCAAAGAATCTTGTATTGTCCAAAAGTTTTATCAAATTTTATATAGGTTTTCAGTGAAGACAAATAACATCGGAGAGAGAGATGGGGTGGTGTTGGTGGCATGAAAAAAAATAAAAAACAATAGAGCAATAATGGGAAAAGAGATATTTTTTTAATTTTTTTCGAGGAGGGAACTCTCAAATGGATTTTGTGTAACAGAGAAGATATTCTTTCAGGACAAAGGGAGTTGAGTTGGGAGGAGAGGCGGTTATATGAAAAGAGTACTCGTGAGTGTCAGATGCACTTCTGTGCCTGCAAAGTAAAAGCAGGAGAAATTAGATGCATTTAAAGAAAAGAAAGAGAGAGATAGAGAGTGGACCAACAAGCTTTTACTAGCTTCTGTACTGATATAGTCCTACAGTTCAAAGAAAATAAAAACAGTTGGGTACAATGTATAGATATAGAATGCTAATATAAATTGTTCAATGGTTTGCTGATGGCTTGGAATTTGCCACCAAATAAATGATAGAGAATGAGAGGAAATCTATATGAAAATATTTGCAATCTATGTGTGGGTTAAATTTGTTACATTATAGATCCTAACACACACACACACAAGGGAGAGAAAGAGAGAGAGGAGAAATTTAAGTCAGTGACTCATGGGTGTGGATAAATAGATTTTTAAGGAGTCAAAACCCCATATAAATATCATAGTTTTCATGGCAGGTGCCCATTTAGCCCAAACCTGTGGATGTATATGAAAAAAAATCTTTTATAGCATTGTTTCATAATTGATGTAGAGAGATGGATCAATAAAAAAAGTAAAAGAAAAAGAAATGATATTAATTAATTGATCTGTTTCACAATATTAGTTAGAAAATAATCTCATGAAAGATTTTTCATATATGCAACTGAAGCTACTAAATTTCACAAAGTTTGCAACGGATGAGGGTGCAAAAAACGTTTTATCAAATTGAGTATGAATTTTGTCGAATCTGTTTGAACCTGATCCAAAACCATCCTGAAATGTAAGTCTAGGATAAATAAATGGTTTCAGTGGTGTGAGAGTGGCTTGAAGAGTTTCCAAAAAAAATGTCTGATCATTGTTGTATCTGTGTATAATTGAGAAAGAGAGGAAACGTAAATAGATACATGATATCCATGTAAATTGCAATCAATGCATGGGTTGATTTTGCTTACAAAACACAAAAATAAAAAGTAAACACAGTGAGAGAAAGAGAGAATCCATGCAAAGTCATTTGTGGATTAGGTTTTTTTTGGTCCCTTAATTAATTTGTACTATAAACACCAAAAAGCATATTAGCTTTTACTGCTGCTTTCCTTTTTTGCACAAAATAAAAAAGAAAGCAAAGTAAGGTCTGCATTTGCTTGTGCTGACTTTGGTGATCAACGGTCATATATATATATATATATATACTGGATATATTCTAGTATCATATCATATAGTATATATTCATGCCCTACCATTAAACCTCATTTTGATCATAATGGCATATATATTGGACCCAATATCCTTCCAGGGACTTGTGGTTACACCAATCACTTGCCAAGAAATTCTATTACTATTATTGATAACATTGTTGATTAATTGAGTCAATGAACAATAAAGTGGCCGCTAGCTATACACTTCAATTATTGAGTATTTATACTTAATTAAGAGATTTTTAAGATTGAATACGAAACTATTTTAATTAATCTTAGTATTATGCAATTTTATAGATAATATCATTCCACTCTTTATCTTCAAAATTTAATCAATTGTAATCACAAGAAATTAGAACTTCTCAAGTGAAGCGTTCACCATGCGTACCTTCAACTAACTTAAGGGGCCTTAAATCGACAGGCCATAGACCACGTGAATGTAATACCCACAGAAGGATAAGATAAGACGACTCATGCAATTTTAGAATGATAATAATGATATTAGAGTACATACAAATACACATTTTGTAGGTGTCATGCCATTTGAATATTTTGCACCGCAAGTTTCAATCAAATTATTCATGCATCATATATGATCTGTATGTATATTATCCATAATTACTACATACGATCAGAGCCCCGTACCGTCAATTAATTTGATGACTATGATATTTTCATTTTCATGCAATCATTCTATCATCAAGTAACCTTCCATCAATGAACCACAAATAGCTTTGAACTCCATATGGTATAATTAAATTAGGACACACATTAATTAGATTTATAACTTACATATATTACTCATTTATATGCATTATCACTTATAAAAACATTAACTGGTATGGAATTTTTGTTTGTTTAGATATCATTAGGTACGAAGATAATCAATCAGTAATATTGAGAAAATTGTGATATTATCAAATTGAATATGATGTTTATAACCAAACCTTAATTATTTCTATCTACTAGTCAAATCTATATATGCCAAAACAAGAATTCCATTCCATGATAATTAATTTGAGATTATTCAATGTCATATGATATTTTGAAAATTTACCTAGAGAGAGAGGGAGAGAAATAACAGCTGACATGTGAAACTGATAATGGAAGTACTTGATGAAAAACAGAAAAACCTAATAATAACATGATTCCGTACATACTTACGTACCCCACATTCTCTGACAAAGCTATATTATCGTATGGGACTCTTTTTGACATTTCTTCCTTGGTTTAATTTTCATTTTTACAAAATTATTAGATTTGACTGATGAATTAGATCTTCTCTTTTTGCACCAAAAGTTTAAAAAAAATTTCAAGCCATGCACTGTTGCACACATCTTAATCAGCTACAGAGGTTAAACAAACAAAAGAGAGAGACACAAATATCAAAAGAGAATAAGAGAGAAATAATGTGAGTTGATGAACAGGCAAATCAACACCTTTTCTGTTCATTAACATTAACATCTCTCACAGTGTTTACAACAACCCACATCTGTGAGGAAAACCGTCTTAGATTTTGTAGAAATTCGACCGACATCAGTCATACAAATCGACTCCACAACATTTCTTGGTCTTTGATCATGTTAGTAGAGTCACTAAACACTCAAAAAAAGTAAAATTAAAAAAAACCCCAGATGGGTTTCAAAAGATAGCATCGAAGGAACCAAGATAGGAGAGTCACATTGATGGCGAAGATGTGAAAAAAAGAGAAGCAAAAGTAGTAGAATACTGTTAATAAGCTTCTTCTTGATGATCATCTTCTCCAAAGCAAACCTTGGTTTGGTTTTGTATCTTTTTCATCGAAGCATGGATGTTAGAGAGCGAAAAACGACTTCTTCACAAGGGATGGTGAGGCCCATATCGTGATCAAAGCCAAACTCTTCCTCGGCTCGTCGAAGCAAGCATTGGAACTCAGGGTGGTTCAAGAATGTGATGGGAACAATGTATCTACTTCTGTTCTCACCAACGTAGACAGCGAAGTGTCCTTTGGGGACATCAAGAGGGAGGCCATCTTCGTCGTAGCCATTTGATCTCTTGCCTAGGCTCGAACATCTCTTGAGAATCTGCTTGAGGACTGTGGTTTGTGATAGCTTGTTTGGTTTTCTAATGGCCATTTTGATGATGGGGGTGCTTTTTGTTGTGTGTGGTTTGAAGCGAAGGAATGGTGTGAGAGAGATAATAGAGGGAGAGATAAGAGAGTGTATAAAGTGTTGGTGGCGAAGGGAGGGTTATAGGGGCTATTTATGAAGATTTTGAGAGAGATTGTGAGAGAGAGGGATGGTCATGTGGACGGTGGAAGTAACGGACATACCACGGGTGTTTTGGGGAACGTGTACGAGAGTCAGGACATGGTGGGAGCCAAAGCCAATGGTTTTTCAATTCTATGTTGGCCCTCCTAATGACACTATGGACCCTATCTCTCCCTCTCTCTGTCTGTGTATCCATCTCTTTATACTTGCAATAACTATAATATTGATCAAAATTGATCTGTACATGGTCTCCTAGCATATAGATAGCTGTGCACATCTCCATTTATTAAGGTATTGGAGATTTAATTTTCAACAAATGCATTTAGTAGATATTTAATTTGAGGTATGTGTGTTTAATTTTAACAGTAATTATTTTATAATTATGAAAGTATCTATCAGATGATGCATGTAGTGATGATTAATCTTGATAGTTTGAATAGACTTGAATTTGACTTGTAAGAAAATAAGTTATATGGCTTTTGTATATTATTTACTCAACTTTCTCTTTCTCATTCATGCTGTTTTAAAAAGTACTTAACTACCTCGCCCATATTTGTTTTCTGCTATTTGGGATCATCGTGTTTATGGCTTTTAACATGGTAGCATTCACTTGAAGGTTTGTTTTGCTTTCTAGACAAAATATCAAACATTCCGTGTCATGCATGTAAGTACTTGAGAATATTATAATCAATTTAACTTCTCAATCCTACAATAGGTTATTTTGTCAAATCCGATCAGAGGACTTTGGTATTTGTTTTGATTTTCAATCTCCTTGCTATATAGTTAACCTTGTTAATTAAGTATCTGATAGAAGTTTCAGAAATTTTGGAGTTGCTTATATTTAAGGTTGATCTACGGTTTGATCTCTAGGAGCTTGGTTATATGAACGTATGTATACACACAGTGCGTCAAAAAGAAAGACAAAAAAACTACCCTGTTTATAAAATGTTTTGATTGATTCTCTTCTTAATTAATTAATTAATTTCTGAGCTCTCCTTCTGTCTACCTAAATTCACGGGCCAAATTTAGGTGTACTAGAGAGTACAACAGTGTTCATTGTTTGGCCTCTTCTAATTGTTTGGACTTGCGATTCTATCACTGACTGACAGATAAAAAAAGACACAACAGTTTCTTCAAGTACAACCAAATATTATTGCAGAAACCCATGTGTGTTTTCCCGTTTGATTTGCATGTTTAGACCTTTGATTTCTCTTAATATGATACTCAAATCTTTAGACCACTCATAATATTTAATTTCTATAGGTTTCAATAGACTTCTAATCATTATACATTTAGGATTAAATCTTTTAAGATTACATTTTGTTTAATTTTATCGGGCCCAACAAACCTCTAACCGTCAGTATTAATATATTTCTCATTATATAGTTACTATATATACACACATACATAAATAGAGTAGAATTGTAAGCTATCAATGTTCACTACCATTTTTCTTTTAAAAAAAATGTTCACTACCATTTATAATTTCTTATATTATGAGCAAGAATTTAATTGTTGGCTTATGTGCCACATACATAGTCAGCTACCAACTGTCCTATTTGCGACTAATGTCAACAGTTTCCATTTAAGTATTTTACTTTGACATATGTATAATCTTCGTTCAGTCTTCCACCTCCATTATAGCCAAATTCGTATCTATTTTTCATACTACAATGCTCTCATTTGTTTTCGAATATAAGAGATAGAAAAACAAGTAAAAGAGAACTTGTTTTTTTCCCAAAAACAGTTTTTCTTGTATAGTCCAAAAAATCAATTTAAAGTTGTTTTGAGCTAAACTAAAAAGAACAACAATGGTATGGTATGGATTGATTGCATGTTCAATATCCATTCTAGACAAACAACAATGGTATGGATTGATTGCATGTTCAATGTCCATTCTAGACAACTTACTATATAAATTATTATGAGATATGGGTTTGTTACATGAAATAAGTGTCCAAACAAAAGAGAGCTTCTTCACATGTGGTCCTAAAGAAACCACCACCACCGAAAATTGTAGAGTTCAAATCTGCATCACTTCTATAGATATACCTTCCAAGCTATAGCTATATAGCTTACATGGTTCTCTCTCCACTTTGCCCAAGTTTACATCTCCATGTTCCAAGGCTCAAAAAGTTATCAAAAAGCCTCAATTTAATGCTTCATACGGCAATGTCCTGCATTTCTGTCTTCTCTTTTTGTTTCTTCCCAACTGTCTTTAAATGTCCTTCACACTTTATATATACCCACAAAAGCATAAACAGACAGGTTAAATTTCATTGGCCTCCTCTAAGCTTTGATTCATACTGAGGTAAAACCTTTTTAATTAGTTCAACGATATAATAAATTATAAAATCAATATCTAGTTGTATTAAAAGGGAAAGAAAAAAAATACATTTAAAGATATATTATGAAACCTCTTAATCTATTTCAATAGTAAGAAGTGTTCATTCAACTTAAAATGTTAATACGTTTAAGTAGCTGTATTTTATTTTTATGTGGGGGTAGATCATAGGTGGTAAACAACAAAAATGAAGTTATTTTGAATATATCTGTCAGGAAGTTGGTCTTGAATTTTTGGTAAAGACTAACAAGGACTTGCAACAGAAAACGAAGAATTTTTTATACTAAGTTCATGTCTTCAGATGACTTTGACCATGCCATTACCTAGCTGCCTAAAACTATGGTTTTGTTTTTCCTATTTTATTGAATACCTAAAACTTTACTAGGTAAGATAATATAGAAGTATAGCTGGAGATAAAGTCAAATGGATACAGGGGATTTTTGTTTTAAAATTTTATTGAAAGAAACAATGGGAAGATATATATATATATATATTTATAATTTTTCTAGTTTTGTCTAATGTAATAGGTGCATAAAAAGTACAAAATATTGCCGTGTATCATTTCCTTTGCTTAACTGATTGTACACTTCTCATTCACGAAGGTTGAAGGTTAGAACTTTTAGCCTCATAATATCTTTAATTGTTTAAATAGGTATCTCTTAATTATAAAAATAGATAGTTAAACTTTATAAATAATGATTAATCTTAATAAATCATGATAAATACTAGACAAATTCGGTACTAACTTTTTTTTTTTCAAATGAAATAAATATTAACCCTTAAATTATAAATTCAAACACTCTAATTTAACTATGTATAAAACTACGATATATATAAGTTACAAGCAATGACTTGAAACTTTAATTTCATTAATGTAACCATGAGAGATTTATCAATAATCAATAGACTATAAGAATCAATAATATTTTTCTTTTTAAAATTAGTTTAGGTCCTTCAGGATAAAGAAGAGAAGAATAAATGTAAAAGAAGAAAAAAAATTACCAACAGGGTCATGGTCTTGGAAATAAGTAGAGGCATGTTCTGTGACTGAGAGTGAAAGTCGGGCAAAGGAATGATAAGAACATAAAAGAGAAAGAAAAGTCCACCTTTTTTGTCCCCAAATCAAATGTACCATGCATGTACGTATATGCGGTGACCTGCTGAGAGAGAACAAGAAGATGAACGAGTGAGGCTGAGGAGGCATGCGCATGCATGAGAGCATACACACACACACACACACATATATATATATATATATATTGCTTTAGTTGTTTGAAAATGACTTTGCCTTTTGTAAGGCACGTGCAAGGCCATGTTACTCTTGCCTCCAAACGCTCCCTTGTAATGACAACAAACATATAAAGTCGAGTACTTACAAGGTCTTTTTGTTATTGTGAGATCAATTTCCATCTTAAACATTACCTTAACCCATTTTTAGTTTTTATCATTCCAATATGTAACCACCCACTTGCTCATACATATATACATGTATCATCCATCATGTAAATTCCTTTCCTCACTTCACTTCTTCTATTAGTCTTTTTCTGCTCTGCTTTTATTGCATTCATGAAAATACATCACAATATCTTGAATCAAAATTCTCTATTAAACTGAATTTTATTGTTATCCAGGATGCAATTTTAGGAATAGGAATTATCTTTTTGTAAATAAAAGTTCTTTCACAACATGCATTCCACCACAATATTTCTTTAATGTTACTATATATAGTAGCCTAGACTATGGTCTAGTGGTTAGACTATCAACTATCCTCTCTAAAGTTGAGGGTTCTACGCTCAACAAGTCCCACATTATCATGGGCATTTTCCCTCCACTCTTTGTGGACTATCCCTCTCGCTTTTTGTAGGTTGGCCTCTCCCATTCTTGAGAACTGATTCCCAGGTCGTGCCACAATGTCTATTGCTACTGGTTCAGATTGTATCCCGGACTAGCCTAAGTCATAAAAACAAAAAAAAAAATTACTATGCATATAACAAGACATTATTTATTTAAATATGTTCCCCTTTTGAGTGTTAATGTGCAAAACACTATAAGGCGTGTCATACAAAAAGTATTTGAATGGCATCAATTTAGGAAAAGCACTAATCAAATATCTTTTAGAAATTTGTTAGGTGTCTTTTGTACTAGAAAAACAATAACCAAAAAAAAAGGTTTTCCATCTCAATAAAATAAACACAAAACAAAAACATAACGAAGAGCAAGTTATAGTATAGGTGGCATCATATTCTAGGTAACAACTATTGTATATAGTGTAAAGATTTGAGTAATTTCTGAATGTAAATTTATATAAACATAAATGTCACGAAATCTTGTTATTGAGCAGAAAAAATTTATCCCCATGTGAGTTCTCAGGAAAAACTGGAAACTGCATGAAAGAAAATTGAACATGATGTCAACATACAAGATGAGATAATTGGGTTGTTTGGAAAAAAAAAACATTAAATAGCAAGAAAAACTTATTTGATAACTAGAAAAAGTTATGTAAAAACGTAAGTGTAAAAAAATTATGGATGACATCATTTATTTTCTGCACAGCTTTTCTGATCAGAGAGCTGATGGTGATGCCACCAGAGTACAAACAGGCAAAAGGAGGCAGGCTCACATGGGTTGTAAGAGAAAATAGTCAAAAACGAAAGGCCTCAGGAACAGAGAAATGGCACATAAAATGATGGTGGACATTTAATTAAGGTGTGACTTTATAGTTGCAGCAATAATGGGGCTATAAAAATACACTAAATTTGAACAACTAAAAGGACAATTGAACAAACTCTAATAATTAGATTAGTACCCTTGAGCATAAGTGTCCCCAGATAGAGATGGATTGACTCTTTCTCTCTGTATTCTGTTCTAAAAATGCATACGGAATTGAAATTCTATTGGAATCTATTGAAATCAAATAATGCTGGTTTGGATAACTACTCCTGTGAACATGAGATAATTATTTTCATGATAAATGGAGAAAACTATCTATATAAAACCCTTCCTCTTGAAGAATGAAAGATATATAACCATCTATGCTAAAAGACGATGTGCTTTTCAGAGAAATTATTGACGTTATTTATGTGGACCAAGTATTGAAAAGATTAAGAGCATTATCTGAAGTTTTAAGGAAAAGAATAAAGCTTTGTATTGTATTGTACCTGGTTTATGTGCTTGTGCCTAAACCAAGATGATGAGAGTGACAATGGAATTATAGCGAAAAGAATTATAGCGAAAGGACCTTGACAGCACATGCAGGACCCCATTGAAAAGCAACAGCAGAGGGGAGTGATGACCCCATTTGAATTTTTACCTGATCAGTCCTCAAAAGCATCAAAAGGACTGCTGCCGTAAGTACCTGAGGATACCTCATCTTTGAAGAACCTGTGCTGTGTACATAAATCATTGAGGAACACCAACTGTACAAGCTTTGGAGGACATACCTCAACCAAGATACTGAAAATTTAACGGCCGATTTAGTCAGTGGATATTGAAAAGAACTGTAAACAGTAATATCAATATAAAATTTGTTCAATCTGTAGATAAAGTTTAACAGAAAAGTTAGTAGCATAACCATAAGGACTTGCCATCCATACTTCACAATTCATTGCTCTGGCCCCTTGCCAAGTCAAAACAACACAAGCAGCCTAAAAGTTTCTCTAAAGATGATTCTAATACGCAGAAATATAAGTCTCAGCCTCAAAGCTTCTCTGTCATGATTATGACATTACACTTACCATGACAATTTCATAAGCCAGCAAGATCATAGTTTCCAACCAAACTTTCAGTTAACTGGTCACTTCTAACCTTCCTGGATTACCATAACTATGAAGTTCAATTCTCCTGGCATGATTGGGAGCAACATATTAAGCATTAAATAGAATATTAAAGAGTACCTCCTGGGAACTCTTAAGCCAAATACTCATGAATTTTTACACTCAAAACTAACAAAAATAGAGTTACACTACTGCATTCCATTTACTCTTCCAATTCAAGTTGATTTCTCTGAAGAGACAAATCCAAATTCACAAGGCGATAAAATCACTATTTCATCGGAAAGCACTGATCTTAGCATGCCACATAAAATTGTGGTTACTTCAAGGAATTAACCTTTTCATCACTCAAATGGTACTTTATTCATTTTTCTTTCATTTTTAATGTCACACTGAGGTACAAACAACAAAAAGGGAAAAAATAGTAGTAAAGAAAATGAGGCAAAACTCTGTGTATACAATAAAATACATATCATTGTTGAATTCCTATGCCACCATGTGGCTTTTCTGCAAAACCAATTCGAAGCAGAAATCTCAAAAAATTGTAGAAGTAATGTAAAGTTACTGCTCTGAGGTAGATTTCAGTTGTTGTTGTTGCCCATCTATCAAGCTTATCTGTCGTTTGAGTTTGGCAATATGAGTTTGCACCTGTAACATTGGAACGACACTATCAAAAATATGTAGCTAGCAGAAATATTTAAAATAATGAGACAGCTTGTCTTCATTAAGATCCGTCTAGCTATAGTGAAAACGCACAGTGAATGTTGGTGCAATTAACCATAAAATAAATAATTAAGATGTTTCCTAATTTCCACAAACACTAAACTCATCTGACCAAATATGAAGTGCTATCAATTCTGATACGTTTATTGTTTAAGAAAGTTGATCACGTGGAAGTAGGGAATGTTCAGAAAATCAAAGCAGGAACCTGAGCGCGGGAAAGCAATGCACACAACAAAGCATGGATATGGTCTGTTTTTCTAAAATTCCATCCAAAAGAACGATCATATGGCTGAAAAATCACAAGAAAAACCAAGTAACTGCAACTGTATGGTCTTATCAAATAGACTGGGAATGTGAATTATTAAATTTAACCGGCACCCTTTAAAGCATCTTACGGATTGCAGAGCCGATATTTACATTTTCACAATAGTTCTCACTAAAAATTCACAAGTAGATGGAAGAATGAAATACTTGAGAAGTTTCAACAACCATGCAACCCCCTTTACACGAAAAATTTTACAATCTATTATCACGTCTACAACTACTGATATACACACACAGATACACACATTATTTGTCCAGAAGAATGTTTATACAGATTTCAGTACAAATATAACCATCATATGGATAGCTTGACCCCATTCAACATACAATAGACAGCATGCCTGGAAACCCTTGAAAATTAGATCGGTATAATACAGCCAGAAAGAGAAATCCTCTGAATCAATGATCAATGCTTTAGAAATGACCTATACATTTCTAAAGCATTTCTGTGTCTAATATAAATCAGTACAACTACCAAATCAAATCAAATAGCATTTTCATGTCTTTGTGCATATTTCAAGTTCATCCCACAAGCACAACCAGATGAAATAACTATGAATTTGGTAATATGTCCATCTTTGTTGTGTACCCTGTTTAATGGTTATCAAAAGATGGAAAGTGCATCATCTCCCCATGGATGTTGCATGTAAGTTACAAACTGAAATGAAACATGGTGTTTTATAGACCAAGAAAGATACGTCTAATTTTACTCCTGTTCAATCTATCTGGAGGATGGTTCCTGGGCAATTCCTTGACTAGTTAGTATAAGGATCCCAAAGGAATGGGAAAATTGCATCTAGGTGAATTAAATCTGTAAAACTGCAACAGTAAAAGGATAATTTATATTCTTTTATACACGTTTCTTTGCAGACCAACCTCATTCAAATACAAATAAAACCCTTTCTGACATTGGTGAACGGTGAAAGGTGACTGGTGAGAGAGATTCTAAGACCTTTTGTACAAGAACAAAAATCCTCCCTTGAGTAGAATTTTCTACAGGTTTGAACATTAATCTTTGTTTGATAACTACTACAATAAGTCTTCACCTGTTTGGTTAAAAGCTCAGGTAACATAATTTGAGGAACATGTATAAAGGTTAGAAAAATATAAACCTCCCAAGTTTAGGCATAAGCACAAACCACATATATAATCTTAATCTAGATTATCAAAATGATTAAATTTCCATCAAGAATACATACATCATTACAGCATTACATGCTTGGAAAGAAACGACAATGTGTACACAGTCAATTGTACATTTCACTACTGATATCTACAATTATGTACAAAGTGAATAAGTGGTAATGAAATGGGAAGCTTTCCAGCTGACCTGCTGACGTGCAGCTGCAAGTTGTAAGAGCTCATCTGCCTCTGAGAAATTCATGAAATACTGGCCCAAGGAATGATCTTTAGTGTCTCCCCTCTTCCTTTTACTTGCATCCTCAGTTGGTACTACAGTAATTTGAAGCATGCTCATTTATTCAAGCACAGTAAAGAAAAAGACCTGTAGGCAATACAGCTCACAAACATACCAGGAGGAGGCAAAGTGAAACCAGCAGGTAATCTGGGCATGGTTACGGCTGGAAAATTCTGCATCCGAGCTAAGAAGCTCTCTGAAGGCTCTGGAAACACAATCTCATCATACGATTCGACAATAACAGGCTTCTTAATAGACATGGGACCAGACTCATCTTCGGGGTACAGCTTCAGATGATGGAATCTGTGTATATATTAAACTCAAACAAAATTAACCCAAGGGATCTTTTTGTTTTTCCAAATATATAATTTTCACATACTTGGTTTAAATAATATGATTTGATCACATAAGATTTTCTTTCAGTTAAATTGAAACACCCTTGGAGCCAAAGAAACTGATCTTTGCAATACCACTTAAAACCACACTTATAAACTAATGTGCTAGAGCATTTACAAGCAGTTAGCCTGACAAAAGCTTGCAGCATTGCACACATGAACTTATCAATCAAAAGAGAACACCTAAGCTACTCACACAACAACTGTTGTTTGCAATACACCGAACTCCTTCTTATATTCGAAAAGCACTCAAAGAACAGCACTGATCTTGGTTTCTAAGAGCTCCTAGATATATTCGCTAGTGGCAGTGATCCAGCCTACCTTCACTGTCGAACAACTGTGGATTTGATTGTGGCTAGCCAATCAAATCAGCAATGAGATGGTGGATTGGTTTTTGATACACTACACACACTAACAAATATATATAATATTGTGGATACAAGTTCTTGTTTCATGCTAAAATGCTAAAACAGTGATGTACAAGGAGTTAGTTCCTCAAGAATACCAGTGGTCACTCTACACTATGTACATGATAGAGTTCACACTCCAAATTAAACCTAAATAGTTGTTTCAAATTTGATACCGTAACTTCATTTGTTATTCTTTTCTTGAGGATCATATTGAACCTGGCTCTAAAACCCAACAATTCTAAGTGTCCTAGTAAATTGGCTGCCATATTGATGATTCAAATTCTAAACAATGCTCAAGTAAATCTGAACTAACAAGGCAAAACAACTTACAAATTCAATGGCTTATCGCAAACATCATTGTGGAAAAAAAGTGTGATTGCGATTTCAAATTCACCCCACCCTGACTCAGACAATTCAAATGGTGGCGAGTCAATAACTCTAGTGGGATTGTTGAAACTGGAATGCAACTGAAAAACAGCACGCTTTATCACCACACCAAGATCCTCGTTCGTTGCTCCTCGAACATACACAGTCCACTTATGAGATTGATACCTAATAAGCCATTAATAGAACACAAACAACCATTCACTCAAACAAACGATTAACCAAAACAAAACGAATTATAAAACTACATTACTTACACAATCACAATACTTACTCGCTTGCTTTTTTGCCAAGCCAAAACGCAATGTTACCGTACACTATCGGAACACTAATATCAACATCTTTAAGTTTCTTATTCAAATTCTACACAAAAACATAATACGTTAAAACAAAGTAAACTGCTTATTTACATCCAAGAACCCATTTTGACTTCACACATAACACTACAATGGCAATCAAATTAATGGGCAAAATTCATATTCCAATTCCAAACAAACTAACTTTCCCATCAAGCAAAAATGGCATTACTAAAAATTGCTTCCAAAAAGTAGCTTTGGGTTTCAAGATTACACTTTTGTTGATTTAACAACTGGATTACAGTTTCTAACAAATGGGTGACTGTAAAAATTTAAAAGTTTGAAACTTTACAACAAATCTCAGCTTCAAGTATCAGATTGTGATCAAGTTTGTCAAAAAGCTACCTTCTTTTCTGATTCTTCAGTTTTGCTCATCTTGGTACGTAGTTGTAGCTGTGATGTGGACCCACTGGCTTCTGGGGGCTGATCTGGATTTTGCTTTTTTGATGATGATGAACTGTTTATCATGCCCTGAGATGCTCTTCTTCTGGAGAAAACTGGTTGGGTTTTGGGGAAAATTAGGGTTTTTTATTTACAAGGTGGTCTGATTTTGGAATCGAGACTGGTTTTGTCAACTGCAATGGAGTTTTTTAAAGATTGTCTACTATAGAGAGTTTGGAAGTTGTTTTGTATATAGCCAATCAAGATGGGGGACGCCTTGACATGGAGGGGCATTTTAGTCAATAAAAAATGTATCTTGTACTTCAAAGTCAATCAGTGATGTGGCATCCTGTGATTTGAATTCACTGTTACTTCGAACAGGGACGTTGCTTACTTTCATTAACGTTCTTTTGGTAACCGAACAAACCGACCTTTTTTTTTTAATTTTTTTTAACCAACACCATATTACCATTTAGGGATTAAAAGATCTATCGAGATCAATCAGATAAATTTTTAATAACATAATTCGGATAATTATTCACAGACATTCAGAGAGTAGAGAGACTCAAATCTACTATTTAAAGGATCGGATGGAGATGATTAAACTGTTATGCCAACCTCGTTTGTCCGAATTAACCGACTTGACGGATGGAAATTAATATTATTAGTATGTTGTTTCATAGACTATTAGATAGTAAATATTAGAAATAATCATTGAATTTACAGCAAGAAACTTTGAAAATTGTGGCGTAATTTTCATAAATGTTTCTCTTTAAGGAACTTGTTTAACATAAGTAGGCATGGAGCTGTACATTGTGATCTGTCAACTGTGGATATTGTTACACTATCCAAGCAGAAAATATAAATCAGTCTGGACATTTCAAGTAACCAGCTCAACTGACAACTTTAGCAGCCAATTACACCAATCTTAACATTCTCAAATTCCTGGTGAGAGTTGAGAGGAAAGCTCCCAATAAGTATAGCCGATGTCATCCAATTGTCAGTTCACGTGATGATCAGCAAAACTTTTGATTGTCACCATATTTTCCTTGTCTTCCAAATCTCCCTTAGAACTACCATTTTCGATCGACAATTATACGTGACAAATGAGCACACTACGATTCTCATCTCTTCGACCCTCCTCTGGATTGAATAACACCACCTCATTCAAGTTGAGACCTCAATCCAGCTACAGCCGACATCTTTCTTCAATCCCTCCTGTTTCATCACCTCTCTCAACCGGCCAATCTCATCCCACATATTGAATTTTGCATATAAGTTGGACAACATAACATATATTCCAACATTGTGGGGATCCAATTCAAGGGCCTTTTGCGCAGCCAACATACCCAACTCAAACTTTCCGTGATCATAGCAAGAACTAAGCAATGCCCCCCACATAGAAACGCTGCCACTACCATGCCCTTTACATACCATCTCATCTACCAACTTCCATGCTTTGTCCAGTTCTCCAGCCCTACAAAGCACATCAACCAAACAACTATAATGCTCTGGGCCAGGATCCAACTTATAGTCACGAACCATGGATTCGAAATACTCAATCCCGAGCCCCACTTGGCCAGTGTGACCACAAGCTGAGATTACAGTCACAAATGCCACCCTATCTGGTTCTGTCCCTGATACCAACATCGCTTCAAACAATCGTATCACTTCACTAAAGTACCCATTTCTACCATATACACCAAGCATTGACGTCCACAAAACAACATCCTTACTTCTTTCACCTCCTTGATTATGTTCAAAAACTCGCAATGCTTTCAACACTAAACCACATTTACCATACATTTCAATCAACGAACTCTGCACAAACACATCACTCCCCACATGATCAAATTTTCGAATCAAACAACCATGCACCTGCCTACCAAACTCAACATTCACTAGTCCAACACACGCACGTAGCATCGCTGATAACGTAAAATTATCACACTCCAACCCCAATGCAGGCATCAATCTAACCAATTCAAGCACCTCACCCCACATTCTACCCTCACAATAACCCAACAAAACCGCATTCGCGCACACACTATTCTTCACAGGAATTTCATCAAACACCTTCCTAGAATCCCCAACAGAGGACAATTTTGCATGCAAATCAATCAAAGCACTACCCACATAAACACTACATAAAAAACCAGTTTTTATGACATGAACATGCACTTGTTGACCAAAGATCACATCTTTTATAGAAGACGAGGCCGTTAAGGCACTACAAAGACTATAACTATCTAAAAAGACCCCATGAACATGCATAAAAGATAGGGTTTTGACTACGAAAAAGGCAAGCCCATTTCGGTGGTAATCGGATAGGAGAACGTTGAAGGGAAATGGGTTTGTGGGGTCTATGAATTTGAAGCCATTTTTGATGGTTTTGAGGGGGGTTTTGTTGTGGGGACATGTTGTGTATGAGAAGATGAGTTTGCTGTGAATATTGAGGTTGACAAATAATAGGCCTGTTCTAAGTAGATGGGCATGTAGTTTTTTGATTGATTTTAGGTTTCTGGTATGGGTGATTTGGTGTAAAATTTGAGTGAGGGAATTGAAGGGGCACATCAAGGTTCAATATTGAGGCTGTCAAAGTTTAGAACTTCGAAAATTTTGTTTGGAGTAGTGGCGGTATTTGATGTTTGTGAATCAAGTTATAGTAGAAGATGTTGAATTCTCAACTTCATTAAAAGTAGTCTATTAATTGAAAAATTATTGGGTTTTATATAAAAGTAGTTTAATATTTAAGTTAAAACATGAAGTGCTGTTTTCTTTGAAAAAAATTTGAAATACAAGGGTGCCAATTTCCTTATTTAAGCTGATTGTGTCTACTTTGAAAAAAAACTACTTCTAATAGGATTAGATGATCCACTATTAAACTGGTTTTTGTTAACTTATTGATTAGTTAAGACTAGTTATCAATAATAATGTTTGAATTGATTGTAAGAGTGATTATTGAAGAATATCTATGATTGTTATTGATGGTAACTTTACTTAATTAATAAGATAACCAAATCCAATTTAACCTCACTGCTGTTTGCAAGTATTGTGCACCAAAAACCCTTCTTCAATGCTTCTAAGTATGTTGATTCATTTCAAAGGTCTACAATATCCATGATCTGTCTTAAAAATTATTTTCAAATGCAGGTTTGCTAATAGAAAACGTGCCAAGCAAATCATTCCTTATCAATCTAAATTTTCTGCTAAATTAGCAGCTTCAACATCTGCGAATATTTTGAAACACCCTGAGTTCAATTAAAAAAAGCAGGCAGTTAGTAGCCAAATGCATTGCAACTAGCAACTCTCTTTTGTCTTTCTAAAACTTGAAATTAGTTTGATGCTTTGATTCATGAAAATGTAATTAAGCAAGTAGCGAAAAGCCAAAATGAGAATACTATGAAGAATGAAAATTTTTTATCAGAACAGAATTGCATAAGATGATATAAGTTTACACAAGATTTAAAATCGACTTTTGACAACTTCATTATAATTAGCTGTTATTATTTCATTCAACAATTACTATAGTACTAAATAGTACTGCAGGACTACTACTGGTCAAGCACTTCTGTTATTAATCCTTGCCATTAGTCCATGCTTCATACGCAACAGGACGCTAAGGTTGGGGATCATAGGGTGCCTTTCAACGACTTCAACATCATAGTTATGAATGATAGTGGCAACAAGTGGCTTCATTAGATTTAAAGCAATGTCCTTGCCTAGACAAGTCCTAGGACCAGCATTGAATGCAAAAAATTTGTGGGGTGGCTCATATTTAATCCCACCATCCTTCGTTATCCATCTTTCTGGCTTGAATTCGCAGCAATCTTCTATTCGTATTTGGATCAACCTGATGGCCACTTGGAAGGGTGTCCAATCCAAGAGGGTTCCTCCATTCATAAGGTACAGGTGGAAACAGCCTCACTGTTTCCCATAAAGCTGCATGGAGATAAACTAACTTATTCATTTCATCCAAGTTGCATGGTGACCATTTTTTGAGGTGCCTTGCAATTTCTTCTCTGATTTTAATTTCCACAAATGGATTCTTTGTGAGTAGGCAAAAGAACCAAGACAGAGCTTCACTAGTCGTGCCCTTTGTGGCATAAATTAGATTTGTTATTGTATCTCTCATAAATTTACAAGAAGGCGTTTGTCCAATCAAGTAACAACTTAAAAGATTAAGCCCCTCCTCATCATCTTCATTTGTGTCAAGCTTTTGTTGCTTAGCTGTAATAACCTCCCCACAAAACCGATCAATAACTTTCCAACTTTCACTCAATTTCCTCTCCTTTCCGATGCCTAACCACCGCTGCAACTTCCAAATATTTTCAGGCACAAAATGTCGAAAAAACATTGCTTCAAATGCATCATCAAGCGCCTTCAGGAACGCTACATTTTCCAACCAACCAAACCTTAACAAAGAATTGGAGTTGAAAATGCTATGGTTTTCAAAAACATCAAAGTGTTTCTTCCACTCTGGCCCTTTGATGTAGTTGGAAAATTGCGCGCTCATTATATAGTGGACAGATCAACACATCCCTCTGGCTGAGCCACCTGCCACCTTTGAGAACAAATAATGTACCCTTTCTTTTTTCAAGAGCTTGAGCAACTTTTTCATGTAACTTGTGGAAGTTGAGAAGCAGCTCAGGCGACATTATTTCAAGGAGAGGCACATTACCCTTTTTGGTGGAATGGTAGAGGAAGATGAGGAGGAAAATAATTGGTAAGATCATGTAGTGAAGAAGATAGGTTAATAAGATCATCATCATGGTACATAGAGAAGAATAAGCAAAGGAGACGCCATTAATTGGAGGAGTGTCAAAAATTCTATGTAGAGTTACATTTGTAAAGATTAGTGCTTTTTAGTGTAAAAAGCTAAGGTCACACACAAAGAGCACCTCCACATTTTTAGGATATCCTAACTGATTCTAACAACTTGCTGCTATTTCAACATTTTACGAAGTGTTTTGACATGAGCAGGAGTTGGTTAATTTACTTGATTTAACTAGCTCCTGATTTGCACATCATGATAATGATTTCTACATTGATTTTGATCATGTAAAGGATAATAATCAATGCATTACTTGTTAGCATCAATGATTGTGTACCTTTCATTCTTTAAGAGGTTAGAAGTTCAATTTCCATTAAACACATATTACAATTTGTGTAGATAGTTTTCTTTTTCATTTTATTAATCTCGATTCATCTAAATTTAAATAATTATTTTGAGTATTCAAATTCCAGAATTCATCATTCGAATTTCAATACAAAAAATAATTTACAATTACAAGCAATAAATTTTCTCAAATAGTTACAGCTCTAAACTCGTTGTTTTCAATATTATTCAGTAGCATCTAGGATTACAGAATTGATTTTCAAAGTACAACATGTAGCACTATGCACTTCTGCATTCATGTATATAAAATGGAAACACCTAGAGCGAAAAACCATTTTAATAATTTCTCTTAAATTGAAATTTGAAAACATAGACACCTAGAGATTATACATCATACGTGAATTGATCGAATGACATATAATATACCAACTGATCTTTAATAATCTCAGCATTTCAAGTGTCATAAAACTCCTTGTAAGCGTAATCCTAGCTCCACAATTCTCATTCAGACATCCATCCTGTGTTTCGAATAAGTCTTTATAAGCTGTCTCAAGCATGTCTATATGATACCCTCTTGAGCTATGCCTTAAGCAGACCCCAGCAGAGGACTCTCTTGACCACACACACTGAACTTGAAGTTGCATACAAACCATCTTAGGTGTATTGTGAAAGCGCCGAGCTTTCTTCCTAAAATGATTATCTTCAATGTCTCAGGCCTGTCCTCTATCTCAAAGGACCAGCCAGCTAAAGTAGGCCCCGTCTTGTAGGTTGTTATCCTTGGAAGACACGACCATGTGAAGGTTTAGGTGCTTCTGTCTCTCCCCAAATGCTTCTACACCACTCATTTTATATTTCAAAGATTTCCCATGTAGCTTGACATCTATATATGCATATATATTTTATCCACCAGAACCAAATCGATTCTTTCACATCCTCTACTAGCAAATCTCCCTTTCTTCTCACAAGCCATTTGTTCTCTTTATCATCATCTTCCAAAGTGATATAATGGATACATCACTATGGCTATTCGTGTGCCTGGAATCATGCAAGCCAAGCATATTCTCCGCCAATCCAGATTGTTAGCAAATCAAGCTGCTGCTGCTTCATCCATAAATATTCCAAAAGGCCATATTGCGGTTTACGTTGGGGAGAGCCAAAAGAAGAGATTCCTTGCAAAGAAGACGTCTTCAATAGTCTCACTTCTAGCTTGAATAGATCCTAATATGCTATACTACAACTAATTAGCATATACAATTTTGTCAACCAATGTATTATTATTATTTTTTTCCTAATGCAAGAAAATAGATATATTGAGAATGTCATTTAATTGATATTGATTCTATTGATATTCTTATTCGAGAAATACTATATACTTGTTTATTAGAATTCATATCCTCTTAGAGAAAAACGAAATCAATTTTCCTCCAAATCAAAGAGTTGGTGGTTTGCGAACAAAGACTAATAGTATTGTTGACCGGCACGATAAGATCCACTAGCAATTATCACGGAAGAGATATTATCTTAACTGCAGAGGCCAATGTTTGAATTAAGTTTACAGCACCAGAAGAATGCATGAAATCAAATTCTAGATAAATAAAATAGTCACAATTTAGTTGGCACAACAAAACTTGATGACAATCAAATACCATGCCGCGAAGTCACATAAACTTGACTAGATTGATCATGCTCAAGGCATAACAAATTTATAATCATTGAAATCCACGAAAGGAAAAGTAGTCCTTACTCACAAACCTGAACAAATGTGTTAGTTGAAGGCAAGAACACTGAAACATTTGATGTTCAAACAACTGGGAAAAACTCAGATTGAATTTGTGTAATGGATTTGAAACCAAATGAAAGCAGATTTACTAATATGTACAATAATATATACTATTGCCAATGCAATGGTAGGTGAAGGACAAGGACTTGCAACTAGAAAGTCAGAAACTAGAGCAAATGCAAATTTTATATGTTGCTGATGGGCTGCTATGAACAAACATTTATAGAGACTGGTCAATTTATGACATAAGGAGCATGTTTCACCTATCATGCATTAATATCATAATCTCTTGATCAAAACAAGTACTTCATCACTTATGCGTTTGCATTTTGTTCAATCATGTTTTTAGTTTGATAATAGCCCATGTTTCTGACATGAGGAGCATAACATTGCATAGACCTTTGCCAGATTTCCAGACTTCGGAACTGCATTTAATACTAAGTAATCCTGAAATTACATATGAGAATTTTGAACTTTGACTAATTTCCATGGTTGTATGAACTAATATTAACTCAATTTGTAACACCCCGATTCCAATATCAATAATCAAAATAAAAAATATAATCAATCTTTATATTAGTAGAAGACACCAAGTAACATAAACAATAATAAGAACAAAATATCATATTAAAACATATAACTACATAGAGTAAATAAAAAGTATGCTCATGTCTTATAGTGTCACAAATACCCATGTGACACGGTCAGAATAACAAAATGTCATAATTACTCGTGTGACTCGGTCAGAATAACAGAATATCATAATTACCAGTGTGACACGTTCAGATAATAGAATGTGTGCGCACAAGAATCCAGCTGGACCAATATCAGAATAATAAATATATACAATGAGCCAAAATAATTTTTCATACAGTAAAAATTTCAAATCGATCAGGGACTGCTAGCATGGGTAAAAATTTATTTGTTTTAGTCATTTGAAATCTGTCCATAAAAATTTATTCACACCACAGCACACTCTAAGAATTTTAGTAAATTCTATAGTCACTTAAAAATCACGAAATTTTACATGCTAACAGTAGACATCTTAATCTATCTAAATATGTAATTTTGTAATTTTCTGGGTAGTATAACCGACCTAAATAATTTCTCGAAGTCGACTGATTTTTTTTTTCCCAACGAAACATTCTAGCATCCCTAAATTTCGAAAATTAAATATGCTAATCAATACACAATTTCCTCCCTCTTCTACATAATCTAAATCAATCTCCTAAAGCTAGTCATGCATAATTTCTCAAATCAAAACTCTTTTGATTTATAAAAAAAACTGCATGTATCAACATATTAATCATCCTAAAAATAAAATCTATAACCTATGAGATACAATATAAATCTTGTATAATTATATATAAAGAAGAGACTTATCCAAAATCTCCTTGGTCTTTGAAATTCAAGAATGAGTTGATTAATTTTGCTGGAGAAAAAAAGATATATTTTATACTTTTTTTCTACACTAAATAGTGACCTTATATATGATATACAAAACTGATAGTAATAGGAATTTTAGTCTCTATACAAATTCTATTTAAACTAACAAAAATATATGCTGAAGTATTTTTCTTTTATTAAAACAATAACTTTTTCTTAATCAATTTTCTTTTCTTTTTAAACTTCCCAAAAGAATAAAACTTCATAATTAATTACTAGTTTATTCTAAAAAAAATATTGTATTCCAATGCTGATATATTTTTCTTTTATTAAAACAATATATTTTTCTTAATCAATTTCCTTTTTTTCTTTTTTAAAGCTTCCCAAAATAATAAAACTCTATCATTAGTTAAATTATTATTTCCTTCTCCTTTACAATTTCTAAAACCTTAATTAAACAAATAATTGATTATAAATATATAAAACACGGTGATTACACAATTCTCTTAAGATTATTTTTAAAATTAGTTTTGGTTGGTATGAAGTGCTCATTATTGAGTGTGGTGTCATATGATCAGATATCACAAGCATGCAGACCATACATGCTTCATCTGTATATTACAATTTACAAGCACTGTGCTATAAAATTGGTTATGTTGACATTATTCTTTCCCATTCATGAAATTCATATTTATAATTGATTTCAAACAAAACAGGCTTATGAACCTGGATCCAATAATAGAGATGGGTTCCATTCACTTTTGGGTTTCTTGGCCTTTTTAGGCATATATGCTTTTCTTTTGGATTTCTTGGGCCACTATCGGATTCTAGTTTGAGTAAGACATTCACACCTGTTAAAGTTGTATGTACACTCCTTTTGTACACATACCTCATTAAAGATTGTTTTAAAAAATAATAAATTTTATAATAAGATAATTATAATTCATTTAATAAGGTAAACCATTAAAGAGGTATATAAACAGTTTTAGAGGGGTGTAAATATCGACACACTTGTAGTTGCTTTAAATTTATTCAATATCACTAATTTACTATAGCATAAAATTAACCGGACTTGATCCAACTATACTTGGACTCACGAGCATTTGACCAAATATTTAGGTATCTAATACCCGAATTTTATATACAACCTTTTTCTTTTTCTTTTTTGTTAAAAAAAAATCAATTTTTCTCGACATGTTATTTTTTCCTATTCGAAGCACCTATATACATGTATGTTACACTATACAATTAAACAGATGATGTTTATATTTTTCACACTTTAACCTCCAACTGTAATTTTAAAGTTAAATTCAATATACATCCATTCAACCACAGTAATTCAATTTAAATCGACACTTTCATAGAATTTTTGGATAAATGAGATAATCTAATCTTATTTATGATAGTTATTAATGATGTCTACGCCCAGCTAAGAACAACTCCAATGTTTTATTAGATTGTGAAAAAATTACATGATACATATGATGAATAGACATTGAATTAAAATAAACCTCTTCAATGTAATTATCACTTATTAATATCAAACGATGTGAAAAAAAAAAAATTGACATTGTCAACATGATCATTTTTTTTTTATAAAGGGTATGTTAGATGGTCATATCAACAAATCAATAATTAATTAATTCTAATTTTCAAATCTAATTAAAAGTGAAAAGAAAAGAAACATTAAATACAAAATATGTAAGCATTAAATGGATATACATGGAGACATTAAATGAAAATATATATAAGCATTGGAGAACAAATTTTTAAATTAATTATCTATCAAATGATATCTATATCATATATGAAACAAAAATCTTGACATTGATGACATGACATTTTTCTTTAAAACACAACCCATGATAGCATTTGAGCCTTGTGCATTTGAATTGATGTTCTTTAAATTGGACCTCTTAATTCTGTTGCTGAAAAACATCACAAACCCTAAAATAAGTACCCGTAAATTATGTCAAAATTATCAATTTTATTAACATAAAAATACATTAAATCAAATGATTAAACTAAGTATATTCGTAAAAATAATTAAATAAAAATATTTAATTAAATAATATATTTTTATAAATATAATCAATTTTTTAATATTAAATTATATTTTTGTGTTCTAATTAACGTGTCTTTACTGCAGGGAATCGTGATACCTCCCATTGGATGATTGAATCCGAATTCTTCATCTGCCATGCCTAACAATTCTTGAAATGAAGGCTCATTCAATAATGATATTGAAATTACAAATTTCTTCTTTTGGCTCTCTCCGAACATAAATTGCAAGATCGCCTTTTGGAACATCTATGGATGATGACTGATTCGTGAGCACGTTTGGTTTGTGGAGAACCTGCTTAGCATGCAGAATTCTGGGTAAGCGACTAGCCATGACTATCAAAAATACTTGAGAGGGTGATGAAGATAGCTAATGAGTTGAGGAGGGTAAAAGGAAAGGTTCTCTATTAGAGAAAGTGAGGACTTGGTTTGGTTGTGGAAACAATAAGGTTCTATATATATAGATCACATGCTGTGAAGAAAGTCTTTGAAATGTAGATTTAGTGATCTAGAGACATTTGGGTAGATTTGGTTAGAGATATAGACATGTGATGGATCACATGGTCATGTCTTCAACTTTCTGATATCGAGTACTTGGTAGTAGATTCAGACTTGGTTTTGTTGGTACACATTTTGTCCTGCCATTCTAGGTGAACGGCCTACTAGAGACCCCACTTGAAGTTAAAGAGATTTTAAAAATGAGAGGTTTCAAATTCTTTTAAGGGAAGAAACCTACAAATATCATTAAAGCAGGAGGCAGGAATGGAATTGCCTTTAGTTGCATTGTCTCAACCAAATTTGGAGTGAGTGGTGGAGAGACAATTGGGTAGATTTGGTGAGAGACAGACATATGAAGGATCACATGGTCACGTCTTGCAGTTTGTGATCAAGTACTTGGGAGTAGATGATGACTTTGTTTCTCTTGGACTCACATTATTGTCTAGGTGAACAGCCTCCTAGAGACCCCACTATGAATTAAAGAGATTTGTCATGCATCAGATTTTGGTTTTAGTTTCTGTGAATAATGAGAGGTTCCAAATTTTTTTAGCAGAAAAAACCTGAAACTGCTGAACACAGCAGAACATGCAGATGTCTGAAGATATCATAAACGCTGAAGGCAGGAATAGGACTGCATTTAGTTACATGGACTCCAGACTCAACCAAAATTCAACAGCATACATTAAGTTGCTGGACAAGCCCTTGTGAATAGCACTTGAAGTGTGTCCTACAACTAGTCACTATCACAATCCACCCCTTTTTCCACAATCCAGATTACTCTTGTAAGTGGTTCAAATTGTTTCAGATAGAAAGATGAAATATTCAATGGCGGCCATGCTTAATTTGAGAGGCAGGTACTGATTCATCCACCTCTTCTGCACTCATATATTTCACTTACTGTTCCATTAACCTTGAAGGGCTCTCTAGTGAATTTGGCCTGAAGATTCATACATGCATGAAGATCAAAGCCAATAAATAAAAGGGGAAATTATGATTTTAAGAGATTTAGAGCTTGTTATAGATTGTAAATGAATGTAGTTTGGTGTTTATCCTTATGTGATTTTATGGTTGCTAAGCTATGAAAGTAAATTAACATTCATATTCATGGTTTTGTTTATAAATTACATGAGCATCAAGTGTAAACAAGATTGTATGGAAGAAAGAATGGACTTCATTTTACTGGTTAAGAGTCTTACAATGTGGCATAAAAGAAACCATGTACTTCTGATTCAAAATTGAAGGTCTGGTACATGGTCAATAGTATAAGACAGTTCATGAACAGCATATGTTGCTGATGACATCAGAACTTGTCTGCTGCTTGACTGAGCAAATATTGGCATGGAAAATGCCTCTGGAATGAATTTCAAGCCATGAAGAGTTGAAGAGACTCCTTTTAAATATCTTCAATTTATGGTTTCATTTGAGTTTCATTGTTTATTGCAAGTGGCTTCTCTTATGATCCATCTAAGCTGGAAATGACATCCAGGAAAACGTCTTCTCTGCAGGGAATTGTTAGACCCCCCATTGGATGATCAAATCCAAATTCTTCTTCAGCTCCACTCAACAAATCTCGGAATGCAGGTTGCTGCAAGTAAGATATGGGGACTAAAAATCTCGCCATCTGCAGTCTCTCCAACATAAACAGCAAAAAATCCTCTTGGTACATCAGAAGAAGCTGAGGCTGCTTTGCTTGCTACACAGACAGGCCTCCCTTGCTTAACAAGAACAACACCAGGCAAACGGAAACCCATCAGAATCAAGAGACAGAATTCTATATGGTTTTGAAATATTGAGTTGTGTGTACGATAAAGCTATCAACAGAGAAGGTGAAGACTAATCTGGTTTGACTCCCTATTGTTTTTCGTGTATTTATTGTATTTGTAGATGTAATCAAATGGTATACCAATGTGGACAATCACCAAAAGTTGATTCAGAGTCGACAGGCATCTTTTTTTGGGATCTCTTGCATGATGTACTTACTCGAATATCACATGGTTCTGTCTTCAAACCAATTATCATAATTTGAAACTAGAATATATTTTGTGTCTATTTGCTGATATACAGCATGGCCTACTACTATGGAAATAACCCAATCCAAAACAAACTAAAGATTAGGATATGAAACACTTTAATGTCATAGATGCAAAAAGACAGTGGACCTTTAGATTAGGGACATATGTGAGACAGCAGGTTTGAAGAAGAATAAACAAAATTGACATAGGATACAGTATAGAGTCTGATCAGTATTTTATCATATCACTTGAGAAAAGCATCATCTGGGAAAGAAACCTGAGATATTTATTCTGTAGAGCACAAGATATTTTTCAGGATTGCTAGATATGGCATTAACGGGCTATATTCTTTTGGTCATCAATGCACGTGCTTGGCCTGTACAAAGGACTGATTAAATTTGTTAGTTACCACCAGATCAAAAACTTAAGTTGTTAAAAAAGGAATCTAAGTATAGTATTTAAGACTTGAGATTAACACATTGACACGTTCTCTCACGTGTAATGTAAACAGAGGGGACATGTCAATGTGGACATATGACAAATTTGAACACATGCTAAACACCCCCCTACTTTATAACATGTGTTACTGAATTTCCAAATAAAGAGGGAAGAGAGGATTTGAACTAAGGACTTTCAAGTTGTAATACAATATTAGTTATCATCAAACCTGAAAGCTTAAGTTGATAGGAAAAAACTCAACTATAGTATTAAGATTTGAGATTGACACATTGACAAAATTCATCGCCGTGGGTGAAACATAGCCACTCAGCATGACCTCTACCAGGAACAGTACTGCCACCAGTATTTACGCTGTAGGGTATATGCAAATGACCAACTTGCATAAAATACTATCATTGAGTTTCTGTGACCTGCAATGCAGATCAACCACAAAATGGTGAACACTGGAGCCCAAATATACACATGCCTGTCATATCTTTTGTCTCTCCTTGGCCAATCTTCTGAATTATATTAGTATCTTTTTCTCTCAGATAAATTAACTTGGCATTATTTTCATACACCCCCCATCTTCCAGATCAGATACTGTATCGCATTGGCAGCTTTCAGTAGCCAATCAATAGTTTCTGAGAGATAAAGTTTCACTGTGCACTTGTGCCGTTCACATCCTCTAGCTGTTTTAAAGGATTTTCATTGTCTAGAGCCTTAATGATTTGATTGCTTCCAAGGTAATTCTCAACTAAGACTGGTTATATATGTAGATTCCATTTTTCCTTTACAGTGCTTATACATTGCTCAGTAAAGTTTGACTATGACTTAATCAAGTAAAAAGGACAGATTTTGATTCATAAAAGGTCATGCCTATATGTGTTAAAGAAAGGAAAAATGTACTTAAAGACTTTGAAGCTGAAGAGAAACTATGTCCATTGATTGAAGTTTGCAACATTACATTCATTAATAGGAAATGTGAGAGAAACGACACTTTTCTGCAGCTATTTTCTTGCTGTATGGTGAGTATAAACTGTCCCATCTCATCTTGTCATTAAACAAATGAAACTAATGTAAAAAAGTTTACAAAATTGTGATTCCTGACATGTTTAGCACCACATTATGATCCATTCAAGTGGGAAGTAAGGTCAATGAAGATGTCTTCTCTGCAGGGAATTGTTAGACCACCCATTGGATGATTGAATCCGAATTCGTCCTCAGCTTTTCTTAGCAATTCTTGAAATGAAGATTGGTTCAAGAATGAAACAGGAATTATAATCTCTTCTTTTGGCTCTCTCCAACATAGACTGCAAGGTGTCCTTTTGGCACATCAGTAGACATTGAAGCTGCTTGGTTTGTGAACAATTTTGATTGGCGAATAATTTGCTTAGCCTGTACGATACCAGGAAAACGAATAGCCATAGCTATATGTAGTACTTTGGTTTTAAAAAGATGAAGATCTTTAGATAACTTGGGAAGAAAGAAAAGAATTTGCTAATAGAAATGGTGAGGGGACCTAGTATGCTTGTGGTGATATCAAGTAGTCTATATATAGTGATGAAAGGGTATTGAGGGGAGAATCATTAAATGTAATGTGAGTGGTCAAGAGGCATTGAAGTGGGGTTTGCTAAGAGACATTGCCACTGGAAGATCACATGGTGTTGTCTTCCAACTCAACATCAAGAGCTTGGTGAGTGATTGAGAATGCATGTTTGTTAAAATACATTGTGTCCAACCATTATGTAGGTAGAGAGCAAATGCCTCTTTTGTTGATTCAACAGGTCTCTTAGCAGACATGATTAATAGATATCATTCTATATTATATCTATAATAAGTCTGGTAGATCAGAAATTTTGTTCATATGAATTGAATCTCATGTCAATCAATTGTTAGTCTTTTGTCATTTCACACAAGCTTACGTACATCAGTTCATTCGAACAAGAGCCGTCCAGGTAGGCTCATCTGCTCATCCGGTTAAACAAATATAGACTTCAGAGAGCAGAAAATTGTTCATTGTAGTCATATCCGCATCAATGAATATTTTGATTAATTTTCGCTAGAATGGAAATGACAGTCCTCTGCTAGTCATTACAATGCACACAAAAGGTAAATAACTGCAAGAAAAATTAAATCAACAAGAGACCTGAACCAAAATCATTTGTATTGCATGGTTTTTGGCAAGTTAACTTCCAGGACAAGGACTTGTGAAGAGCATGTGAAGTATGTCCTATTGCTAGCCTCCGTTTATTACCCCATTCCATCTGAAACTACCAAACCAGTAAGTAGTGCAATTATAACAAGTGAATGGCAGGACCCAAAATGACGGCCAGATAATTTAACTGATAATTTCTTAAGGTTCTAACCAAGCATTATTTTCATTTTTCTTTATAGATATTTCATATTTTCTTATTTTTTAAAATCATGAAATAGTAATGATCATATAAAAGCAAACAAATATTATCATGGTGCTAACATATATTAATAATTAAAATAAACCGCTAGAGAATTGTGGGTTGACTAGGCGGTAAGTCAGGCCCAACTCACAAACATAGGTTTGGGGCTTGATTCTTTTGTGCCTCTTTGTGTGGGTGGTTTTCAGCTGGTCTTGTTCCTGCTTGGGAGCGGCAATTACCCTCCTTTTTTAAAGGCTTCAGTTCCCAGCTGCTCCTCAAGTGTTCACATCTAGAGAGTTCGGCTTGTGTTATTAGGACCCTCCTCTTTTGGAGGCTTCAATTCCCGGCTGCTTCTCAAATGTTCCCATTTTGAGAGTTCAGCTTGTGTTATTGGTACTCTTCTCTTTTGGAGGCTTCAGTTCCCGACCACTCCTCAAGTGTTCCCATCTGGAGAGTTCAGCTTGTGTTATTAGTACCCTCCTCTTCTGGAGGCTTCAGTTCCCAGCCACTCCTCAAGTTTTTCCATCTAGTGAGTTCGGCTTGTGTTATTTGTATGTGCAATAAGTACTATATTATGTCCAAAAAAAAAAAGAAAAATTAAAATGAACTATAAAGGAGGGCTCAGTACATAGGGCAATGGATTGCCTCATGTTTAGTCATTGGACCATCACATATGATATGTTGCTGACATATTTTATGGACCCTCAATATGAAAAGCCCGTGAAAGAACTATACGATAGGCTCAGGAATTTTCAGGCCTTATTCTGTTTTGGGACCATCACATATGGTGCTAACATATATTATCGACCTTAAATATGAAAAGCCCATGAAAGAACTTTTGAGGCCTAACTCTCTTTTGGAATCAATTATCCATGAGAATGATGTAGCTAAGTAGATTGTCCACAGTTACTTTGGAATAACTTCACACAAATGTTGAATTCTTCAAATAGGTTCTTCACACAATTGCTCTTTAAGTTTGTCCTATATAACAACCTTTCCATCGTTGTTACATTGTAAGACCCTCTCCTTTGTTATTAAACTTTGTATTTGACTTAAAAATACCCGCATATCATTCGTCTTTTCATCTTCAATATTTCATTTCATTTATTTTCAAATATATATATATATATATATATATTTCATTTCATTTGTTTCAAATCTCATGATTTCTTTCTGAATTGATAATTGCATATAAGCAACCATCATAACAGAAAATTTCATATCCATAAATGTTAATTTCTCAAACTCCTTAACCATCTTATAATGTTATATTATATTTAATTTACTACAATGTTAATGTGAAACTATGTTATAGCTTAAGAGAATATACTATGACTCTTTAAGGTCATCAAGTGCAGGGAATTGTCAGACTGCCCATTAATAGTTGAATCCAAATTCTTCTCCGGCTTGACTTAGCATGTCTTTAAATAAAGAATGGTACTAAATTACGAATCTCTTTTTTTGCACTTTCTCCACGTAAACTAAAAGGCAACAATTTGGAATATCTGTGATCATTGTGGAAGGTTTGTTCGCTTGTTCATTAGATTGACCAATTCGAGGCAAATAGAACCCATGATTTTGTTAGAAAAGATTGAAAGTTGATTTAAGTGGACTTGAAAATCAATAAAATTTGTATTACTTGAAATTGTGTAAATGAGACTTGTTACTTGTGAAACAAGTCATATGTGTATATATAGATGAGGAAGAGTGTGTAAGGTATCTTCAGATGCAGGGGATCACATGGCTTTTTCTACCTTCTCCTTCTCAAATTTTCATGAATATTTGATCAAGTGACAAACATTATGTCCTACCTCATCTAGGACAACAATATCCTGAGGGACCATTTGTAAATCATGAAGAGTGTTGAATAAGCAAACACCTTGTTATGTTAGGCATCAGTAGAAGCTAATTGATTGTATTAAGACATTGGGATGACACTTAAACTCTCCTTGAAAACACGTAACATGAACATTTTCTGGTCAGACTAACATATTCATTGAGAAAAACACCAAATGATTTAACAAATAAGAGGGAGTTCAATTATGCATAGCTGGAAAGACATTGATTTGAAGTTAATATGTTTTATCAACTTCTAGACAAGCCACCGTGATGTTCGCTTGAAGCATGCCACACTGCATCAGTCTCAAGCCATCATTTCTTCATATAGAAGCCATTGTTGCTGCTGATTCTTCTCTATCTGTACCCAAGAAACATCATCAGTTCATCACATTAGATGATAGCTTGTGTGTTTGCTATAATATAATCTATCATTTTGATAAAATTGATTGCCCCAGTTGCATTAATCAGGAGGTGTAATCACCGTATTTTATATATTCATAATTAATTATTTATTTATTTAAGACTTTAGAAATTGTAAAGGAGAAGGTAATAATAATTTGACTAATGATAGAGTTTTATTCTTTTGGGAAGCTTAAAAAAAAAGAAAAAGAAATTGATTAAAAAAGGATATTGTTTTAATAAAAGAAAAATATATCAGCATTAAAATGCAGCATTTTTTAGGAAAAAATAGTAATTAATTAATAATGGAGTTTTATTCTTTTGGGAAGCTTAAAAAGACAAGGAAATTGATTAAGAAAAAGATATTGTTTTAATAAAAGAAAAATATTTCAACATAGATTTTTAGTTTAAATAGGATTTGTATAGAGATTAAAATTCTTATTTCTATCAGTTTTGTATATTATATATAGGGTCGCTATTTAGAGTAGAAAATATATATATATAATATAATATAATATAATATACGTTTCTTCTCCAGCAATATTAATCAACTCATTCTTGAGTTTCAAGGATCAAGAAGATTTTAGGTAAGTCACTTCTTTATATAAAATTATACCAGATTTATATTATATCCCATAGGTTATAGATTTTATTTTTAGGATGATGAATATGTTGATGCATACAGTTTTTTTTTTTTTTTTTAATGAATCAAGAGAGTTTTGATTTAAGAAATTATGCATGACTGGCATTAGGAGATTGACTTAGATTATGCAGAACAGGGATGGAAGTATGTATTGATTACATATTTAATTTTCGAAATTTAGAGCTGCTGGAATGTTTGGTTTGGAAAAATCAGTCGACTTTGAGAAATTATTTAGGTTAGTTATTCTGCCCAGAAAATTACAAAATTAAATATGTAGATAGATTAAGATGTCTTCTATTAGCATATAAAATTTTGTGATTTTTAAATGACTATAGAATTTATTAAAATTCTTAGAGTGTGCTATGGTCAGAATAAATTTTTCTGGACAAATTTCAAAGGACTGAAACGAATAAATTTTTATCCATGCTAGCAGTCCCTGATTGATTTGAAATTTTTACTGGAGGTTGATTAATGTATCTAGAATGTCTATGTAAAGTTTTGGGTTGATTGGAAATCTAGATAGTTAAAGCGATTTATTGTATTTAGTTCGGATTTTATAAGAATTACATATTTTGTTTCAATAGTTAATTTTAGGAATTTTCTTTTGGAGGTTATATTTGGATAATTATGTTGACCACTTTCAAAGTTTGGAATAAATTTCTATTTGGAGTTAGTTTTTCTTTTTTAGATCTAATTTGACCGTAACATCATATTTCTTTGTTATTGGATTTTAGGTGTTACAACAGGCAATCTGTGGACACTGAAATTCAATTGGGCACCTCTAATTTTCGTGGTCAAGCTTAGACTATGACTGATGAACAAAAACAAATAGACTACACTAAGAAAATGATCACAATCAATAATAAATTTGGGAGGCAAAACCATGTGATTCCACTCTTGAATGTCCTTGATGGATTTCTCCCCATAACTTACACATTTGAAAGCTGTCCACATATCACTTGGTCTATATATATATACATATGCACATTCTACCAGGGTATTCACCACCAAAGCCTTTGTGACATTAAAAAGTCTCAGCAACAAGTTTGTTTTGAATATTATACATTGTCTACTTTTACTAGTCCCCTTGGTCTGCAAGTCCTCTGAGATCAAATTTTAGTTTTATCTAAACACAATCATGGGTTTCCATTTGCCTCGAATGGTTCAAGTTAAGAAACTTCTTCAACAGTCTTCATTTATTATAAGCCAGTCTTCGACAATGGCCATAGATGTTCCGAAAGGCCACCTTGCAGTTTATGTTGGAGAAAGCCGAAGAAACAGATATGTGATTCCAGTATCATTTTTAAACCATTCTTCATTCCAAGACTTGTTATGTCAAGCTGAAGAAGAATTTGGATTCTACCATCCAATGGGCGGTCTCACTATTCCCTGCAGAGAAGACATCTTCATTGATTGCATTTCTCAGTTAAGCCTGGCTTGAGAGATGAATCCAACAATGATCTGTGAATGCAGTTTTGTATGGTTGAGACTCAAAGACAACGTGTATTAAAAAAGGTTCATTAACATGTCTTCCTAGATGAGAGCAAATGTAATTTTGAATGGAAATAGAAATAGATGCTCTTACACCTCGTATCATATTCTCAAACATGAACATAAATTCATCTTTGATCAGAAGTTTTATTCTTTTAAGCTCTGTTGTTGATCAACACTACCTAATTATATTATCATTATAATGGGATTTGAATATGTTTTGTCATACAATTTCACCAAAGACCAAATTTCCACTGTTTTTCATTCATTGATTGTATTATTCACCTAGTTAAACTTGTTTTTATTGGCTTTAAAAGCTAAATATTTGATGGAGGATTTAAATTAATTACACCCTGAAGTGCTAAATCATCTCTCAAGTTAGACATTTTCGGTGATATATGTGGCTGTATATGTAGCGACAAGTCATGTGATACCATGTTTATCGCTTGAAGAAGGTTGGCAGTGATGGAAAAAGAAGTAGGCCATGTTTCATGTGAACTTCATGGACTTTGTCTTGCAACTTATGCAAGTAGTTCATTTCCAGGACATATTATAGCTGTATACAGCTTTGTACTGGCACATTCAGCATGTTAGGGAATAATCATTGGATTTTACATTTGTTACCATTTGGGAATTCTGAAACTTAGGATATTGATTCCTTGACTCATTTGAATGGTAAAAATATTATGTGGTACCCCTTCAGACAGTTACTTAATTACCGAAATATAATTAAATAGTGCAAAAGACACTTTTGCAATGGCAGCATCTTGTACAATAATTCTGAAACGGTAGTAGGACACACTTCAAGTGAACTTCACAGTGGCTTGTCTAGCAAATTGATTCTTCGTATCACCAAAAGGGGAGAAGTACCCACTTGGAAATTTCTTAGTTTTCCGGATCAGTGTGTTTCCAAGTATACTAATTGTGATATTCCTAGTTTCTCATGTTTGTAACAGTTTCCTAGCCACCACTCTAGAATGGCATTTCGAAATCGAATTCTTTCGACTCTACCGAACATTTTGTCAACTTTTATAAAACATTTTAGGACATATCTAAAAACTGTTTGATGTGTTTTAACGGATGTTAGTCTCATCAGAAAATTCTGATGTGGCATATTGTCTTAATATTGTCAAGGAGATGTTTTAGTGTCTGACGCTGCTTCAATGCAGCATGTCTTAATACAATTAATATTAGGCTGGTTCTCAATATTTTTTGATCTGATCAATCTGTGTAATACTTATATAACCATATTCAACAAACATATGCGTGCCTAAATTCTTGAGTCCAACAGAAGAATTGAATGCCTGTTAGAAGTATATAAGAAGAAAAAAAACGACTGGAACAAATGATTCAAAACAAATTTGGCTTACTAGCAATTTAGCATATATGGTGATCTCACAACAACAAAACTGGATCCTAATGTAAGATATGTTTAAACATTAAATCTGCAGTTTTCTGTGTGGATAAGTTACATGTCATATTATAATGCCAAAAAAGTTGTAATTGATTGAATGCTCGACCTTTTTGTAACGAAGATATAATTGGCCAATTCAATCGACCTTCCTAGTGTCGAAATAGGCTGATGTTTGCACACTAACATATGTTTTTTGGCTGGTGAGCGGGACCATAATCAAAATGAAGATGTCTTGTCATAACAATAACACAATTGAATTAAAGAAACATAAAATTAAAAAGAATGATAAGGCCAATTTGAGGTTGAAGGAACGACTTTTACTTTTCATATTGATCAACCAACAAGATACAAATTGTTATAATATCATGTTGTATGGTCAGTGTTTACAAAATTGTGATAATTGATCATTGTTGGTATCATATCTCATGATATGCTTAACTGAGAAGTGAGAGCAATAAAGATGTCCTCTCTGCAGGGAATAGTGAGACCGCCCATTGGATGGTCGAATCCAAATTCTTGTTCAGCTTGACATAACAAGTCTTGGAATGAAGGATGGTTCAAGAATGACACTGGAATCACATATCTGTTTCTTTGGCTTTCTCCAACGTAAACTGCAAGGTGGCCTTTTGGGACATCGGTGGCCATTGTGGAAGACTGGCTTCTAGTAGATGAAGACTGTCGAAGAAGTTTCTTAGCTTGAAGAATTCGAGGCAAATGGAAACCCATTATTTAGTTTAGATGAAACTAGAATTGGATCTCAAAGGACTTGCAAAACCAAGGATTTTTGTAATACTGAGAGTTGTTAATGTCACAAAGGCACTGATGGTGAAATAGCCTGGTAGAATGTCCATATATATAGACCAAGTGCAAGGTGGACAGCTTTCAAATGTGTAAGTTGTGGAGAGAAATCTATCAAGGACATTCAAGAGTGGAATCACATGGTTTTGCCTCCCAACATTATTATAGGTTAAGATCATTTTCTTAGTGCAGTCTATTTTTTTTGGTCATCAGTCATAGTCTATGCTTGTCCACAAAAACTAGGGGTGCCCACTTGAAGTTTGGTGTCCATAGATTGCCTTCTGATTAATGCTATTGAATATGAAGAAATGATGGCCTGAGACTGATGCAGTGGGGCATCCTTCAAGTGAACATCACAATAGCTTGTCTAGAAGTTGATAAAATATATTAACTTCAAACTAATGTTTTTCCAGCTAAGCATGGTTGAACATCCTGTTAGTTGTCAAATCATTTGGTGCGTTTCAATGGATATGTTAATCTGACCAAAAAATGGTCATGTGATATGTTGTGTTAACATTGTAAAGGAGAGGTTGAGTGCCTGAAGCATGTCTTAGTACAATCAATTAGCTTCTAACAAGACCTAATATAACAAGGTGTTTACTTATCCAATAATCTTCATGATTTACAAAGGATCCCTTAGGATTTTGTTGTCCTAGATGAGGTAGGCCATAATGTTTGACACTTGATTGAATATTCATGAAACTTTGAGGAGGAGACGGGAGACAAAGCCATGTGATCCCTCATGAGCTCTACCACTGACAAAAAAGGGTATTGGGTCTAACTTCACCACAAAAGTTAGCTCATGAGTGTAGGTTTAATACAAATAAGTGTAGCATTTTAGTACAAATATGTGTCATTTGCAGTAGTTCATAGAATTTTACCCTTAGTAATGCTAAATCATCTCTCAAGTTACACATTGCAGGTGATATTTGTGGCTATTTAGCAACAAGTCATGTGATAGTATGTCTATGGCTTGAAGAAGGTTGGTAGTGATGGAACAAGAAGTAGGCTATGCTTCATGTCAACTTTATGGACCTTGTCTTGCAGCGTAGTTAATTTTCAGGACATATTATAGCTGTATACAGCTTTGTAGTGGCACATTTATCATGTTAGGAAAAAATCATTGGATTTTAAGTTTGTTAAAATTTTAGAATTGTGCAACATAGGAGCTTGATTTCTTGACTGATTTAAAAAGTAAAATGATAATATTGTACCCCTTGTAATCGCTGGTTGTGCTTCACTTTCTTTTCCATGGTAATAATACTTGAAGATGTTATATCTTATATATGCAAAGAGGTGTCTTAAAAATTTGTCAAGAATCTCTCTAATTCGTAGTACTATATGCAAACAAGGGATTTTCTCTGATCTAAATTTCTTCAAATTCAGATCGACTGTTCTTCTGCAGACTGATTTTCAAGATAGGCTAGGATATGATGTTTTTGTACGCTAACACACTTTGGTCAAGAAATAAGTCCAAATTCCCTATGATGACTTGAAAAAATATGCATATCCTTTTGTGTTATGGAATACAGGTCCCCTGAAAACAGTCATTCAAATCTCTCAAATTAGACACCGCAAATGACACTCTTCACTAGCAATGTCTAAAGTGGGTGGTGATGGAAACTTTTGTAGTAGGACACAGTTAAAGTGAACTTTACAGTGGCTTGTCTAGCAAGTTGATCCATTAGATTACCAAAAGCTGAGAAGTTCCCATTTGAAAATCTCTTAGCTTTTGCTTAGTGTGTTTCCAGCTATACATAATTCCTAGTTTCTCATGATTGTACGCGTTAATGGATGTCAGTCTCACCAGCAAATTTTGATCTGACATCTTGTCTTAACCTTGTGATGGAGAGGTTAATACAATTAATAATCAGCTTGTGTTACTGCCTAGCATAAAAAGTACCTAGTATTCAGAACTTTTTCTATTCTGCAGTGGTCCCTCTTTATAGTTTGTTGTCCCAGATGAGGTGGGGCATGATGTTTCGCATTTGATCAAACTTCCTGAGATTTTGATGATGAGACGGAAGGCAAAACCATGTGACCCCTCAAGAGGTATATCTCTTCATCAGAAATGCCTTTTCACCACGCATTCACATTGGAAGATTTTCTTCAGGCTCGATCATCTATATATACAACAAAGATATGTGTCACAAACATCACAACTCTCAACTTCACAATCTCAAGCGTTCTAAATCCCCTCAACTTGAATATCCATTGAGACTCATTTCAATCTCTTCCTAATCAAAACTCATGGGGTTCCTTCTTCACATGATTGTTAATGCTACTAAGCAGACTCTAAGGCGCCCTCTTTTCTCTCCGGAGAATACAGTCGTGCCAAAAGGCCACTTTGCGGTGTATGTTGGAGAAACCAAAAAGAAGAGATATGTGGTGCCAATATCATACTTGAAGTATCCTTCTTTCCAGAATTTGCTACGTCAAGCTGAAGAAGAGTTTGGATTTCATCATCCTACTGGTGGTCTCACAATTCCATGCAGTGAAGAAGCATTCATGGATCTCACTTGTAGTTTCTAGACCTCAGGATACAGGAATTCAGACACCTTGAAATGGCTAATACGGATTATGCATTAACTCTTCATCAGTATTGACACAAATGGAAATTTTGAATAGGACTAGTATACAGAGAGATTGTTTATTGCAATCCATGTAAACTTTTTTGTTTTTGTTTAGATTGTATAAATTTGATTTAGCCTTAATAACAATATTTTCATTTAGAACTAATCACTCTCTTCATACTTATTATTATTATTTTTTTATTGTATCTGATTTATTAGCTCTTCACTATATAATCAACATTGAAAATATGTCAAGCCATGTTGCGTTAGACCAAAGAATCCACTGCGGCTTGATCATCTGCCATATGGTATATTGGTTATTCATTCAGGTAATACTTGTTTAACACATTAATCATTTTGGTTCACCATAATATGTTAAAAAATTTGATATGGCTTTTAACATGTACAATCCACAATATTTGAATTAATGGGGACCCTGTAGGTGATAATCATGGCTTGGCACCTATGGCAACTCATGTGATCTCATGTTGATGGCTTTAAGAGGGTTGGTGGCGATGGTATGAGAAGTAGCCCATGCTTCATGTGACCGTTATATGCCTTTTTTTTCCCAAGTTGATGCATTTAACAGAAGGCAGGAAGATCATATCCAGGACAGACTATAGCTGTATACTGCTTCATTGTGGCACCTTTCAAATGAATTTTAAAATCACTGAATTGAGGTCTTAAAATGGATCAAGAACATCTTTAATTTATATGATCATATAGTAATGTGTTAATGCAAACAAAAGAGTACATTTGTCAAGTTTCTTGAAATTCAAGCGGTTCCTTTGTAGACTGCACTTCAAGAAAGGTTTGGACATTACATTTTTCTACTCTAACACGCTTTGGTCAATCAAGCAGTCCAAATTCTAAAGAATGACTTGAAAAACAAACCATGTGATATGTCTAAAGATACAATGTGCTAGGAGAATACCAGGTCAATGTAGGCAACCTTTGATTCCTAAAGATCATTTAATCAGAATAAACTTGGAAAGTTGGAATATCTTCTGTACTATGGAACATTGGGTCCCCCGAAAATGGTTACTCATCACTCAAAGTAGATACTGCAATATACACCTTGCAGTAGTAGCATCATGCACAATTATGTAGTGATGTGAAAGGTGATGGGGACTAATTGTAGGGCATACTTCAAGTGAACTTCACAATAGCTTGTCTTGCAAGTTGATGCATTACAGTATGAAAACCCAAGGTTTTACATTTTAGTATTCTGTAACTTTAAATCTGTGTTCTGGATATTGTTTGTACTATCGTGTACATAAGGATGTAGTAGGGCAGGCTTCAAGTGACCTTCCTGGTGCTTTGTCTAGCAAGTTGATGCACAACAGTTTCCAGATGTTGATGTAATTTTTACATCTCTGTGTTTCAAAAAGCACTTAAGTTTGGATATTGCCTACTTAATTGTTGTGGGTGGTGATGGGGACTGATGCAGTGGGGCATGCTTCAAGTGGACATCACAGTGGCTTGTCTAGAAAGTTGATTAAATTATATCATCTTTACATCTGTATTTTTATGCATTATTGAACTCACTGTTATGTGTCATATCATTTGGTATGTTTTAATGGATGTTGGTCTGATCAGAAATCGCTTATGTAACATGTTGTCATGACCTTGTAAAGGAGTGGTACAGTGTATGAAGAATGTCTTAATACAACCCTTCTACTTATACCTAAAACAACAGGATGCTTAGTTATCCAATATTCTTTTTTATCTAAAGTAGGTGCATCTGAATTTTGTTAGTCCCAGACGAGGTAGGACATGGTATTTGGTTGATAAAATATCCATGAAAATTTGATGAGGAGATGGAAGACAAATCCATGTGACCTCTCATGAGCTTCACCGCTAACATCACATATCAGAAGATATCCAAGAGACTTCCATCTATACATACACATATGACTTGTTTCACAAGCATCACAAATCTAAACTACACAATCTCAAGTATCACAAGTCCTCTTGATTTGCAAGTCTCAAACTTGATTTGCAAGTCCTTTGAGATCCATTTCCTGTTTTATCTAAACGAAGTTATGGGTTTCTGTTTGCCTAGAATTCTTCAAACTAAGAGATCAAGCCAATCTTCTACAATGACTACAGATGTCCCAAAAGGCCACCTTGTCATTTACGTTGGAGAAAGTGAACAAAAGACATTCATAATTCCAATATCATTCTTGAACCATTCTTCATTCAAAAACTTGCTTAGTCAAGCTAAAGAAGAATTTGGATTCGACCATCCAATGGGCGGTCTCACAATTCCCTATAGAGAAGACATCTTCATTGATCTCATTTCTCGGTTAAGCATGCCATGAGAGATGCTATTAACAACGATTACTGAATGCAATTTTCTAGAAATAGATAAGAGTACAAATTTCATTCATATTTCTTCCTTGTAAAGAGGAAATGTTATTCTTGTGAGGAAGTAGAAATAGATACTCTTACAACTTGTATGATATTCGCAAGCAAAATTAAAGTAAATGCATCATTTGCTCGGAAGTTTGACTCCTTTAAGATCAGTTGTCTTACCATTCTTATTATATGTCATTTCTGTCTTCAATCGTGCTATTTTTAAACATATCGTAAATTAGATTATGCACATTATATTGTTTCTTTGCATAACTGAAACTTCTGTCGCAGCCTTCAGTTATATAGATCAAATTGGGTTTAGCGATGTAGAGCAAGTAAAAGGGCATGGTTCATGTGGATTTCACAAACCTTGTCTTGCAATTTGGTGCATTTGAATAATGAAAGGCATGTTAGTTTGCTTCAGGTGCGCTTCAAAGAAAATACAAATGGACTTCAAGGAATCACATGTATATAAATTCTTACAATCTTGAAAAACATCCGAGAGAGTCCATGGATGACAGAACATACAAATTGCAACATCACGCCTTTTAGCTTGTTATGAGTCTAGCTACTTGGGACAGATGTTAAGAACCAGGATAGGATGCAACATACTTAACTGCTTGCAGCTTCTCTTGTATTAGATTAAAATTTCTTGCTCTTCATTGCAGTTCATCAATGCAATTAAATAAGAAAAAGTTGAAATGTTAACGCTCATTTATCTAAGGCAAGGTTTTACTGTGTCTTTAATCTGCTCAACTGGGGACTAAGAGAAGCAATAAAAGAAAAATACCATATGTTAGGTTGGTTTGGTATTTCTAGTCAATCTATCTGCGCCTAATATTAGGCCAAAGTCAAGGACCAACAACTCCTAACTCAGTCAGAAACATAGTTTCATTGTCTGAAAAGGGTAGGCTTCCTGTGTTTGCCTGATTGAAAATATGAGCATTTAGATCATTAAGCTAGTCTGTACCAGTTAGTATATCATCCAAATGGTCCAATGTGTAGTCACAAAAGTCAGGCCACCATTTAATGATATTTTTATTGGATCATCATCGTTTCCTACATTTAATGGTAGGCAGTGAGCTGCTATCAGCTAGATCACACTTGAGAACCTTTTGAAACCTTATAATTGGTTAGGAGGCAAAACCATGTGATATTGCATTGGACTGGTCCTTGGATGAATCTGATTCATGTCAGATTTCTAACATAGAGCTTTGCTCTCTATACATATACATTCTCTAATGATAGCCAGTTAGTGCAAGAGTATTTCTTGACTTACAAGTCTCCTGTATTCATTTCTTATCCAAATAGTCTTGAAAAGATTGCTATACAACTCATCATGGTTTCCACCTGCCAAAGATTGTTAATGCTAAGAAGACTCTAAGATGCCCTCTTTTCTCTCCGGAGAACACAGTTATGCCCGAAGGTCACTTTGCTGTTTATGTAGGTGAAACTGAGAAGAAGAGATTTGCGGTTCCTATTTCATACCTGAGGCATCCTTCATTCCAAAATCTGCTATGTCAGGCTGAAGAAGAGTTTGGATTTGATCACCCTTCTGGTGGTCTCACAATCCCATGCAGCAAAGAAGTATTCATGGATCTCACTGGCAATTTCTAGACTTGAGGTGACACGAATACAAAGATCTTGAAGTGGCTAACCTGTGATGATGCTAATTCTTCAGCACAATTGACAGAAATACAAATTATGAATAGAGAAAGTATACAAAGTGATTGTTTGTGGCACTCCATGTAGACTTTATTATTTTTGGATAGATTATCTAAAATTGATTCATTCTTAATAACAAAATTTCTGAATTTTCATCAATTCTGTTGCGTTACTCTATGTCCACGATAAACTGTGATGGTGCATATTAATTTATTAAGTTCTCCATCATATCAAACCAATAGCCCAGCACCACCTAATACTATTATCATGAGAATGAGAAGTTGTATATAGTTTGTAATTTAGAAAACAATAATATCTTTTCCATTTAAAGAAGTTAGTCTCATATTAACTAGAATAAGAAGTCTTGAATGTATCAAGAACCATAGGATCACATAGTAATGTGTTAATGGACACAAAACACTTTTTTTTTTTTTTTTGTGTATCAAGAGTGATTGAAAATAAAGTGGTGCATTTGTAGACTATACTACAAGAAAGGTTTTGGCATCATGGTTTTCACGCTTATTTGGTCAATCATGCAGTCCAAATTCTAGAGAATGACTAGAAAAGCAAACCATGTGATATGTAAAGTTAATGTACTGTCAACATTTGAGTCCTAAAGATGATCATCTAATCAGTGAAAACTTGGAATATCCTTTGTATTCGGCAACATGGGTTCCCCTGAAAATGGTTACTTATCACTCAAATTACATATTGAAAAGAGTCCTTGCAGTAGTTGTATCTTGGACTATTACGTGCTTTTATTGTTGGTGATAGGGACTGATGGTAAGGCATTCTTCAAGTGGACTTCATGATGGCTTGTCTAGAAAGTTATTGCCTTACAGTATCAAAATCATAACCTATTCAAACCAATCAAGACCAGTAGATGAACAAAGGCTTTGGATAGTGAAAACCTGTTATTGACAACTTGCTTTAGAGCTTGCTTCGACATCTAACAACCCCACTTTCTGTAGTTAAGATAACAGAAAACAGATAACATGACAAGTAAATGCTGATAATGATGATGGAATCCGTTGAAACACATTATGTATTGAAAGATAACTCCAACATTTTGCTCAAAAATTAAAGAACCACGGATTATCTTGAATAAATCCGTCGGTAGACACTTCAACAACAGATATACTTATTAAGAGAATCAAACTGAAAGCTAACTAAACATGAAATATGAATCAGAATTGGAAATAAATGGTTTACAAGTAAAAAAGTGTTATCTCCAAAGCTAAGCTGCAACTGAAAATTGTAAGATATACAATCATCCATGTTTAACATACTGCCGCCTACCACATGTTTTTCTCTGACAGGTCACATGAATTTACGAATAGATTTGATATTATCAGTGAATTAAATAAAAAGGTAGAGGAAATGATCTTAACTTATTAAATAGCTTAACCTGTTTCAAATATGTGGATATATAAGTTAACTTTATGTCATATCATAATGCCAAGCAAGTCATAATTGACTGAATTCTTAACCATTAATGAAGATTAAATAAAATAATTCAAAGATGGAAAACAGGCTCATGTTAACACACTAACAGATGTTGCCTGGCTGGTCATAGAGGGACAATCAAAAGGCAAATGTCTGCATAGGACATGAAATAGCACAATTGAATGACGGAAACATAAAGATAAGACGAACGAAGCTTGAAGGAATAAAACCTTTTAACGAATTGAAGCATTTACTTTCATTTTGGATGAAAACATAATACTAGTTGTAAAGAGCATCTATTAATGAAATTCTGTACATGTTATCTATAAGTAGTAATCCTACAAAATTGCATTCACTGATTATCGTTGGTGTCACATCTCATGGCATGCTTAACTGAGAAATGAGATCAATGAAGATGTCCTCTCTGCAGGGAATGGTGAGACCGCCCATTGGATGGTCGTATCCAAATTCTTCTTCAGCTAGACACAGCAAGTCTTGGAATGAAGAATGATTCAAGAATGATACTGGAATCACAAATCTCTTTCTTTGGCTTTCTCCAACGTAAACGGCAAGGTGGCCTTTCGGGACATCTGCAGCCATTGTAGAAGATTGGCTTGCAGAAAAAGAAGACTGTCGAAGAAGTTTCTTAGCTTGAACAATTCGAGGCAAACTGAAGCCCATGATTTTTTTTTTTTAGGAAAAGCTAGAAAGGATCTGTATTACTTGAGAGTATGTAGATGAGGCTTGTTATGCTTGTTGAAACAAATCATATATCTGTGTATATATAGATAGAAGAATGTAAAGGATATCTTCTTATGTGTGATTTTAGAGGGGAAGCTCATGAAGGATTACATGGGTTTGTCTAATTGTCTTCCATCGCCTTATCAAATTTTCACGGATATTTGATCAGATGACAGACATTGTACCCAACCTCATCTGGTACAACAACATTCAGAGGGACCCTTTAGAAATCATAAAGAGTATTGGATGACTAAACGCCTTGATAATCGGTACTGGTACAAGCTAATTGATTGTATTAAGACATGCTTCAGACACTCAACCTCTCCTTTACAATGTTAAGACAACATGTCACATAAGCATTTTCTGGTCAGACTTTAACATTTATCAAAACACTCAATTTCTCTTTTTCAATTATGCAGGCTGGAAAAACACAGATTTAAAGTTCATATAATTTGATCAACTTTCTAGACATGCCGCTGTGATGTTCACTTGAAGCATGCCCCACAACATTAGTCCCCTTCGCCACCGCACACTAGAATAACAATTATATAAGCAATATCAGAAATTATGTGCAGCTTGAAAGTTGAAACACATAGATATAAAAGTGACAAAACATGGTAACGTGATTCAGCACTGCAACTTGTAACTGTACGGCATCAACTCGCTAGACAAGGCACCAGGAAATTCACTTGAAGACTGTCCTACTAAGTCATTACGTACAAAATAGTATGAGCAATATCCAGAACACAGATTTAAAGTTACAAGATGTCAGAATGTAAATGCCTCACGTTTCATACTGTAAAGGCATCAACTTTCTAGACAAGCCATCATGAAGTCCATTTGAAGAATGTTCTACCATCAGTCCCATCATTGTTCACATCAGTACATATATGTACGAGATGCTGCTACTTCAAAGAATCTTTTGCAGTACCTAGTTCGAGTGATGAGTAACCAGTTTCAGGGGACCTATGCTCTGTAATACAAATGATACTCTAAGTAATACTGATTAAATGAACTTCAGGTATGACAAGTTGCTTACATGGACCTGATACATTAACTTTAGACATATCACATGGTTTGTTTTTCTAGTCATTCTCTAGAATTTGGACTGCTTGATTGATCAAAGTGAGTTAGTGTTGGAACACATTTAAATTACAGTCTGCAATGCTTTAATACAGTACTATAATGATCTTATAGATTAAAGATATTCTTGATACATTTTAAGACTTATTATTCATATATATGTAGGACTTCTTTTGTCACCCAGATCGGTCACAGGATCGCATTCCTTAGCTGTATAATCTTAAAACTGTAACAAACATCAAATCCAATGATATTAACAAACATGTTGGAGTACCACTATGAGGCTGTATACAGCTATAAGATGTCCTGAAAGTAAACTCGTTGCCTTCTCTTAAATGCATCAATTTAGAAGACAAGACTTATAAATGAAGGTCATGTGAAGTATGACCTACTTCTCATTCCATCATTACCAAACCTGTTAAAGCCATCAGCATGTAATTATGAGCTGATGCAAGGCCACATTTATCACCTGCAATCTGTAACTTCAGAAATGTTTGTACATTTCCTATTGTATAAAACACTCTGGATACCACATATTGAATCTAAATTTTTTTTTTTTTACAAGCTATGGTAACATAATTTGATTGATTTGCCAAATAAGTAGTGACAGATGCAATGTTCAAGTGATCATAAAAGAGCTAATAAAATAATTTTCTGGTCTCTGATATATTGGAATGACAACAGAAAATATGATTTAAGTAGCAAGAACATGATAAGTTTTTGTTCATGGCAACATAGAAAAGAAAAGAGTTGCAATTTAGAGCAGATGAAAAGTATAGTATTTAGGCTGAACCAAATGAATACAATCTTTACAAAAATATTCACGTTTACATGGATTGCAATAAACAATCTCTATGCATTCTTTTCCTACTAAAAAATTTGTGTGTCAACACTGCTAAAGAGTTAGCATCATTGCCATGTCAAGATCTCTGAATATATATATATATATATATATGTTTCCTGAGGTCTAGAAACTGCAAGTAAGATCAATGAATGCTTCTTCACTGCATGGGATTGTGAGACCACCGGTGGGATGATCGAATCCAAACTCTTCTTCAGCCTGACTCAGCAAATTTTGGAAAGAAGGATGCTTCAAGTATGAGATTGGAACCACGTATCTCTTCTTTTCGGTTTCTCCAACATAAATAGCAAAGTGGCCTTTTGGCACAACTGTATTCTCCGGAGACAAAAAAGGGCGCCTTAGAGCTTGCTTAGTAGCAGCAACAATCCTGGGAAGATGAAATCCCATTGGTTTGTTTAGATAAAGATACAAATGAATTTCAAAGTATATTCAAGTCAAGGGAATTAAGAACACTTCAGATTTTGGAGTAGAGACTTTGATGTTTCTGAAACATATCATAGATGAATATATAGATGATAGAAACTGAAGAAAATCTTCAAATATGAATGTGTGGTGAGAAGGCATTTTGGATGAAGAGACAGACCTCTTGAGGGATCACATGGTTCTGTTTTCCAACTCATCTTCAAATTATCAAGAAAGTTTGATCAAATACCAAACCTCATGCCCTACCTCATCTGGGACAACAAACTATATAGGGACCACTGCAGATCATAAAAAATTCTGGATACTATGCACCTGTATTGTTAGGCAACAGTACAAGCTTAGTAATTGTATTAAGACATGCTTCAGACACTAAACCTCTCCTTCACAATGTTAAGACAACATGTCACATTAGAATTTACTGCTGAGCCTAACACCCAATAAAACACATCAAACAATATGAAGATAGACCCCTAAATATTATATACAATAGGTTCAATTATGTATAGCTGTGAAAACACTGAGCAGAAGCTAAGAAATTTCTGAATGTAGACTTCTCACCTTTTGGCTCTGTAATAAACCAACTTGCTAGACAAGCCACTGTGAAGTTCACTTAAAGAGTGTCCTACTACATCAGTACATTATAGTACAAGGTTCTGCTAATGCAAGGAGTCTTTTGATGTGTCTAATTTTAATGATGAGTAACCATTTTCAGTGGACTCATGATACGTAACATGAAGGGTATTACAAGTTTATACTAATTCAAATGGACATTCCATAACATGAGAGTCTTTATAGCACAAATCTTGCCTATATAGACCTGCTATTTTCCTAATACATTAAGTCAGAAAAATATAACATTGTTTGTTTTTCTAGTTGTCATCTGGATTTTGGACTGATTGATTGACCAATGATGATTCAGAGCAAAACAAACATGCCAGCACAAAGCTGTATACAAGTATAAAATGCCATGGAAATACACTACTTGCTTAAGTTGCAAGACAAGGTCCATGAAGTTACATGAAGTGTTAGGTAACATCAGGACCCAAAAAATTAAGCTAATAAGAAAGGCTCCAACTATAGTATTTTAAGACTTGAAGTTGACACATTGACACACCCTCTCACATGCAACGTAGACGGATGACAGATATTGGACACATGTTAAACTCCCCCTACCGTATCACACGTGAAACAGAAATTTCAGATAAAAGAGATAAAGAGTTTGAACTAAAGGCCTCTAAACTCTAATACGATGGCCTACCTTTTGTTTCATCATTGCCAACCTTAGCATAAGTTGTTGCTACACAAGCCACAAATATCATCTGCAATGTTTAACTTGAGAGATGATTTAGCATCTTTAGGGGCCAAGTTCTATAAATCACTGCTAATATCACAAATCTATTCTAATTAAAAATTTTTAAACACGTCATGGTAACTTGAATCCTCCATCAAATAGTTAGCTTTTTAAGCCAATAATGACAAGTGTAACTAGGTAAATGATATGTCCTGGTCGCAAGAGTGAATCGCGAGACGGAAGTCACCACGGTGAGTGGCGACCTTGGGCGATCCGTACCCGAGCCGATTCTGCGCTCGACTTGGAGACCCGTTGTAACAAGCCTGATCCAGCCCCCTCTTGGACCCCGGCCTGAGCCCAAAGGGATTTGGCTACGACCGGCCCGGCCACCCCATCGTGGGTCCTTCCTCTCGGCCTTGGCCCACATGGATTTGGTGGCAAGTACTGTACAGTCCCCTTGTCTGCTTTTCTCGCCTCTCCCGTCACTCGAACCCATGATCCAAAGGGTTATAATCAATTAGGAAGCATGACGAGTACCAACTGAACTACTAGCTTTTGTCCAATTACTTTAACATTATTATAAAATTTAGGTTTATATTTAATGTAGACTAATTTATTAATTCTTATTTAGGCTCATTTATTAATTCTTATTTGAGCTGGATTAATCTTTTCATCTACTTAGATTTAGCCTTTACAATTTGGCTCAAAAGTTATTTATCAAAGTATTTTTGTCTCACGAAAACAGCTAAGCTTCGGAATGATATAACTTCGTATGTGCAATTCGATGGCAAATCTCTTTATGAAGCATGGGAGAGGTTCAATGAGCTTCTTTGAAAGTGTCCGCATCATGGGTTACCACAGTGGTTGTAAGTTTAGACATTCTACAATGGTTTGATGGGTAAATCTATCGAGGATGCATACGATTTGCTTGAAGAGAATGCGTCTAACAATTATCGGTGGCCTTCGGAGCCTTCAATGCCTAGGAATGTAGCAAGGGTACATGAGTTGGATGCCATAACTGCCCTGACTGCACGAGTGGCAGCTTTGACGAGGAAAACCGATAGCTTTGGGGTGAATATTAGTGGGGTGAACGCCATTCAAAGTCCTTTTGTGAGCTGCAATATATGTGGGGGTAATCATCCGAGTGATAGATGTGCAAGCACCCAAGAATCAGCCCACTTTGTTGGTAATTTCAATAGGCTGCAACAATTCAACAACTTGAACTCCAATTCCTACAATCCAGATTGGAGAAATCACTCTAATTTTTCATGGAGACTAGATCAAGGGCAACCTTCGAACATCAGAGCAGCTTACCCACCAGGTTTTCAAGCTCAACCACCTCAAGAAGAGAAGCCTTCAATGGAGGAGCTGCTGATGCAATACATGGCAAAGACTGATGCTTGGATGCAGAACCAGGAGGTTTCAATAAGGAATTTAGAAGTGCAGATAGGGTAGATTGCTAATGCCATCAACAGTAGACCACAAGGAGCCTTGCCTAGTGACACAGAAATAATTCGAAGCAAGAAAGAAGGCCTTGCCTAGGGTGAAATTGTAACTCTAGAGTTTATCTCCATTGGTTGTAACTTAGATTAATTTTAGTTTCCTTCAATTTTACATTATTCTAAGTTTATTAACATTCATCTTCCCGTTAATTTGAGTAGGGTTTGAATTTGTTCAATTTTAGTACTTAACATAATTTGGGCAATTCTCGTAGAATCGATATTATACTTATCACTGTATTACTTGTGGACCGTATATACTTACATGTGTTTCTAATGTGTGTTTTACACGCTAGAAAATATTCATCACTTGACTTAGCTTGTCTTGAAATGAGGAATGGTTCAGGAATGATACTGGAATTATGAATCTTTGTTTTTCACTTTCTCCAACATAAATTGCAAGGTGACCTTTTGGAATATCTGTGGCCATTGTGGAAGACTGGCCTGTGGTAAACGAAGGCTGTCAAAGAAGTTTCTTAGCTTGAACAATTCACAGCAAAGGGAACCCCATGATACTGTTAAGATAAAACTTGGAGTGGATTTAATGGACTTGGAAATTAAGAAGAACTGCAATACATGAGATTGTATGTAGTTGAAACTTGTTCTGCTTGTGAAACTAATTATACATGCATGCATACATACATACATACATACATATATATATATATATATATATCTTCTCATGTGTTATTTTAGAGGTGAAGCTCATGAAGGGTCACATGGCTTTGTCTTCCACCTCCTTATCAAAATTCATGGATATTTGATCAAGTGACAAACAATGTACCCTTTATGAGTCATAAGGAGTATTGGATGACTAAGCAGCATGACATTAGGTATTAGTAGAAGCTAATTGATTAGTATTAAGACATGCTTCAGACAGTCAACCTCTCCTGTACAAACGTTAACGCAACATGTCACATGAGCATTTTTCTGGTCAGACTATATATCCATTGAAACACACCAAATGATTTGACAAATAACAAGGAGTTACATTATGCATGGCTGGAAACATACAGATTTTAAAGTAATATAATTTAAAATGGACTCACTAGACAAGCCACCAAGATTTTCACTTGAAGCATGCCCCACTGCATAATTGTACAAGATACTGCTACTGCAAGGACGCTTTTGCATTATCTAGTTTGACTGATGAATAGTTATTTTCAGGGGACCCATGTTGCGGAATACAGAGGATATTCCAAGTTTACACTGATTAGATAATCACGTTCAGGTCCCAATAGTGCCAGTACATTTGCTTTAGACATATCACATTTTTTGTTTTTCTAGTCATTCTCTAGAATTTGGACTGCATGATTGACCAAAGTTACTGTAGAAAACCATAATACCCAAACCTTTCTTGTAGTAGTCTACAAGTTAAGGAACCACTTCATTTTCAATAAATTTGGATGGAAAAAAAGAGTTTAGTTTGCATTAACACAGTGCCATGTAATCCCATAAAGTGAAGATATTCTTGATGCATTCGAGACTTTTTATTCTGGTTGACATAGGACTAACTTCTTTCAATGCAAAATGTATTATTGTTTTTAAATCAGAAAACATATTTTAGCTTCTCATTCTCATGTTAATATCATGCTGGACTATTGGTTTGATATGATGGAGGCGATAGCAAATCAACACTTCATAGAGTTTTGGGTAATTGCTTGAAAGAAAATTAGTATGCATCATCATAACGACTTATTGATATAGAGTAACGCAACAGGATTGATAAGAAATAAGAAGTGAAAGTACTGTTATTAAGAATGTATCAATTTCAGATCATCTATACAAAAATGTTAACGTTTACATGGATTGCAGTAAACAATCACTATGTATACTTTTTTTTTTATTGTATTTCTGTCAATTGTGCTGAAGAGTTAGCATCATCCGTAGTTAGCCACTTCAAGATCTTTGAATTCATGTCTACTGAAGTCTAGAAACTGCAAGTGAGATCCATGAATACTTCTTCACTGCATGGGATTGTAAGACCACCAGAAGGATGATCAAATCCGAACTCTTCCTTCGGCCTGACATAGCAGATTTTGGAATGAAGGATGCTTCAGATATGAAATAGGAACCACATATCTCTTCTTCTCGGTTTCTCCAACATAAACAGCAAAGTGACCTTTGGGCACAATCGTGATCTCAGGGCAGAAAAGAGGGCGTCTTATAGTCTTTTTAGCATTAACAATCCTTGGCAGGTGGAAACCCATGATAACTTGAGTTGCAAGTCTTTTAAGTGTATCGGAATTTGGATGAGAAATGAATATGTAAGACTTGTAAATCAGAAAGTGCTTTTCAATGACTAGTTATCCTTAGAGCAGGTGTATATATAGAAAGAGCAAAGCTCTATTTCAGATATCTGAAATGAATCAGAGTCATTCAAAGAGCAGTGCAATGCATTATCACATGGTTTTGCCTCCCAACCGATTATAAGGTTTCAACTAGCTTTTAAGTGTGATCTGGCTGATTGCAACTCATCATGGCCTACCATTAAATGTAACATTCAGTGTGACCTACTTACTATGACTGCACTTGGTAGACCATTTGAATGATATACTAACTAGTCGACAGAATGATCTAAGTACCTATATTTTTCAATCAGACAAATAGATGGTCATTGCTACTTTATTTTCTGAACTACCAAACACATGAAGCCTACCCTTTGCAGCTGATTTGACAATGTTTTCGACAAACAAATAAGTAAGGAAATGTTGGTCCTTGATCTTGAACCTGATATTAGGCTGGGATAGATTGACCAGAAGCACCAAACCAACCTAACATATGATATATTTTTTAATTGTTACTGTGTTCTAGACTTTGGTTGATCAGATTAATGACATAGTAAACCATCCCATACATGAGCTTTTACATTCTATGTGCCACCTTTTATTTAATTGCATCACTGAATTACCATTAAGTGCAGGAAAGTATAACATAAGACAAGCTGCAGACAGTTATATATGTTACATTTTGGCTTTGGTCTCTAATATATAGCCCCAAGGAATTCTAGAAATATGTTGTCGCTCCTAAAATTTCTTACAAATGGTTGTCTCTAAAATAAGAATTTAATGTCACAATCACACACTGAACTGGGGCATGATGGTGTAGATTGTATGTTGCATGGACTCTCCTAACTTTGTCCAGATTCGAAGAGTTCATAGACACGTAATTCCTTGTAGTCCATTTGCATTTTCTCTAAGAACCTGGAGCAACACCTCATGCCTTTTGTCACTCAAATGCATCAACTTGCAAGACAAGTCTGTGAAGTCCACATGAAACAGGCCCTACTACTTGCTCAACATAACTAAACCCTTTTTAAACTATATAAGAAGTTTCAATCATGCAAAGAATAATACAGTGCACATTATCTAATTTAAGATAAGATTAAAAATAGTAAGGAAAATTACTATCTTGACTTAATAGTTGTATTGAACCTTTAAAGAGAACAAAAAGGACCATCACAAGTATTATTTCCCTCTTGTTAAATTTCTGTCAGGATGGATGATCTGGAGACCTAAGGAGTAAAAAGATTGCAAAGCTTTTAAAAGCTTGCAGTTGAATGGAAACTGTTATCTGTGTAACAGATAGTAACAAATTCAATCAATCTATCCCAGCATGAAGACAAGCTTATGTTCACACTCTCACATGTTGACTGGCTGATCATAGAAGAAGAATGATAATGAAAATTTCTAGCACAATTGATTGACAGAAACAAAGAGATAAGAAGAATGATGAGAGAATTTAGTTGAGACTACGAGTCAAGTTATAAGAGTATTTATTTCTAATTGCTTACAAGAATTACATTTCCTCTCCTCAAGGAAGAACATAATGGAATTCTGTACATGTTATGTGTGAGTGTTAATCCTACAAAATTGCATTCACTGATTGTTGTTGCCATTGTCACCTCTCATGGTACGGTTAACTGAGAAATGAAATCAATGAAGATGTCTTCACTGCAAGAAATAGTGAGACCCCCCATTGGATGTTTGAATCCAAATTCTTCTTCAGCTTGACATAGTAAGTCTTGCAATGAAGAATGGTTCAAGAATGATACCGGAATCACAAATCTCTTTCTTTGGCTTTCTCTAACATAAACAGCAAGGTGGTCTTTTGGCACATCTGTGCTCATGGTGGAAGGTTGGCTTGTAGTAAACGAATACTGTTGAAGAAGTTTCTTAGCTTGAACAATTCGAGGCAAACGAAAACCCATGATTTCGTTTAGATAAAAGGACTTGCAAAACAAGAGGATTTGTTATACTTGAGATTTTGTTGATGAGACTTGTGATGCTTGTGAAGCAAGTCATATCTGTATCCATAGATGTAGAAGCTCATGACGGATCACATGGCTTTGTCTTCCATCACCTTATCAAATTTTCATGATATTTGATCAAGTGCCAAACATTATGGCCTACCTCATCTGCGACAAGCAAAATTATGAGGGACCTACTGTCGATCTTAGGTATCAATACAAGCTAATTGATTGAATTAAGACCTGCTTCAGACACTCAATTTTTCCTTTATAATGTCAAGGAAACATATCACATGAGCATTTTCTGGTCAGACTAACATCCATTAAAACACACCAAATGATTCGACAGATAACCAAGATTTCAATTTCGCTTAGCTGGCAAAGTACGGATTATAATTTAATCAACTTTCTAGACAAGTCATTGTGATGTTCACTTGAAGCATGCCCCACAGCATCAGGCCCCATCACACCCACCTCAGTAAAACAATTGTAAGAGCTGTATCTGAAATGGGATAATACTGCACTCTATCTTGAAAATGTGCCTGGATTAACTTGCTAGACAAGGCACTGGGAAATAAAACACTTGAAAGCCTGCCTACTACTTCGTTACGTACAGAATACTACTAGCAATATTTAGAACATATATTTAGTGTTAAAAAGTATCAAAATGTAGATTCCTGGGGTTTTAACACAGGAAGGGATTAACTTCTAGACAAGCTATCATGAAGTCCACTTGCAGAATGCCCTACCTTCAGTCCCTATAACTAACCATGACAGCTTGTAATTGTAAAAGATACTGCTACTGCAAGGACTCTTTTGCAATAGCTAGTTTAACTAATGAGTAACCATTTTCAGGGGACCCATGGTCCAGTACTTATTAAATGATCATCTTAAGGACTCAGAAGTTGCCAGTACATTAACTTTAGACATTCCACATGGTTTGTTTTTCTAGTCATTCTCTAGAATTTAGACTGCATGATTGACCAAGGTAAGAGTTAAAAACCATCATTGTCATGGTCATATTATAGGCAGTGCTGGACTATTGGTTTGATATTGTTAGAGAACTTATATATTAATGTTGGGAGAGAGCTCATATATTAATGTTGGGCCCTTTCTTATTAGCTTAAGGTTTTGGGTCTAATAATTACTAATATGGTATCTGAGCTCAATTTGTCTCAAGAGTCCTGGGTTCGAATCTCCCCACATGAATTTGATATTTGATATCTGAATTTGTTATGTATTTGTCTTTGGGCTTGGTCCACATGCCAATCCAGTTCCTTTTCTATCAGTTTTAAGGTCTGATGGTTATTAACAGATATCATGGAGGAGCTAACAAAAATTATTATTTATCATCTCAGTGACTAACTATATTATTGTGGACATAGGTGGACAGAGGGAAACACGACAGCATTGATGAGAAATAAGAAGTGAAAGTATTAAGTATGAATCAGTTTCAGATCATCTATACAAAAGCAATAAAGTTTACATGGATTGCAACAAACAATCACTATATATACTTTTTCTATTCAAAATTTGTATTTCTGTCAATAGTTCTGAAGAGTTAGCATCATCTGGGGTTAGCCACTCAAGTTTTTTGAATTCATGTCTGCTGAAGTCTAGAAACTGCAAGTGAGATCCATGAATACTTCTTCGCTGCATGGGATTGTGAGACCACCAGCAAGATGATCAAATCCAAACTCTTCTTCAGCCTGAGATGGCAGATTTTGGAAAGAAGGATGCTTCAGGAATGAAATAGGACCCACGAATCTCTTCTTCTCAGTTTCACCTACATAAACAGCAAAGTGACCTTTGGGCACAACGGTGTTCTCTGGAGAGAAAAGAGGGGGCCTTAGAGTCTTCTTAGCATTAACAATCGTTGGCAGGTGGAAACCCATGATGACTTGTATAGCAATCTTTTTAAGACTATTTGGATAAGAAATGAATACATGAGACTTCTAAGTCAAGAAATACTCTTGCACTGACTGGCTATCATTAGAGAATGTATATATATAGAGCGCAAAGCTCTATGTTAGAAATCTGACATGAATCAGATTCATCCAATGACCAGTCCAATGCAATATCACATGGTTTTGCCTCCTAACCAATTATAAGGTTTCGACAAGTTTTCAAGTGTGATCTAGCTGATAGCTACTCACTGCCTACCACTAAATGTAGGAAACAATGATGCCCCCCGATTGAAATTTATCATTTAATGGTTGCCTGCTCATTATGACTACCTGCAGAAAACCATTTGGATGATATTCTAACCTGTAGCAACTAGCACAAGGGATCTAAAATCTCATGTTTTCAATCAGACAAACTGATGATCATAACTACTCCGTCTTCTGAACTATCAAACACAGGAAGCCTACCATTTTTCAGCCCATGTGACTATGCTTCTGACACAAGAAACAAGTTAGGAGGTACTGGTCCTTGATCTTGAACCTGATATTAGGCAGAGATAGACTAACTAGATGCACAAATAAACCTAACACATGATATTTTTCTATATTGATACTTCTATACCCCAATTGATCAAATTAAGGACATGGTAAGCCATGCCTTAGACAAATGAGCTTTTACATTTCAAATGCAACTCTTATTTAATTGCATCATTTACCACTCTAAAGCAAGACAAGCTGAAAGCATTTATATATATATATATATATATATATTGCATTCTGGTTTGGTACTAATATATTCCCCAAGTTTCTCGTAATTTCAATTGTTGAATTGCCTAGGCTCACAATAAGCTACACAATCTCCGAAAAATGATGGTTCTGATAAGGGTAATCTCTATTGAAATTTCTTTAAGCCAATCTGAGATAAAAGACTTGTCTTCTTCCTCAAAATGAGAATTTAATATTAGAAGCATGAGCTGAACCGGGGCATGCATGATGTTGCAGTATGCATGTTGCATGAACTCTCTTATATTTGTCTAAATTGTAACAATTTATAGACATGTAATTCCTTGTAGTCCATTTGCATTTTCTCTAAGAACCAGGAGCAAAACTTCATACCTTTTCCTTACTTAAATAAATCAACTTGCAAGACAAGTCTGTGAAATCCACATGTAACATGCCCTACTAGTTTCTTAGCACAGTTAAACACACTTTAAACTAAATAACAAAGGCTACCACAGAGTTTTCAATTATTAAAAGGAACAATATAATGTGCCATATCTAATTTAAGATATGTTTAAAAACAGCCGGAAAATGTTTTGAATCAAAAGTTGGATTGAATCTTACAACCATTGTTCGCCTGCCTCCAGTCAATTTCTGTCAGGATAGCTATGTGGGAGACCTAAGGGATAAAATGACCACCAAGCTTTTATACGCTTGCAGATAAATGAAATTTGTTTTGGCTTATCAGATTGTATTGATAGAGTGAAATAAAATGGAACATACTGCCTGTGGTAGAACTGAATTACAATTAATACACGTTCAATCTTGCATTGTCGTATGGTAGGCGTTGAAGAAATCAACAGTTTTGGTAGATTCTTGTATAAAGTTTCAGATCAAAAACATGGAAACCTGAAACAGAATTAATAAGAAAATAACAGATGATGAAAATATTTTTATTAAGAATGAAAATATTATCAACTTCACATGGATTGCAACACACAATCACTATGTAATACTAATTCTACTCAAAATTTGCGTTGGTGCAGAAGCATCTGAGTTAATCCTTCACATCATGTTTCCTCAGTCTACAAACTGCATGTGAGATCCATAAACTCTTCTCCGCTGCAAGGGATTGTGAGACCGCCTGTAGGATGATCAAATCCAAACTCTTCTTCAGCCTGACTTAGCAGTTTTTGAAATGAAGGATGCTTTAAGTATGAAATTGGAACCACAAATCTTTTCTTTTTGGTTTCTCCAACATAGACAGCAAAATGTCTTTTTGGCACAACTGTGGCCTCTGAAGCAAAAGGCATACGCCTTAGAGCCGCCTTAGCATTAGCAATTTTGAGCAAGCGAATAGCCATGACTTTGAACTTTGAAGTCTTCTGTGAGGATTTGGAGGAAAATAATGAATGTTTGAGATTTAAGAAAGCAGAAGAACCTTTGGCAATGGTGTCCAACCTTGGAACTAGTGTATATATAGAGCAAAATCTCTCTGGCAAGTCATCTACAATGTGTTTGAAAATATGATATGAAAATGTGTTTGAAAATGTGATATGACTAAGGGCATATGAAAGAAGAATCACATGGTTTTGTCTTCCAACTAACGATAAGTTTTCGACAAGTTGGGAAGTCTGAACTAATCAGTTGCAACTCATATCATAACCTACCATGAAATGAAACAACAATGATGGCCTACTTTGACTACATAATTGCATTCTGACCTCCTGATTTTGACATACACCAAGATGACCATTAGGATAAAATATTAATTAGTGAAGACTAAGTTAATGATCTATTCCATTGTTAGTTCTTTTTCAAGCAGAGCATATGTCGCGATATGACATGTTTGTTAGAGCTTTGATCAAACAAGCACAATGGCTACTACAAGCTGAGAAAAAAATAAAGTTATCAGCTCATGTGATGATGTTTTCTAAACTGGGCCAGAATTTGAAAGGATGATATGTTGAATGGAAGCAATAAATCAACTTAGCATTTTATATTTTATATTTAATGCCTCTTATCTACAACTAGTTGACCTGGTGTATCACAGTACATTGAAACAAGGTTTAGACAAAGAAAAAATATTCATTTCTTGAACTAATTTCAGTATATTAATAAATAGACAAGTCATGGATATTCAAATTGCTTAACTACTTGAAGTCTGAAATTTTCAGGCACTAGAGGAACTTGATATGAACACTAAGAATTAAGACATACAGTAGACATCACCAAGTTATCTATTCAACATCTACCTTTATTATTTTGTTTTGCCTCTTAATTGTCTGCTTGTAATTTCCTTGTGAAATTGTTGACTAAATGGCAGGGGAAAGTTTTTTGAAGTTCCAAATTCAGAAGTGTTTGCTGCATGTATTTTGTTGACTAAATAGTGAGCCATAATGTCACATATCAGTCCAGCAAAGCAGAATGACAGAAGAAAATTCACATTTTCATCATTGCATATGGACTGAAATTCTTGTTCTCTATACTAGAGGACTGATACTTCATAGAAGTACAAAAGCAGAAATCATAAAACAAATACAGGAAACATGTATATTAAGATGTTTGATTCATATTACAGAAGCTATATATAACAACTTTTTCAGTTGTTAATGTTAGTGGTGTGAGTCTGTGTGTCCTCTGGCTTAGTTGTGTTTACATCCCTTTCATCATTTCTGAACAAGGCACAGAATGGTGAGACTACCCGAGCACGTTCTGGAAGGAACTCAAGCATGAAATGGAATGACAATCGCTTTCCTTGAACAGCCAAGTGACTTTTAGGCACATCAGTAGTCTCAGGAGACAAAAGAATGTGCCTATAGACAATCTTATTAGCACTGACAATCCTATGTAATCGAAAATCAATGGCTTCTATCCTGTGATACTCTAAGAAGTGCTTAGATGGCAAGTTATGAGTCTTAAAACTTTATGATTGATAATAACCTTTGAAGTGGATGGTGGGGTGACCACAAAAGTGACTATATATAAAGAACAAAACTCTTCTAGCCTGGAATATTTGACTAGTTTGTGGAAAAGTTATAGCTGCAATGGGGTCTATATAAGGGCACATGTACTGAGGAAGCACATGGTTTTGATAAGTATGCATTGTAAGGTCTGAATCCAAGTGGACTTGAAAAATTATTTTTATCCAAATAAGAATTATTAAATGGGCCCAAATTGAGTATAAGCCCAAGTTGTATAATAATGTTAAACCAATTTGACAAAAACCCAAATAGATGAATTTGAAGCTCATGCAAAGAGTAGAAAGAAAAAAAAAAAAGGCAATATATATATATATATATATTTATATATTTTCCCTAATTACTATTAGGGTTTGAAGCCATTCCTATAAAGCTTAGTTTTTTCTATTCACAGCAACCCCCTCTCATATATCATTCAAAATTCTCTTCTCCATCAACAAAGTTAAGCTCTCAGTCAAAGTAAATTTGGAGTTCAAATTTCATTGTAAAAGTTGATTGCGAATCAAGTAGGTTTATTCTCTTTCTTTCATATTTTTATTTATTGATATTAGGATTTTATGGTATGATAGACTTATGATGTCATATTGTTATGTTTGGACTTATTTCAAAATAAGATTAAAATTTTATGGATTTATTATGAAGGAAATAGAGGCTGCTGGAAATTTGCTTCATAGTAGACCTATCAGATTTGTTTAATTGGTTGAATAGGCAAATGAAGGTATAAATTTATGAAATTTGGTGTGGTTAGGATGTTAGGTTATAGTATGGAAAATTTCGTCGTCATATGATAAGTATGTAATTAATTACTAATTTTTGTTTAACTCTAATTCAGCAAAATAAAAATCTAGACAGCATTGAATTAGGTTGAATCTTGAATTTTTTGGACATGTGATTGATGTTATTTTGACTTCATTAAATTTCTATATGAACCAATATGAGTCCTCTATAAGCCATTAGAATTTGAAGGATTTTCATGAAACGGTTTCCTTTTAAAAATTCAGATATCAAGGGTTGTTCAGTTTTGAAACTGATGTCAATACAGCCTTAATTTGGATTTGGTGATTTAAGTTGATAGGTTGGCAGAGGTATTTAAGGTTGGAAATTTTTAAGTTATTTATTCTGAGTTTTTAGAACATATATATAAATTTTTGGGACGATTAGCTTTATATACAATTTATTAAAAATGGAGAAAATAGGCTACATCAATAGAGGCAATGTTGACAATGGAGAATTTTAATGGTATTTGGATTTAAATTAATTTAGTAAGTTATGATTTCCTATGAATTTATGAGTTTCATGATGTGATTTTAGGTTGATAAAAGGAATTAAATTCATAAAGTTATTTCTCTATTGGGATAAATGAAAAAGGTAAGTAAACCTTATACATTGCTTTATATATTATATGTTTAATTTCAAAAATACTTTAATTGGTTTTTTTAAATAATCGAATGAAACCTTGGATTTTTCTATGTTGTTTTATTATATTTCATGTAAATGATTTTGCATCCTCAAATATATGTTTATGCACATTGTTCGGTTATATTGAAAGTATTGTCTTCGTATTTGAAAAATGTGATATGTTTTATTAAAAATATTCCTTCGTAGTTGTAAAGAATGATACGTATTGTAATTGTAATTGTAATTGTAATTGTAATGAAAAATTTTGACTCATCTGTCTGTAATTCATTTAATTGTGATGGCGTAGGCACCAAGATTACAAGTGTCATAATTGTATCGTATTAGTTTAGCCGGAATATTTATTGTTATGCAATATTAATTGTATTAGCCCCACACCGGGATTATAGGTGCTAATTATATTGGTCTCGCACTGGAATTACAGGTGTAAATTGTATTAGCCCTCCACCTGGATTACAAGTGTGAATGATATTACATGACATGAGCCACTTCCATTTTATTTAAATTTATACATGAAATGTTTTCTGTTATTTTGACTTTAGTTTAAATATTGAATGTTTTATGTATCATATTATTAAATGTTTTATTGACTTCGATTTTGAAAATTAATTGTTTTCTATATTGTATCGTTAAATGTTTTATTTGGCATTGTTATATTCGCTATTTTTCAATTACTATGAAATTACGATTTTATTCTTATTGTAAAGCTACTTTATAAAATTTCAATATCTCTTTTTAATTATATACTACATCATAATGTATAATGTTTATTTATTGAATTGACAGCTCATCCCTTGTCTCTACTATTTTTACATATTAGTAGGCCTTAATTATCTTGAGTGAGGACTTCGAGTTATCGATATCTATTGGAGGAGAATTTCAGTTTTGTTATTGTGATTATATCTATTGTTATTATTAAAGAACAATTTAAGTTTATTTTAATGGTTAGGATTTAAACGTAAGGATTGATTTTGAATAATCTTAGAGATGAGTTATTTAAGAGCTTCATTGAGGTATTGAGACAAGTTTATATTATTAAATTAAATATTTTATGAAATGTTTCTTTAATTATGTTTTAGTTTTGGAGATTTAAGTAATTGATTGAACATTACATTCTATTGATTTTTATGGTAAATTGGGATGTTACATGCATATATTTTTTATTTAATTTATATATATATGGAACGTATTTATCAACACAAAGGACACAAGTACTATTCCTGATGACCCTACCAATATGAGAAGAAAGGCGATATAATCTGCTCATCATGTGAAATGCTTTTCGAAGGGGATGATGATTACGTGAACTTAGGCTAAATTTGAATGATGATAGTTTGAATCCAAGCACCATACCAACTTGGCATATGCTAAAGGAACTTTTGCATGCAATGTAGGCCCTCCTTGACCATTATCAGTAGCAAGGCCTTTGATAAAGAATAATCAATTTTTCGGTCTGACTAAATGTGTCTATCATAGTATTATAATCGATGAACCATGTCTAGGAACTACAATCAGCTATCTAAAATGCAGGCAGTCATGACGCTTTATGCCCCAAAACTTTGGCGAACATCTTTATGGGATAAAAATATGTTTCCTCTAAGGTCTCGTAGTCGGTGATATGTATATGGTTTTACACATTTTGCAGCTGATACAATGTTCAAGTGACTAGTTCCTTTCACAAAAAGGACTATACTATCAGACAGACACCAGCAAATGGCCCCTGTGCCATGTTGTCTTTTAGAAAAAAAAGCATGCAAATTCTTGATGATCATTTGAGGACACAATAAACCTAATTGAAATGGACTTGTACATAGGAGTGGTAGGGTACTAAGTTTCAAGATGCATTTCATTTGAGTCCTTATACAGAAGCATGTGAGTCTTCATATTGTGTCTCCTTCTCTACCACTTAGTTCCTCTCTGTGTTACTGTCAAAAATGCTAAACAGACCTTTTGATTTCTTCTACTTGTAGATCTTTGAGGTAGTGAATCTATTTTTACTTCATTAACATTTTTCGCATAATTCAGTATGCAACCTTGATTCACTTATTCACAACAATTATATATGCCTAGTCCTTTCCGATAATTAACCGACTTTTGCAATGAACATTGCTAAAAAGGACTAAACCACTATGTAACCATGTTTCGTGTGCAATGATTTTTTAAAATTCATAGTCTTTTCCGATAATTCATATTCTGCAATGAACAATGCTAAAAAGGACTAAAATAAGAACTCAGAGATCATCATATAGTAAAAGAAAAAAGAACAATCAATCATCTAAAGGCTAGAGTTAATCACTTCTTTGTCTAAATAGGGCATTATCTGTACTTCATAAACCACTTTTGAAAAGGGCATTATCTTCCTTTAATTTCCTCTCTTCTTTTATCATTAAAACCTTTACATGAAGCATGAATTGATTTTGATCTTAATAAGTTGACATGGCATGAAATATACTAATGTGAAGTATTTATTTATACTTGCTTTTAATAGATAAGTATTTTGTTCTCACTGAATACAACTTAATTATCAGCAAATTCCACTGCTGTTGCTTAAAGGATCAACATCATTATATCAGAAATAATAAGAAAAGAATACATAATATAAGCAACTAAATCAATGAAGTGATCATAGACATTAAGCAAATCCAAGATGTTGAAGATAGAGTAGAATCATGAACATTTTGCTAACACAAAGCAGCAAACTGCAAGTTGAGACCTTGTTTTGGACAAAAGGTGGGGACACATAGTCATCATATAGTAGCCCCAATGAGGCTGGTCCGCTAGTTGGCACAAAAGAAGCCACGAAGCGATTATACAAGTCTAAATACAATGCTTCTTTAGCAAATAGTATCTGAAGATCTTCTTTCATCAAGACGAGTCTTCGATGCCTAGAACATGCCAAACCTCAGTGCTTGTAGTTGTTTCAAAACACAAGGGCAGATGTCCTTACATTAATTTAAAGTCACTAATTGCATTTTGCTTTTGAATGTGGTAGGATATATGATGTTGTAACATAGACAAGGCAAAACCATGTGCAACATAACCAATTCTTTCACCTGATATGTTTTTTCAAGATTCTCTTCAGTGACCTCTCACATTATCCTATTCAATTCTCTTAAGGTTGTTTTCACAATCTGCCTATATATATACTAGTGTACTTCATTCCATTTCAACTCAAAGTCTCCATTCTTCTATCAAATCTCTAAAGTTTTCCATCACCTACTAAACTTTTTTAGACACATTCTCTTCTGATATGGGGATCCAACTGATGGGGTTAGCTCATGCCAAACAAAAGCTCCAGAGAACACTCTCAGCCAAAATCAGAATGGTGATTTCAGCTAGTACTAATGTGCCAAAAGGTCACATTGCAATTTATGTTGGAGAGAGCCACAGGAAGAGACATGTGATCCCCATATCATATTTGAACCATCCTCTATTCCAAGACTTGCTAAATTTGGCTGAGGAAGAATTCGGATTCGACCATCCAATGGGAGGCCTGACTATTCCATGCAGTGAGGACTACTTCATCAGCCTAACTTCATCTTTCCAGTTGTTCATGAGGCACCTCCACATACTAGCCAAAGCTTTCACTGATTAATTAATTATTTTCTCTCAAGTTCAAGCAACATTATTAAGTAGAGACAATCAAGTAGTCTCTTCAATTTTGTATGAAGCTCTTGCAATTCAATCCTATGTACAACTTGTGTAATTTGTAAATAAATTTCTTCTTATAAAATTCCATTTTTTTCTTCATCATAAAGTGATGATCAGATCATCATAATGGAGGTTTCCGTACCTCACAGTGGACTGTGGCAAACACAATTGTGTACACTAAGGGCATCACAAAGATTTTAGTGGACAAATTTTTGCCACTTCAAGCCATTGTAGAATATTGCAGGATCAGGTTCACATGTCATGAAAATAGGGATAAGTGTTACAAGTAAAATTGACCAAGCATGTAAACAAGGAGAAAGGTGATTGTGAACTTGCAATGATGTTGAAATTGGATAAGCATGAACATGCATGTATCGAAAAACAGAATAACTGTTGCTTTGTACAGTGTTCCATTTACCAAATTTGTACCAGTAACTATGAAAGAAAAATTAAGTTCATTAAACTAAAAAATGAATCATTATTAATTTGGTAGATAATTACGCTCCCAATTTTGTTTCACAGATTGTCAATGCCCGTTGTAAGGGCCCAAATAATGATATAAAACTCTTCAACATGACAACATATTTTCTCACGTGCAAGAAAGTAAACCCAAATATAAATGTAGATTTAAATACAAAAATAGATGCACATGGGGGATTTGAGCCTGGGATTAGTTACCTTCAGACCTAAAATTCAAAGCTATTAGATAAGGTTCCAAATAATGATATAAAGCTCTCTAATATAGATTATAGTAAAGAATATAAAATTTCCTGAACAGGGCAATCCCATGATCCTCCTTGAGAACTGTCTTCTGCTATTTTGTAAATATGCTGAATCAAAATTATCATCATAACATGTCATATTTGTAAAACATGAACACTCAATAATAAAGCAGAAATTTTGCCTTCTATATTACAGAACATGATGTTACATGCCCTCAATGAGGTAGCTGAAACTCCACCACCTTCACTCATATACAAAGCTTACCTTATTAGAACTAAACAAACAAGCATTAAACAAAACAAAAACAAAAAAAAATGAGTTAAAAATCAACCTCATAATTAGCTATATGTACTTGTGATTAGTGATGATCATCACAGTGATCATATTCATCTACAACCACTCAACCGAGAAGTGAGACTGATGAATTCATCTTCTGCACAAGGAATTGTCAGGCCATGCATTTGATAATCAAAACCGAACTCTTCTTCAGCCTGACTCAATAAGGCCTGAAATAGAGGTTGCTTCAAGTAAGATGTAGGGACCACGAAACGTTTCTTCGAATTCTCTTCCTTTCCTACATAGACAGCAAAATGGCCTCTTGGTACATCCACTGTAGGGTGGTCGGTGAAGTCTTGTATGAGATATTCTGCTGCTGCTTATTAGACGAATAACGTCTTTGAATAATCTGCTTTGCATGAAGAACCATCTCCTGGATCCGAATTCCCATCCTAATACCTCTAATTGTTAAAAAGACACAACTTTCTTTAATCGGTACGTTTTTTGCTTCTAGTGAAAAAAGTTGACAAAACACCAAGAAAATGAAACAAAAGCACTAGTTGTACACATTTTGCAGCTATAGTTATTAGTATATATAGGAAGAGAAATCAAAGACACAAAAATATATTTCAACATTGATGGCATGCAGCAACATGTACATTGTCCTTGCATGATGGAAATTAATACAAAGTCATTGGAGAGTGTGTAAGTGTAACTGTGTGCAATCACAGGGTCCATTTGAAGCTTCAAAGGGTCCCATCAAAATAAACAACTACTATATATAGATTAATACATAGATGCTAATACTGCTATATTTGGAAACTCTGCCCACAGTTTTCTGTTTTTCCATATCTGTAAAGAGAGACATCTGGTGTTTTGGGGCATGTCAGTGACGTCAGTGGCTCAATATGAGTGGCTAGTCGCTCAGGATCCAAGAATTCATCAAGATTCACGAGGGCTTTCTCTCTCTCTCTCTTTTTTTTTTTTTTTTTTAATTTATTTATCTTTCTTATCATGATAACATGGAACTTTGTAACCGGCCTAATTTGAATTGGCTTGCTCTTTGTTCAGTGCCCATACCTAGTGAATAGTTGCAACCAATCTACGCCATTTGAGAGGGTTGTGTAGGAGTATTTTGTAAACAATGTTGAAATTAGCTATCAATTAGCTTTTGATTGATTGAGATTAATTGACAAACAATTGTAGAATAATTGAAAGTGATTGAGGAGAAATTAAAAATAATTCAGTAACATTTCCTACTCTAGATTTAGTACTATTTATATTTGTACCTGTGGTTAAATAAAATTTAACAATCTCTTGTTAAATAAAATTTAATAATCTCTTTCTTTCTCTCAGTCTACTTTGACTTTTATGTTCTTTGTTATGCTCTCTGTTATCATGGTATCAAAGTTATATTCCTTCTCTTAAACACAATCCTAAAGATACATCCTTTATACCGCTGTCTGTAATTGCAGACAATGGTGATACCCAAAATTCTCCCTTGACTAATACACTTATCACTTTGTATAATTAGCATGTTAGATAGGTTTTCAAAGTTCTTTGTTAATGTAATTTCACCAGTCCCTCTAACAAAACCCTTTCATTAGGCCTCTGTGTCAAAACCGTTTCATCAGCTTCTCTATCAAAACTATATCATTGGCCTTTGTCAAGTCGTTTCAATGGCCTCTCTGTCAAATCAGTTTAATGGTCTCTCTTTCAAGTTGTTTCATTAACGCTCTATTAAGCCATTTAGTTAGCATTCTATCAAATTGTTAAGTCGACACTTTGTCAAGTTATTAAGTCTTTATTCTATCAAGTTGTTGAGTTAACATCTTTATAAAGTTGTTTTTATCAATGTCTCTCTCTAATCGCTCATTAAGCATTTATATGAATTTGGTTTCTCAACCTTTTACTAGATGATTACTAGGTTATTAGAATTTTGCAAACTCAAACTATTTCTTCTCCCCATCATCTAGAGCTTGAGAGGGGATGCAAAGAATCTAAAAAATATATGCATATTATATGCTTTCATTTGTATTTTATTTCAAGTTGGGGACATATTCAATAAAGTTGTGCGCAATGGGATCTTTCTATATCTTAGTTCCAAGTTAGGTCTTGAAAATATCTATGCTCCAACTTGAGGGGGAGTGTTGGAATCAATTACCATTTAACTATTGATTGATAATTGAGATTGATTAAGAGTGACTGAAGAGTAATTACAGAATGATTGAGAGTTATTGAGAAGTAATTGAAAATAATTTAGTTACCTTTCCTACTCTAAGTTTAGTACTATATGTACTTGTATCTTTGGTTGAATAAAATATAACAACCTCTTTCTTTGTCTCGTCTACTATAACTTTTATGTTCTCTGTTGTACTCTCTGTTATCAAACAACATTTATCAAGGGACCATTAATTATTAGGAGATAAATATCATGTTAGGTTAATGTAGTTGAATGTTATATGATTCCATTAAGAGATAGTTATCTATGATAAATTTGTACAATTGAACATAAAATCTAAATTTAGGTAATTTTAATGCTACATGATTTTATCAACATTAAGTTTATACTGATAACACGTTAAATCTTGATTTATACAGTTGAATTTTATATAATCCCATCAAGAGATGCCTAGGTATCCACATTAAGTTTGTATAATTAAACGTAAATATAAGTGTATATAGTTGAATGCTATGTGTGGTTCAATTAGAAGATAGATATTAACGTTGATTATATACAACTGAATGTAAAATCTGTGACGTACAAACACACAGATGCATGCATGAAGTTGCACATGAATTAGTGAAGTAAACATTACGTTTTATAAGGTTGAAGAGAATATGGCAGTATCTTTTAAGGGAAAATTCTAAAAAACTCACTAACTTTTCATTGATTATCCATTTTCCTCCATACAGTTTCGTTTTTATACAAAATTCCCATTCTGTTATAAAATTAATGGATAAATTAATCAACAAATAAAAAGATATTTTTACCCCTCTAATTTTATTTAAAAATAAAATAATCATAAAATTATATTTTAAAATAAAAAATTATAAACTTATAAAAACTAATCTCCATCATCCATCTATCAGATGGACGGTGGAGATCAATACACTAAATTAAAAAATAAATATTTGATAAAAATAAAAAAGTTAAATAATATTTTAAAATTAAAAAATTATATACTAATTAAAATTATCTCCATTGTCCATCATCATCAATGGACGGTGGAGATGATGGGCGGTGGAGATCAACCCATCAAATTTAAAATATAAATTAATTATTAATATTTTTTTAAAAATGTGGAGATCCAGATTGGATCTTGACCGTCCATCTAATTTTGGATGGACGGTGAAGATTCAATCTGGATCTTTACCAACCATTACTCCAGCATCATCATCATCATCAACCATCAAGATCTACCAACCCACATTTCCCATCATCAATCTCCCACAATCATCAATCATCAGCACACATTATCAAATAAATATAAAAAAAAAAAATCAATCCATAACCTAAAAAATAACAATCAAACAGCAAAAAAAATACACCACAACAATCAATAACTCAAATATATATATATATATATATATATACAATCAGATAGTGGAGACTCTAGAGACCCAAATTGGGTTTCCATCCCTGGAGACCCAGTTTAGGGGTCACTTTAAGATAGAGAGACTTGAACTAAGTCTCCAGCGATGGGGACCCAGATGGGTCTCTACCATAGGAGACCAGGTTGGTCTCTCATGGTGGAGACCCAAAACCGGGGTCTTCTTTATTTCGTCGCCATCGATCCATTGCAATCTGATCGGAGATGGAGAGAGAGAAGGGGAAAAGAGGAGAGAGAGAGAGAGAGAGAGAGAGAGAGAGAAGAGCAATAGAGAGAGGAGTTATATGGAATTTTCTTATATATTATTATTTTTATTATTTTTAAATGAAAATACTTTTTTTATAATGTTATATTTAATATTATTTATTTTTATTTTTTATATTTTAATTAATATTTTCATTAAATTTTTCTTTTTATCCTTGGAGTCAAATGGTCAACCATACCCACTTAACGGAATTTGTTACCGTCAGGGGTATTATCGTCTTTTCATATGTTTTTAAGGGGTATTTTGGATATTTATTTAAAAGTCAGATGATGTTTTGGATAAAAATGAAACCATTAAGGAAAAATAGGATAATTTATCAAAAGTCAGAGGATTTTTTATCCCTATCTTTAAAATATATATACCATTGGTCCTAGCATGACTATTTTCTATAAAATACTCAAAATGGCTTCTTCTTTTTTTTTTTTTTTTTTTAGGCATGCTCAAAATGGCTCTTTGACAATGCTAAAATATTCTCAAACACATTGTAATGATGCAATTATGAATGTGTGTTATCCTATTATTTTAAAGACATGATAAAATAAAATCTTGATGTTAGAGTCAATGCATGTGAGTTAAAAAAAATTTAGTGCCACCAAATAAAGGACAGATGGGTGAGATTCACTGTGTCGGAAAATATTCAATCTGTACATGTGCATGTCAGATTATTGCCCACAAAAGTGGCTGTAGCCGCAATCACTGCATGATTTTCCTATTTGTTGCAATTTAATATTGAGTGACCCCCACTAATCTTTCATTTTTTTTCCCTTATTTACATTCTATTCCAATAACTTTTGTCCTCTTCGAGTTATGACTCCTGAATCTGTATCTTACTCCAATGGTATCTCAACCAAATCGTTGCGATCTTTTTTACTTTTCTTTAGGATTATAAAGTAATGATAGTGAGTATTCAATATATTCAAAAGTTTAAACTATCAAGTAAAGGTCTCTCACGTCTCAAATTGATTAGTTTGACATACGGATCAAATTCAAGTATAGAGATACAAATTACAAAACAAATACATAAATAGATTGCATGTGAATGAATTCGAACTCAAAATTCCTTAGACAAACCAATCTCTGATATTATATTAGTAATCAATAAATTTAAATGTTTAATTACCGGTAAGTGGCCAACAAATAATAATAAGCTTTTCTGAGTTCTTGCTTTCGTGTTGTGTTATATATTTCTTTCTGTCTCTGGTGCAAGCTTACAACATTAATCTTTAATAGACTGATGCCCAAACAAAACATTCAAAGTGGTACTCTGGTAACACCTTAGACAAAACAGCTAACAAAATTGGACTGCTAGGCTTCAACTCTTTGCCCAATTGACAAAATACTGCTATATGGGTTGTGAATGCAGACAGAACATAACAGAACATTGAGATGTGTACCAACCAAACCACATAAAAATCTTGACTCTCATGATATATAAAATGCCTAGAATGCCTAATCCAAAACATGTATGGTCCTCACATGTATATTGACATAGACACATTCGGGGCAACGAAAAACACACATTAATATCTTCTGTTTGCTTCACGCAAAAAAAGCACATGAATATGGTAGTTTACTGCTCTTACTACCCTTAGATATCAGTGTACGGCCGCCTGTTTTGGAGGCCTTGGTCAGATTGCAGCAAGTCTTTCCAAGCAACGATTAGGCCTTGGCAGAGTTATAATATACATTAATCAAATGAAAAACTTTAAAGAACAAGTGGGACTTTTTGAAGTTTAAATTAGAGAGAAAGAGACAATTAGAGAGAGCTAGCTAGCTCAATGAGCAAAGCCATGTGAGTGCCTTCATGGAGGTGGGACCTCTCAGGACTCAAATAATGCCCAGTTGCCAATCTACTGATCACACACTCATTTTGGCTTATTTTATTGCCAAAAACTAAGATGTGGCACACCACTCACACCACTCTCCAAAGCCTTATAAATACATGCAACATATCGAAAGTCTTCTAAGACCAACACCAACGCCAACTCAAGCTCTCTGCATTGCAATTTACAAGTGCTAAAACTCTCAAAACTCTTCCAATTCAGAATCCAACATGGGAATCAGATTGCTATCCATGATCCAAAATGCCAAGCAAATACTCAAGAAGCAGACTATGCTTAGTAGAAACCATGACCAGCCTGATGTCCCAAAAGGCCATGTTGCAGTCTATGTAGGAGAGGTCCAAAGGAAGAGATATGTGGTTCCAATATCCTACTTGAACCATCCTTTGTTTGTGGACTTGTTGAACAGAGTGGAGGAAGAATTCGGCTTCAATCATCCAATGGGGGGTCTAACCATTCCGTGCAACGAAGATACCTTCATTGATCTCACTTCTCAGTTACATGCCTCATAAAAGATGGTAATGATGATGATGGAAAGAGCTATCAGGAAATCCTCCCGAGTTTTTTTTTTGGAGAAATCCTCCCAAGTTTTGACAAGCTATTTTTTGCTTCTTTTTTGTACCAACTAGACTAGTAGATTTGTAGAAAATGTACATTTTTCCACATGTATTGCACATGTGAGTGTGATCAGAGGAAGATAATTTGTTTCTTCCTTTGATAGATCAATAGAAATGACAAGTTTTTAATTTGTTCATGAGTGGGAGTTTTATGTATTGATCCCATGGTTCTACAATTTAACCTCTTATATCTAGTTTTGTTGGGAATGAAACAAAAAAGTGAGGGAACGCTTAATTGAAAAATTATAAACATTCATTTTATAGTAGAATGAGTGCAGTTATGCTCCATAAATATAAGAATCATATCACATTGATAGTTGAACCACATAAAAATCATATTTACTTATTTATTTATTCTGCATGTGTTTATGTTTGATACTGTGCTTTACAGTTTCTTCCAAATTCAATTTGAGAACTAACATAAACATATCAAATTTAGTGAATGTAAAAGTTTGATGATCATTACACATGCATACCATGCAAAATCTAGTAAAATTTGATTTTTTAACAAAATTCATTGATGAAAATAATTTTCCTAGAAACCATGTGAGTAGGTGGAGAGAAGTTTCCTGCTGTTGATAAATTTAGTATAGAACGCAGATTGGACTAATTAATTAGCAGTGCCATATGCTGATTAATTAGCTCAAAATGACAATCTGTCACTGCTTTAATTATCCCATTATATATATATATATATGTAGATTCTATACCTAAATCTACACATTCTTAACCAAGACGATATCAAGTTTTGCTTAAATTTATCTTATATGTTTTGCTCATTTAATCTTGTTACAGATTTATAATGTTGCTTAACTGCACTGAGAGGTTTAAGTTTATAGATTTAGTAGTAATTTAACATGGGGTAAGTAAATTTTTCGATGAGTTTGATGTTCAAAACTTCAAAATGTCGAAGTGATTCTATTTAAATTTATCAGTTGCATTTGTTTTATATATGGATTATGAAAAAATCATAGATTTTTTTTATGAGATAAATTAAATTTTAATATCATATTACTAACAATGACATAAAAAAAATAATAAGAAACTTAAAATTATTAACTCAAAATTAAACTAATGATATAAAACTCTTTAAAATTATCCCTTTTAAAATTATCCCTTAAAAGAAATTTTCCCAATTCTAATCTTATACTGAGAATGATGTGACGGTATTTGTATAAATATAATTATTTCTTTTTTTATTAATTGAGAACTACCAAAATTTATTTAGACGAGATTTTAATAATATAATTCAATCGGATGATTCCTCTCGTATATTTGAAGAGAATCATGCATATATTTTTATGGATATTAATATAAAAATTGAGATTTATTGACATTGATTGATTGACGTTCGAATCTACTACTTAAAAAAATAAAAATACAAGGAAGTAGAAATGATTATCCTTCACGTCACGTCAATTATGAGTGTACAATTTCGTTCTTGATTGTGATGTAATGAGATGTAGAAACTAGGGCCTGAAGGGAAAGAAAAAATAAACTAATAGAACCATGTGACTGTGTCAGTGAAGTCAGACAAATTGTCAGTGGGTCCAAGCCTGACATATCTATCTTCGACTTCAATTCTGCATTTGTTGGACCAGACAAGCATCACATGCACTTGTTACTCTTCAAATTAATATATATATATATATATTGCCAGCTGTGCATTCATTTTCGAGACCATGACTTCAAAGCCAAAAGTGGGCCTTTTTGCTATAATTTTCTGGATAAAATATGACAGACGCACAGAGTGAGAGAGTCAGTGGATCATTGTAGCCATGTGCACTTTTGAGGTGCCAATTCTGCTGACTACACATCCTTACTGGAAAAATATGGCACCCCACTCTTCACAACCCTATAAATATATATACATATATACCACCCCAAGTAAGTCTCATTCTATCTCCAAGGTTTTTTAACGACTTCTTGTACCAAAAGCAACCAAAAACCACAATTAGATTCTTTCATTTTTTTTGGCCATTTCACTTCAGATTCTAACTTCCTGTAATGGGTATCCGCTTGCCATCCATGATAGTTTCTGCCAAGCAAATCCTGAAGCTTCATGCAAGAAATCACCCTGATGTCCCCAAAAGGCCACATAGCAGTCTATGCTGGAAAGCTCCAGAAAAAGCGATTTGTCGTTCCCATATCATACCTGAACCACCCTTCATTTGCAGCCTTGCTTAACAGGGCTGAGGAAGAGTTCGGATTCAATCATCCGATGGGTGGTCTAACAATTCCTTTCAAAGAAGATGCTTTCATTAATGTCACTTCCAAGTTGAATGCCTTGTAAGACAAGAAACCTGACAAATATTTCAACAGTTTTGACAGACCCCAATTTTTTTTCTTTTTTCTCTTTTTTCCTCCTAATGGAGCTGGAAAATTTGTAGTAACCTTGTAAAGTTTTTGTCTCTTATGAGTTTGTGGGTGGAAGAAGATAAATTGTGCTTCTCTCCCACCTAAACATCATTGGTAAATGAAATTCTTTTTTACTTTCTTTCATATCTCATGTCTCTATCAAACATATATTTGCAATACTGTGATGGTTCATGAATTTGTTATACATTATACACTCAGACAAGTGCTTGACTAGTTGGTTATTACTGTTTGCTATAAAGTTTGCAAATACTTATTGATTCTTGATATAGGCCTAGGAGATTGAAGTATAATAAATGTTAACATATGGTGTTCATGTAATGATCTTTCATTGTTTTGTATGGTTTTAAGTGGGGAAATTATGTGGTCGCAGCATTAGTAAAGTTGAGGGCCCGAGTTCAAATTACCTTTTCATGTCGAAAAAATTGGAGAAATCAACTTATATTTAATTGTGGGATTTAGCAAACAATGGGGAAGTAACAAGACTTGTTTGAGGAACTTTGACACAATCATAGTGAAACAAATGGACAAACGAGGATTTAATGGGCAGGAGTTCATTACTATGTAATAACTAAATATTATAATCACTTGAATCTTCTCAAGAAAATCATATATTAAACTTGGTTGATACATAATTTTTCTTTCTAAAAGGGTACTTAACAAATTTTAATGAATTTTAAAATCTTTTTTATATTTGACCTTTCTGGAGAAGATGTAGATGAATTTCAAAATCCCTCAAGTAACATCTTTTGTAATTATACAACAAATTTTAAGATCAAATCTCATTTACGTTAAATTTTAGATATATATGATTTATATCTAAATTGTAATATCTAATAATTATAAAATAAATATGTAATAGGAATATCCAAATTTAGATACATTTGAGTTGTATGTATAATGATGTCAATGAATTCATTCAAAAATATATAAAATAAGTTAGAGATTAAAAAAGAGTTTTCGAAGTCAGTAAAACACAGTCAGCTGAAAATATGAAGAAAAACCAGGGAGTAGGGTCACATTGCACACTTTTCTCTCTGGACTCTACTATGGCAGGAGGACATGCATCAGCTTCTCTTTATATCTCTATTATCTGTGGCTCAGGTCAGTTGCTTGTAAAAGGGTTAGCTTCTTTTTATATTATATAATGATTAATGACTAGAAAAATGTAGTGGAAATCGGAGAGGTTGGTATATTTTCTGTGGGGCAAAGGCTTGTGAATTCTTCTATAATTTGGGTCCCTCAAGTACCCACTGTCAGTTCTTTCCTCAGTTTGTACCATTGATCAACACAGTTGTTTGCAGCCACATAAATTCAGGAAAAAAAAATACACCACAAACAACTAGTTAGGTCTCGGTTCTATAACAAGCATGGTGACATGCATTCAAAGAGAGGAGAAGTATTTGTTTGCCTCGATTAATACTAAATCATGCCAAGCAGCTTATTGCAATCACTTTGCAGTACACATTAACAAATTCAATGCAAGAAAGATATCACCTCTCAAGTGCAAAGTATACGTATACTAGACTAGGATTTCAACTAGATAACAAATGATCATCCCACGAAAATTCAAATATACATGCAATTGGCTACAATAAAATATGGGGGTTATGTGCCTGTTTCTAAGTGGTGTTTCTGGAAACCCGGTAGCATTATACTGTACTACAGGAGTGGTTTACAACAAAATGATCAAGTCCTACAGATAGTAACTCTTATTGTAGCTGCTCAAAGCTTATAAATAACACGAGTTAGTTGATACTTGATATACATCTTCGAAGTGGTATACACATTTATACATTTTATTAGGTAATAACCAACCCTTGGTAAAACACATTTGATGACTACAACAAAACAGTGGAATTGTTTGCACTTCTAGTTTCAGACAGTGACAAAACTGGTGATCTCAGGGATGGACACGGAAGAGCACCTTGAAATTCGTTATAACAACAAACGCGTGATGGCGCTCACTAGACCACCTTTTTTGCGTTACATGATGTAACAGGAGATCAAAATCTCTACTCACTACTTTATCTGCTCTTCCGTGAAGTTCGCACAATGAAGAGGCTTTAGCATTTATTTAGAATATGGTACAGGGCTGCGGTTGAGCTTGGACAGGGCACAGGATAATGTGTGGAAAATCACATCATTAGATAATACCAAGTTGTTTTGTTAATTGGAGCCAGAAGTATTTCCCTCATCACTCCAAAGATAGATCTCTTGTTCGGATATTGCGCTGCTGATTGCTAATTTCTTTTCCCAATCGGAATGAGCTCAGCTCTCCTGGTTTTCCACTGAAAGGAGTTGCAGGCTTTGGCTCAAACCATCTTTTCAGGGAGAGTCCATTAATTCTAATTTTTCCATATGATTCATTCCCTTGGTAAGTTAGTCCTAATCTTCGCAATAATGAGGTAATTGCCTGACTCATCCTGTCAACCAAAGCATTTGAAATTCAAAATCATTCGACAGTCCAATTGAATCACACATTGAATGTTCCCCATACTTATTCAGCTCAATCATTTGGATGTCAAGATCTTTCAAGTTTACATGCTGACAAACCGTAATGTCAATGTAGTATAAATATGACGTATCATTAGTTTATTCACATGTTTTGGCCAATTTGATTACTATCATATAGTTATTACATGAGCAAACCGCATGAAGTATATATAATATACAGACAACCACCTATCTTTCCAAAAATGAAGTACTTTAATGAACGGGAGAAAAAGAAAAAGAAGACCGTTGCATCTTAAACTCATGAAAATGCTCTTCTTACCTTTCTGCAAGATTGATTGTTTTCTCCCCTTCTGCAGACATGATCTGTGTCTTCTCTATAGACAGTAAAATCGTGACACTGGGTAATTTTGCACCTGCCAAAGTTGAGGGTGCAATATTTAATAACAGATTTGAAAATCTATTACAAGTCATAAATTTCCACCTCCTTTTGCTTACCAACTAAATACTTATTATGGTTATAATTCAGCAATTAGACTGTGTCCAAACAGTACGGAAAGAGAAACAGGAAAGAGAAGTAAATAAAATGTGAAGCAAAATACTGCACCAGAATGGATTCTCAACTAAAACACTTCCCTGTTAATGCCCTTGTTATCCATGTTAATGCATAAAATTATTCTAATGTTCTTCCCAAAAAACCACAAAGATGCCTCTAAGGCTCTGTTTTGCATGCGGAATTGAAATGAATGGAATAGACTGGATTGGAATGGAATGGATTGGATTGGAATAGAAAATCAGCATCTCATGTTTGATAGAACTTGAGATTGGATTAAAAATTATACCATATCATGTTTGGTATAGATTGGGATTGAATTGAAATAAAATTAATTTAAATTTTTTATTATATAAAATTAATTTTATAAAAAATATAAAAACAAAAAAAAAAAACAAACTTCATTTCTTATAATTCATCAATATCAAAAACCACACTTTATCAGTATCATCATCTCCCACAATTCAACATCATCAACCCATAGTTCGTCAGTATCATCAATCCAATTCATCAACATTATCATCTCCCACAACAGTAACATCATCAACATCAAATCAACATAACATATAAAAAAAAACAAACAAACCTCAAAACAGAACCCATAACCATCTAGTTCTAGGTTCGCTGACCTAGAATCGATCTGGTTCTGGGTTCGGCGAACCCGAAACTAGATGCTAATGGTTCTGGATTCGACGAACCCAGAACCAACATCTAGTTCTAGGTTCCGCGAACCCAAAACCAGATGGTTCTGGGTTCATCCCAACTCAGAAGGAAAAAAAGAAAAGAAAAAGGAGAAGAAGAAAGGGTAAAGAGGTTCCATGGATGTGTGATGAGAGAAGGAAGGAAGGTGAGAATGAGAGATAAATGGAGAGAAGAGAAAGAAGTCGGAAAAAGTTGGGAAATGAAATCCCATCCCACCCAATGACATGGTTGTGGGTGGGATTGAAGAATGCCAGTAGAATGGGAAATGGGTGGAGGTTGGGATTCAATGAATCCCAATCTCATCCATTCCAACTGATCTCCAAACATGAGATTTAAAGAGTTTGGGATTCTGAAATCTCAATCCTATTCTCAATCCCATGCACCAAACACACCCTAATAGAGAATGGCAAATATTTAAAGGGAAATCAACTAGATTAAAATGATGAAAACAGGAAGTATGGAAAACTAAAGTCATCCTTGGAGGAGAATGAGAACTTCTTGGAAGTTGACAAGAACAATGTGACTATGCGTTTCTTTACTTTCCTACTAAAAACCACCCGAAAGTTTAACCAAAGCTGAGACAATAAAAGTGTAAAAAATTTAGAGATACATTACCAGCAGCAAGCCGATGCTTTAGACATTTCAGAACAGTTAAGAGGTACACCTGACAATGTTTCATTCATAAAAAAATAAAATATAATATAAAAAGGTTAAGTGAAAGAATATAAAACAGGAAAAGAATAAAATAAAATGCAGCATAATGAAAAAAGTAACAAAAGCGGGAAAAATCATGGGATTTAGGGAAGGTAGACAATTGAAATATAAGCACTCTTGAGAGTTTTGAAGGGTCAAGGAAGTAAATTACAAATGGCAAGTGATTCAAGTCAAAATACTCAGTAAAATTGTACAATGTTTCCAGAGGCAGAAGGATATAACCATAGTAGTCATGCAACTATAATTATCATCATGGAATTAGTAAATTGGAAGATGCTAGAGAAATGCTTACTTCAGCAGTATGAATCTGCATCTTTCTTACATCAACAACAATAGGGTTTGCTTTGAAGGACATGTATGGAACAATCCCAAGAGAAGCTGCTTCCTATCAATTCATAACAGTACAGAATGATTTTAAGCAACTTACATAATAGATACAAACTTAAAAGAGTGAAAATTTAATTTTAGCTCCGCCGACCTCAAGTAATGAAAAAGCACGAGGATCGTACTCCCCAAATCCATCGATCAATGAACAGAGTTTGAACCATCTTGATGAGTCAACACTAACTCCTAGATTCTCTACAAGTTTACTCTTTAAGTGGGCATTGAAAGGAAGCTGCAAGCATCCCAAAACTTGTGAAACTTCTTCCACTGTAGGTATATTACCACCTACAATTATCTCACGGTAGACCGATAAGGCCAGAATCGTCCTAAAAGTTCAAGATTTGAGGTAACTCAGAAATTCTTTTCATATCCATTAAGCACAAAAAAATAGCAAATGTTCTACAGCATATAAGGCAGAAGGCAAGATGTGACATTTGAGATAAAATGAAGAATTATTTAATGAGTACCAATTCTATGATTTTTTATTTTTTATTTACTAAATGCATTAAAAACTCGTTTTCAGCCACTACACAAAGAGAGAGAAAGAGACACAACTGCAAATATACCATAATTCTTTCAGCAACCAGAACATTTGAAGAATAGCCATAAATTTTATTAAATTTAATATATATATATATATATAAGATCGAGGAGGCCTTTTTATTTTAGGCGATATGCAGGCAAAGATCATTCACTGTAAGTTCAACCACTTGACTGTTGTTTTAGCAGCAAAAATAGATAAGCTTGTCTAACAGAATACTTGAGGCAATCAAAGAACAGATACCATTTATTTTCAATTTGTGGCCGTCCTGAGTTGGACAAAACATGCTCACCAAGAGAACAAGCTTTCCCATATCTCCGCAAGCACATGCCTTCAAAGATACCACATTAAAAAGATTATTCAGAATGATCAAACTCCCATTTAAAACCAGACATGTCATCTCTGAAAAAGTAAATGAAAATCTATGACCATTTTCTTTCAAGAAAAAAGAGGATCAAGAACAAGTAGAGAAATTTTAAGTCATACGATATATTTCATTTGTAATGACAATGTTCCTTAGTTGAATTCCAAAACAAATCCCAATAAATATATTATAGAAGCTTCAACCATCATCAGAAGTGAAAGGAAAGCACATGTCCAGTAAAATTCATTTGGGGGTCAGTGTCATAGAGCTATTAATTAGAACTCTCTAGAACTTACCAATTATGCACTTATACATAACGAGGTTAGGTGCAACCCCATCTTCTTTGGCCTGAGAAAGAAGCATCTGGCCTACTTCTATATCATCCTTTCTGCAAAAGATATAATTTATTAATGTTCAGGAGTTCATCATGAAAATATCAGGACAAATCAATGTTCATCATCATAATAATCGAACTGCCACTTACCTTTCACTTGCCACCGTGAGTACAGAGTATGTGATAATGTTTGGGCACAGCCCTAATCTCTTCATTTCTGACAGAACTTCTACAGCCTTTGGCAGTTGACCCCCATCACCTGTAAAAAAGTTCATTTCTTCATCAAATTTTGCTGTCAGATAATCATAGTAAAAACTAGAAAATTAACACCACGTTTCCAACTTATTAGTCCACATACATCAGCCTTGTCAAAATAGAAAATTAAGTGTTATGAGAATGAGAGCTAGATACATCACTCAATTCCTAATACTGCAATAATTCAAAAACTATCAAACTTTTGTAGTAATTAACACCTTATTACACTATATAACGCTTGTTTCTTCTCATGGTATCTTTTTCTCTATTAAAATACTTCTGGTTACTATTAAAGAAATGTATCTTGAGAAAAAAACCAGCAAAAGTTATACACTTACACAATGCAGTGATCAGTGCATTCATAGTAGAAACTGATGGTTTCAATTTAATGGACTTCAAATTTTCGTATAGCTCCAGTCCCTTCTGCCAGTTTTTAGCCTGAAATAAGGATCAGAACATTCTTTTCTTGTCAATATGAGTTCCATTTCCATAGCCATAAATTTAATATATAAATCAAGTTCTGTTGCATAACAATTTTACATGTAAGTTAGTCTCACTAAAAGACAGACAGACATGACAAAACAACCTTTTCAAGTGGACCTACACATATGTCCACATCAAAAAGTTGCAGGCAGAGAAATATGCTTCCAAGTTTCATCCAAAAATGTAAGTTGAAATACATCACAAACAATAGCTTCGATATCATTATGGGATTATCCCTCTCTATGGTCTAAAATCATTACTAAGCAATTGTTCAAATTAGATCAAATTAAACGTTTAGTACTTCAAAATCACCAATCTACAACCTAAATATGAGCCATCAATTGTATTAGTTAATATAGAACCAACATTTACAGAAAACTGCCTGGACAATACGTACATTGCTACAGGCTCCCATCAATGAGCTATATGACACAATTCCAAGACGTATTCCTTCTGTCTTGGCTTCCTCTACGATCTCAAAAGCAGAATCCAGTTTTCCAGCATGCCCTGCTACATCTATCAACGCGCTGTAAAACACCTGCAAAAGAGACTAACTTGAATAGGATATCATCATGCTATGTTCAATAAGCAATGAAAGAACCACAATCCAATGCGAGAATTATAAAAAATTCAAATAAGTATAGCTTTATCATCCTGCATATAACAATTTAAAGTATAATATGTGATATAGAGAACCATAAACTCTAATCTTTCCTTTCCATGTAAGTATTAACTCGAAACACAAGTAAGCAGATTTAAAATCTTAAAAACTGTAATTTTCAGTTTTAACTGTGATGTGAATAAAGCTAATGTTAACAGAAATAGGAAGCAGGTTGGCCCAACAAAATTGAAAGGATAAAAAAGAGGTGACCTCATCAGGGACCACCCCTTTCCTTTTCATGTCAGCATACACACTGGATGAAAACTCCCAGTCCCCAGTCTGGCTTGAACAATTGACAGCAATGGTATACACCTCAGGAGTTCCCTTGATATTATATTTATTGAGCATCTTGTATACTTCCCTTGCCCGATCAACCTATTATAGATTATTAGCTCTGTTAGTCTATAAAATTATATTTAAAGAATATGAGATGAGATGAGATGATATACACACCTGACCAGCATTTGCACATGCCTTTATCAGAGCACCAATAGTAATATGATCAGGATCTACAGGCTGTGTTTCCGCACTCATTTCTGCCAACACGTCAAAAGCACGAGCCACTGCTCCAGCTTGACCACAGGCAGTGATAAGCGCATTGAAAACAACTCGGTCTGGCTTCACATTCTACTGCATACAATATCTTATCAGCATGAAGATTTTAATTAAAAATTCCTACCAGGAACTAATCATGAACAAGTAAAATAGCCTTGTTATAAAGACTTTACAGAATAGAATAAGTGTGCTAATGAAAAATGATGAGGAATTTATTGCAGCACCATACCTTGGACCTCATAATCCCATAAGCACCAAAAGCCTTAGCCACTTGCCCTGCTTTAGCACAACCATCAATAAGTGCCCCATAAGTATGAATATTTGGTTCTACTCCAGCATTAACCATCTCATGAAACACCTGCAGAGACAATTTAAAATTAGTACGCTTTAATAGCACAAATATCATTTAAAGAACACCAAATAGCAATTAAACTTCATCATATAACAAATGTCTATCTGCCTACCATGGTATGAAAGTACAATTTTATATAAATTCCCCATGATTATGAAGGTAATCTAACCTAAGAAAAGCTAAGAAAGAAGTTACCATACCTCAAACATTGCATCTACTTTCCCGCTTTTAGCAGCAGTTGAGATTAAGGTCGTGTAAAGTTTGCAATCAGCTTTCAGCCCAGCCTCTTGGACAAGTTGCAGAACTTGAAAAGCTCCTAAATGAGCATATGGCGTCAGTAATACATAGGATATCAACACCCGGTAATCAAATATTCAAGCAAGTCTCAAGGCAGAACACATGAATTTACCTTCTAGATCTTGAGAACTTGCACATACAGACATAAGCATGTTAAAAGTACTTAAGGTAGGATTTGAGATCAGCCTGTAGAAACGAAAAGCTTCTTTAATTGCCTTCTTACTTTTGCATGTGTTGAAGAACCTTGCATGATAAACCTGAAAACAGAGTAGTTGAGAATTTAACAACAGTGAACAGTTTAAGGAAACGCACTACATCAAAACATCAGGTCAATAAATAGTAACTCACATTATTCATATCCAACAAATTCCTTCTTTCTATGTCTTCAAGCAAATCTACGCAATCAGTTAACCTAATACATCATTCAAGGGAAAAAGAAACATATAAATATGGAAAAACTTATTAGATGTTATCATGACATAATGCTCTTCAACACCACATATAAAAACTAAAGAACTTTGCTTCATAGTTCCTTCACTTCCAATTGAACTTTTGTTTCATTAGCTATTATCTCAATCATGGCTTGTTGTTGACGAGACATGTAAACAATGTTTCACAACATGCTTCCAAATAATGAGTTACCTTTCATCTCTTAGTAGACGATTGTAAGCACTCAATTGCTGGTGTGTGTCGTTAGCATTAATCCCATCTGGATAGGGAGATTGGAGCACAATTTTATTTTTACTCTTGTCCTGCATTAGATGTTTACTTTCCTTGTTTCTAGGAAAGCCCCTGCCTCTATCTTTTCTTTTGTTGGAAGCACCTTCTTTATGGAATGTACGAGACATTTTTCCTTCAACATTCTCTGAATGGAAAATTATCCTTTACATAATGTCAGTACAAGGGCAAAGTGAAAATTCTTGGATAGCCTGTTGTTATATATGGCAAAATCGACGTAGAAAAGATATATTAATACAAAACTACAACACACATCATAAGGTGACTGTACTGTAATAACTTTATTTATAGCCTAACCTGAAGTTTGGAGAGAGTCCCGTGCAGATACTTCTACCCTTGTTAGTTCAGTTTTCCGCTTTGGTGATGAGAGGCTAAAGCTATTGAAAGGAGACGCATGCATAGATATAGCTTTTATACTATTCAAAACTGCTGTGGATCTGGGCACCAGAGTTTCCCCATCAGATGAGTATTGTTTTTCTTTGTCGGTTTCTCTCAAATAGCTGATAAGCTCACCTTCCTCACCAAGTCCATTCTGTAATTCTACTTGTTCATTCACTTCAGTACGAGCACCATTTTCAGTGACCAATGAAGCAGTAGACTTGATATCAACTGTTACGCAGGGATGCTCAACGTCCAATTCATTTTCCTTCCGATCGTTTCCTGACTGCAATTCAGAAGTTTCTGTCACCAACACAAGCGGTTGCACAACACCTGATTCAGCAACCACATGAGGCAGAATAGGCAACTCAATAGCTTCAAATTCTTTCGGCAAAACTGAATCATCACTAGCACTGGAATCTAAAATATCAGCAACAGCTGAATCTGAAGCTTCATTCAATAGTAATCCATCATCAACCAATGTAGTTCCTATAAGGTTATTCTTCTCCTCAAACATTTCTGTTGCAAAAATAGGCGGTTGCACGACACCTGATTCAGCAACCACATGAGATGGAATAGGTAAATCAGTATCTCCCGATTCTTTCGACGAAATGCAATCACTATATCCGGATACAAGAATCTCATCGACAGCTGAATCCGATATTTCATCCAACACCAATGCATCACACACCACCATACTTTCCTTCAAGGCATTTCCCTCCACAGAACCGTGCTCACTTTCTCCAACCGTCAATTCTCTCAAAGAATTCCCACTGCAAACATCCCCACTATCCACGATTTGATCCTCAACAACATTTTTCACAAATTTTTCATCAACTTGAACCAACTCACGACTTGCAGAATCCGACACCTAAACATTTTAACATCAATTCAGAAACTACATCCCATATTCCACCTTAAATCTAACATTATCAACTCCTAAAACTTAAAACATAACAACTATAGCCTAAATTCTCTAAAAATCTCATCTTTTAATGAATCGACACATTGCACTACAAAATTTCAAATTTCAACATTATTTAAATAAATTTTACAAATAACAAATATCACATCTTCGTATCAGTTATCTCTAAAAAATTTCACCTTTTAACGAATTTTATACATTGCACTGCAAATTTTCAACATAACTGCAAGCAATAACATAAACAAAATAAAATAAAATAAAACAAATATTACATTTTCGTATAATGTAAGCAATTCTAGTAAAAAAAACTCGATGAAAATTCTGTCTTTTAAATGAACTTGTACATTATTTGAACATATATGAAGCAAAAACTATTAAAATTTACTAAATGCCACCGGAGACAAAATGAGGTGACCTTTTTGAGGTTTTTACGGTTGTTGAGGAAGTGGTTGAAGTAAGCGAGAGCGAAGGCGGTGAAGGCGGTGAGAGCGAAGACGATGAGGAGGGGATCGGGAGGGGGAGCGAGAGAGGCTCTGACGAGGAAGGGAGATGATGAGCTAGGAGGAGGTGAGTGGAGGAGAGGAAGTTGGCGGGAAATTCGACGACGACGCGGAGGGCAGAGGAAGGGGGAGCCTGGGCGGAGGAGGGTGGTGGAGGGAGAAGAGGTGAGGAGAGTTAGGTTTTGGGATTTGGGAGAGAAGAAGTGGTGGCTCACGTACATTTCTAGAGAGAGAAACTGTAGAGAGAGAGTAAGAGTGAGGATAGAGTAGAGAGAGTGGAGGGTGAGAGGAGGAGGTGGTTGTGATCGAGTGCGAAACTGCTGACGACAGAAACGATGTTGGTCCGTTATTAATTACTTGGTGTTGCCTCGTGTTTTGTTCTTTAAAACGGATATTGTCGCTAACCTGGCTCTTACGGCGTCGTTTTATCTGGCGATACTGGAATTCCACAAATGCCCTCAGGTTTCAACTTTCTTTGTTCTCTCTTTTATTAAAAAAAAAAGAAGGGAACATTTTGAAACGGGTCCGAAATAAAAATGGAAATTCATTTTTAGTTTGAGTAGAAAATCTACCATGAAACACTGAATTGATATAGTATATTAATATTGGTTTGACATTCCGATAACAGTGTGACACATAACAAAGTTTTTACATAACAATTAATATTAATAAAGTATGACCTTCCAATATGAACATGATGAGACTATAGATATCACTTCATGTAAAATAACATAAATAACTAAATTTTCGCTTGGAACAAGATATGAACTTCTTTGGTGTTCCAAATGAATTTTTACTTCTATTTTATTCGTTCTAATAATTTTTACTTTTATTTGCTTAAAATTGATACCATACATATTAAATATAAATAATATAATGTTTAGACATGTTGAGATTTATAACTATTTGCACGCTGCGTATATTTATTCTCATGATCCAAAATGTTTAGAATATTTTTCATAATCGAGAACCGTTTATTCTCACTAGAAAGAAAAAAAATATCATTCACATATGTCTTAAAATGCACATAATTGGTGGGACATGAATGTCTTACTATCGTAGTGGGAAAAAAAAATGTTGTTGGGAGCACATGTGACGGACTTGAGCTATACCTTCATGCATGCGAGAAATTTATACATACACCTAAATAAACATGATGACGCTGCACATGAGGAATTCTATCCGACTCATGTTATAGATATATATGGCTAGACTAGCTCGATTTTAAACCATACCCCTTATAGAGAACTGTACGTCGTGCAATTAATAATGAACATATAACTACTTGCCAGCTTCAAATTTAATAAACAATCCCTTAACATGGGATTTTGAAAAAAGATTAATAGACAATTAGACTAGGATTCTTCCTCTTTCTTAAAAGTCAATGGCATAATAATGAAAATTAACATTATCGTGTTACGTCAATTTATATTGTACGATTACGATTATTTGAATCTACAACTCATGGATGAGAACTAATTAATTGAATATGACAGATTTAAATGACTTTTAATAATTATTAGTTATTCTAATAAATCAATTGTCAATCATGAGCTATAAATAATGCAAAGTTGAAATATTTACTAGTCCTATTTCATTAAGTATCAATCATGGGTTAGAATACAAAGTCGGAAAATCAAACGTTAATTATTCAAAAATGGTGTTCTAACAAAATTAGGATCCAAGTTCCAACCCAAGATAAAACGGATTCAGCCCAGGTTCCGGCCCAACTCGGAGGACGTCCGGTGAACTTCAAACAACTCTCGTTCGTGGCGCTTCGTGCCACCCGATACACCCCACCAGACCAAAGCCTATAACATCCAACAACAAAAGCGGTTTTCCACTTCAAACACTCTCGCTCTCTCTCTCTCTAGTTGTGTTGTTCATGTTCAGGAAATATCAGGATGATGGGGTCGTTTCTTTCAAGAGCTCTTCTGTAAGTGACTTCCTGATCTCGCGTGCATGGTTCTTTAATGATCAGTTTCACCTTTTTTCGTTATGTACATCAGGGAAGCTAAAACATATTCCACCAACTGTTTCACAGAATGGTTTTTGGTTACGCATACCCGGCCTATCAGTGCTTTAAAACAGTAGAAAAGAAGAACAAGCCCGAAACCGAACATCTCCTCTTTTGGTGCCAATACTGGTATATATATACATCCTTCTCTAGTTAGTACGGTTCTGAAGTGTAATCGATTCTCACGTGCAGAAATTGACTGGTCTCAAAAAAATTAAATACCTTCTAATTAAGTAGAGAATCTGCCTACATATATTGGTGCATGTAGAATACCGTTACAATTTTGCTTAAATATTCTTGTTTGTAAATAAAGATATCAATCACAGTGTCAAATCTCTTATTTCTTATTTGGGTTTTTAGGATTCTAGTGGCTATGTTCTCTGTTGGTGAAAGATTGGGCGATACTTTCATTTCATGGTAGTATGGTATTTTTATTGTCTTTTTGTTCATGTACTTTTAAGTTAATTTCTTATTTTATTAGTAGTTTGTGTTTTGGTATCTTGCAGGTTGCCTATGTACAGTGAAGCTAAGTTGGCTTTATTGATATATCTTTGGTATCCCAAGACTAAAGTAAGCATTCAAGTTTTACAAGTTTTGCATTAATTGATGGTTTGAGAATCATTTAATTTCTAGTAAACCCTCCAAACTTATGAGCTTTTTGAATTTAAGAATCAGTTGAAGTTGTAGAATGATGACAGATGTGTTACGTTTCACCACTACTGTTATTAGTGATCATTTTTGGTAGAAAAACTGTATTGAACAAAAAGAAAGAAATATGAAGGCTTGATTCTAGTAAAGACACGATGCAATGGCGTAACATATTTGTTATGAATCAAGATTCTTTTCTACGCTAATCTTTGCGTTAAGCATAAAGAGTTAAATGGGGCACAATAGATGAAATTAATAAGAAGGATTTATCTCTACTAACATATATCACCAGATTTATCTTGCTTAGCACAAAAATCAGCATAGAAATGAATCATAATTCATCTTCTATAATACTTCTAAATTAAGCTATAAGACATTTTTCTGTTTTAATTATTTGTACACTTTTCAGGGAACTACTTATGTATATGATTCCTGGGTGCGGCCTTATATTGTGAAGCATGAAACAGAAATTGATCACAAGTTGTTGGAGCTGAATGTGAAGGCCAGTCAGGTAGGTCTTCTCATTTGGCAAAAAGCTGAGGGTTATGGCCAACTAGGTTTTTGGAGATTATGCACTACTTTTCTTCGCGGTCATCGTCACCTCGGGCTCATTCTGAGCAGGTATTTAATCGATCGCAGTCGCTGCTTCTCTATGGATCATGCACCCTTTAAACAGTGCATTGTTGATAGTCTAAGCAGATTCCATATTTTCTGCTTGTGAATCTGAAAAGTGCTAATGTATTATAAATCTCATTGATCCGCTCCCCTTCTTAAATACTAATGTTGGGTCATTTCTGATAAACTTGATGCTAATAAAACCTGAAGGTATCAGGTTCAAATTCCCTTATCCCCTTCGTTGAGAATTATCGTTCATGGAACATGTTACATCATGAGAGACAGTTAAGATGTATTTAACGTTTTCGATCTGTCTATGTTATACATAAGATGATGTATTAACCTTTTATCTGGAACTCTTGTTAATTTATATATTACACCTTAGGAGATATTTTTTTATATCCAACATTTGTGATATGTCCATGTTTCATATAAGAGAATATGTTAACGTATTATAAATATCATCATTATCTTTTTCAAATTCTAGAAACAACTAAAGAATGTGTTTGGCATTAAATTTAGAAAACAAGATTTTTTTTTAATATACAAGTATTTGAGTTCATTTTCTGATATTTTATATCATGCATATCTTGAGAGCCTCACCATTTGAAAATAATGTCTGCAGCTGCTGCTTGATTCTGCCAGTGATACCACTAATGAGAAGCAATCAGAACATTTTCTGCCTGATTCGTTCAGCCAATCTTTGTCTTTGAAGAACCATGAACAAGCACAAGAAGCAGGGCACTCGCCAGAATCTCCATCCCCTCCACCCAAATCGACCCAAAGTAGTAAAAATGTGACTCCTGATCAATCTGCTACTGACTTGGAAATTGAGCCAGTCTCATCCCCTGAAAGCAGAAACCGCTATTCTTCCGATCAAGAAACGGTTCATAAGCGATTTATCCGGCAAACTTGTGGCAAATGGAAGATTTTCCGGGCTGCAGCACACCGATAACATTATGGTATTATTAGACATCAAGAGATGAGTGTGACAAGAAGACATTTTGAAGTATACATATATAATGTGAATTAGACTCTCAAATCTCAGTTGATGTAAAGCTAACCTAGACCACAGATGTGTTAGGCTGCACTTATATCTGAATATCACTTAAATGTAATTAAGGCAAATCACACTAGTGATAATCTGATAGATACCAACCTCTCACTTAAATTTTTGGATTAATTTTGTTCACTATTTCTAAGGTTTGATCTAATTACAGGTAGACTAGTCGAACGAAGACCCCTCATTCATGTAATATTGTCACTAAATAACTGGGTTCATATCAAGGACATAATGAAAAATATATATTATATAAATCTAAGAGTTATCTATGCATTGATCCATCACATCATGGAAGTCATTTATCCATATGACATTTGATCTTGCTCTCGTAAGAGTGTGAAGAAGGTGGGGGTGTTATTATGATCTGTTCTCCTTAAATCATAAATAGGTAATATGATGTCATCGGAATATGAATCAATAACTTACAGATATTTTGAACAGACATTACCTTATACGTTGGATATCATATTAAAAAAAGAAACATCAATTAAATTGATGTAACTGTATGTCATCAACTTTCATGGACATCGAACTACTTGAATAGATAGACATGTTCAAAAGTCAAAAGTGGCTTTTTTTGTCGTCTGGATTTTGGTGCGTGTCAGACAATTATAATTTAATTGCAGAGAATTAATGATAGAGTGACACGTTTATAATCGAATCCGAATCTCTTTTGCTGATGTAATGCGTGATGAAATCACAACACCACTCAAAACACGAGCTACAATTCCTCTTGTCTCACGTTGTCAAAGGTCGGCTTTGCTAAATTAATTTTTGTTTGTTTAAATAATTATAATTAATTATAAAATTGTATTAAACTCTCCTATTAATTAGACGACGAGAAAGTAAATAAAACATATATCATATATTTGTTTTCTTTTTACTAGTATATTTTATAAACATAGATAATATAATCAATATCTTTTGATGTAAACTTTAAAATACGATTCGAAACAATCTTCCAAAAATAGAAAGAGAGATTCATATATATAAATGAAAATTGTTTTAAATTGAATCCACAAAAAGATGGAAGTGTGACTCGAATCCTGACGCTTAAATTAGAGATAAGGGTGGCAACACCTTACCAATTGTTAATGTTTAAACATAAAAATTTGTATGAATATTTTAAAAGAATAACTTTAAACAAAATAATAATTAGTTTTTTTTTTTTTTTTTGAAAGCAATTAGTTATTTATTATCCAGTGAAGTGGGAGTTTTATATGTTTTCATCCACTTTGGTTGAAGAAATACATTTTATAAGTATTTGTATGGGGCTTTTCTCCTTTTAGTATAAAATCCCAATAAATCTATTATTCATTCGTATCAACTCTTAAAAAAATAACTATTATGCCTTCAAAAAAAAAAAATAACTATTATTAAACTCGTTTCATCTAAATAATTTCACTTTTAAAGATCTTTCATGTAGTGCAATTAAAAAGTATGAACTATATCTAATAACGTAAATATCGGATATTAGTGAATTTATGTAAAAAATATTTGACAAGTTACGTTTCTCATAACTGTATTTTAATTTCTTTATGTGATTTATTTTTTTACTTAAAAAAGAAGGGATTTAATTTCGGAACTTCGACTTTATCAAAAAATATGATTATCTCTAGATTATATTTGTGACCACTTTTTTAAGTGAATTTGGTTATTTCCTTATTGGATATGTTGTCATTAAAAATGGGATCTAAAAGGGTCATTCAGTCACTAGTATTTGAAATTTAAGACACTCTATTACTAGCATTTCTAGAACATGCATGTGTTGATTTATGATCGATAAAAACAATATAATTAAAAAAATAATATTGATTGCTGATATGTAGTAACACTTGTGTATCACATCATCTTTAGAAACTTAAAGTTGAACGGTATCATTTTTCTTAAAATATCATTATATATGTATGTCAATATAATAATACTGAACATGTTAATTAGTCATATATTGTTTTAATTAATTGATAAGTAATGCTGTCAAATATCATGAAAAACAAATTTTCATAAAAAATAGATAAAAATGATTTTTTTTTCTTTTGTTCTTAGATAGAAGTGAATTTGACCCTAAATAATAAATAGAATATAAAATGGTAGCTGAGTCTCAGCTTTGTTGGTAAAAACGCTTGGCCCCCTGTGCAGTGAAGCACTGGCTCCACACCCCAACTAAATAGGCCCTCATCTTAATTATGTGAGTTTCCTTATATTTTGTGAGTCATTCTCCCACTTATATATGAGGTGCTTCATCTTATTAGTTATCGTCAAATCGAAACATTTAAATTGATAAAAAATTACTTAATTATAGTATTTAAAATTTAAAAGTTATGATACGTTAATACACCTTCTTATGTGCAATGTTGATTGGTAACGGACAACGGATGCATACTAAATGTTTCTTATCGTATAACATGTGTAACGAGAAAATTTTCAGATGAAAGGGAGAGAGAGAGTTTGAATTAAATACCTTCAAATTCTAATACTATATTAGTTATTATCAGATCTAAAAGTTTAAGTTGATAAAAATAATCCAATTACGATATTTAAAAACTTAATATTATAATATGTTAATATCTCCTGTATAAGAGCTGTTTTCTGGGCCGCATTTTAAAATCAAATTACGTTTGATCTCGATTGATTATTAGACTTGTACCATCTATCAAAAATAAAATAAAATAAAAATTATTTTATCTTAAATGGATGGTTGCAAATAGATTTTGCACGTCTCATTCGATTATCAGAAGAAAACCACGACGCTCAACCAATAGCTGTTGGTTAAGAAAAAAAATGGAGTTGATTGTGAGAAATGCTGTTTTAAATGATGTCATTATCAAATCAAATATAAATGGATGCTGTTTGTTGATGTAGACATTTCTTAAATCAAAAGTAAATGAACAGAATCGGCAACTAATGGGGCTTGACCTATTAAGTTGAAAAGATCATAATAATTAATTAGAACAACTAAAAAACATTTTTTTTTTTAAATAAACTGAAAAACAAATTGATTGTTAATAAATCAATAGGAAAAACAAAAATAAAAAAATAAAAATAAAGTTACTACTCAAAATTTTATTTATATTTATTATCTAGAAGATATGATAATTTTATTTAAAACTATTTTATTATCAATAAATCATCTCATAATTAACATGATTGTTACAACTTATCTTATAACATTATTTACATATAAAATTTGAATAAATTTTTTGAAAATATAAAAACATCTTCAATACTATTATATATTTTTTGGTTTCCATTTATAACACATTAAAAAAAAGATTTTCAACATGAATCCACTTAAAAAAAATGAAAATGCGTACTTTCATTTTTAATGCAGTTATCCAAAATAAAGTTGGCATTCATTTTTTACCCATCACAATAAAATATATGTCACACTCCTTTTATATTTATAATTGAAAGAAGAGTGAATAAGAAAATGTTTCAATATTTTAAGTTGGTTGAAAATTTTGAAAAATCCTAGTAAACATTTTTAATTAAGAAACTTTAACTTCTTTTTTACCATGTCAATTACATGTTTGGGTTAGATAATTGTATTAGAGAATTTGTTTACCGCACTATCTATCTATAACAATAAATTTAATTCAAATAAATAATTGCATTAGAGATACTCTATCTTCATTAAAAAAAAGAATTGTAACCATTTATTATTCATAGTACTGATGATAATTAACTGTTAATGGACACATTTTTTTTACAGTAGTAATTGTTTTTTATTCGGTGATATAACTCCCATTAAAAATGGTAGAAAATACAAAATTGAATTAATAAATCAAATTAACTTGAATTTAGGTAGAACTTAATTAGAATAATAAATTCTAATCTATGATCAAATCAAACTTGACCGAGCTCCAAATAGAGTGATGTAATAGCATTCTCACTTCTGATTGTTGAGTAGTCGATCACATATTCGAGTTATAAGTCATATATAAATTTATAGATAATTTTTTGAATTTATATGGGTTATTTTTTCTGCTTTTAAAAATTTAGTTCCGGATTATATCTTAAGATCCTATCAAAAGGGTTCATCATTAATGCTAATACTTGCAACATGTCGCCCCCAAAAAATCAAACTTAACTATTCTTTCAAAAAAATTCTACCTTTAACTAAATTCGCACGAACTAAATATGAAAGAGGAAGATAAAGAAAGATAAGAAACCGACAAGACGAAAGTCACGAAACGCCAACTGGCAGATACTTAGGTTTTTTTAGGAAAACTTTATTTTAGTCCTTAAAGTTTCAAATAATATCACGTTTTTAAAACTCATTTTAAAACAACTTTTTTTATCCCTACCTTTTTCAAAACTTTTCAAAAATATTCAAACTGTCAATCAATTGTTAAACAACGATTACAAATAATTTAGACAAAAAGGGTAAAATGGCCTTTTTATGTAAGATACTATGATTGTGATATGTTAATAGTTAAGATTTTAAATAAATAAAAAAATAAAAAAAATTAATTATTTAATTAAAATTAAAAATTGGATTCAAAACAATTTTAGTCTCTGGATTAATTAAAAGGAAAAAAACTAGATTCAAATATTTGAATCCAAATTATCTTCAAAACAACTTGTTTTTTTTTTTTTAAAAAAAAAAAAAAAGTTTAAAGATAAAAACACCTAACAAATTCATCTGCAACCCTACCCTTCCTAATTGATCTGAATTAAAATACACTAAACAACCTCAAACATCAATCCAGCAAACATCCATCAAAGCCTAACATCAACTCCAAACAACTACAAATGTCAACCTCAAATATCAAATATCAACCCCAAACAACCACAAACATCAACCCTAAACAACACCACCCACCCACCGCCCGCCCACCCCCCCTCCCCCCCTCCCCCCACCCAAACATCAAATACCAACCCCAAACCCTAAAAATCTTTCTCTCGCCAGTGTCATCTTCATCTTCATCCCTAAATTCTTCGTGTTTTTTTTTTTTTTTTTTTTTTTAGTCTAGGTTTTGAGTGCAAAACCAGAACCAACCTTTTGGATTCAATCACTCAGAACCCTCTAATTCTAAGTTCGAACCCATAACCAGATTTTTGGGTTCCATCACCTAAAACCTTAAGTTTTGGGTTGAACCAGATGGTTCTAGGTTCCATCACATAGAACTCTAAAGTTCTGGGTCTAAAGTTCTGGGTTTAATGAAACCTCTAGCCAAAACTTTGGTTCTGGGTTCTATCGAACCTATAACTTAAGGTCAGATGATAGAAAAGGGAGATGAAAAAAAAAAGAAGATATGAGAGATTGGAGGAGACAAAGAAGAAGATGATGATGATGACGATGAATAAGATAGAAGAGATTGGAGGGGATGATGATGAAGAAGAAGAAGAAGAGTTTTTGAAGAGAGAAGGGAAGGGAAAGAGGGAGGGGGAGAAAGATAGAGAGCTTTTGGCTTGTGGATGATAGTGAATTTTTTTAATTATTATTTTTAATTAAGTAAATAACTTTTAATTATATATTTACTTATTTATTTTTAATATTTTTATTTAGATAGCGTAAAAAATTAATTTAATCCATTATAAACTAGATGAGAGGTAAATAAATTATTTTATTTTTTTCTTCTATTTTAACTGTAAATTAACTAATGATTTGAATTTTTTTAAAGAATTTAAAAAAATTATTAAAAAAATTATTAAAAAATAAAAAATAAAAAATAATATTTTTTGAACTTTAAGGACTACATTAAGTTTCTCCTTTTTCTGTTTTGGTGGAATCGCAAAAACCAAAACCTGCCACTGCCAACTCGAGCTTTTTCTAGATGGGTGCCACGTAGGGAGAAAAAAGCAAGGAGTGATGTTGCATTGATTTGTCTGACAGACATGTCCACGCGGCGGCCAATTATGGGCTGGCCATCAAAGTAAATTAAACAACAAGGAAGAGAAACTGAAAGACTTTTGGGACGCTCTCTCACCGCCCCACGTGTCCTCACCACACATTGCATTTGTGGTCACCATTCGTCTACTCGCTTTTACAAATTACGATTTATTTGGTCGGTGTGAAAATCCGTCGTATGTATCTGATAGATGAGACTTTACAATTTATAATCTTAGAAAAAAATAATAAAACTTTTCATTAAAGAAAAATAGTAAAAGTAAATTCGTTTTTGTCAAAATTTGGTGTATGAATGAGGAGAAAGAAAAATAGTTCGAATGCAAAAATTTTGGGTACCATACCAGTTTGAATAAGATTAATTATTTATAAATTAATTGTAAAAATAATTATTAAAAAATATCCAATAATTATTATTCATGAATAATCTTATTCAAACAATAAGTTAATCAAACCAAAATTTTTAAAGTTTAAGAGAATATATTATTAACTCAATTTTATCTTGTTATTAGTTGAAGTTTCATTTTAATAATTTGTGTTATTAGCAAACTTTGATTTCCATTTTTTTTTAAATAATGTAAGTACAAATAAAAAAATTATGTTATTTTCTTTTAGTGTTAATGAATGCACCCCACAATATAGATTTAATTTTTTTTTTAGCGATAATCTCAAAAAACCTACTAAAGTTTGTAAAAATATCAATTTTAACATATATGATTTTATTTTTGTTCAAGATCTCTTTTAAAGTTAATAAAAACACTCAAAAATTTTTTTAGGGGTATGTAAAAATACAACAATATCTCTGATGGTCACGGATTAATTATGAAGTCACACATGATAAAATTGATATTTTATATTAATTTATTAATATCATAAGAAATTATTAATAAAAATAAAACAATATGTGGTAAAATTGATATTTTTGTAAACTGTAGTAGGTTTTTGTGGATTATATTTTTTTTTATTGTCATAATTTTTTTTTTAAAAAAAAAAAACTATAACAAATTTAAAATTTGACCAATATTGATCTCTACATTTTAGGTTATTAAACATAGAAAAAAAATATTTGTAAAATTGTCTTCTCAAAGTTATTAAACATAGAAAGCAAAACTTTGATATATGGTCAAAGTATTTTTTAGTTGGAAAAAAATATATTTTTCTTTAGAAAAGTTTAATTAACTTTTATATTATTCAATTTATAGATTCTTCAATTTAATTGCATGTAACATCATCTTGTTTAAACTAAGAATCACTTTTCATAATAACAATCTCTCAATTAAATTAACAAAATCCAGATTTCAAATATGAACACATTTTTCAGAAGTTATTCTGACACCTTTCATTTTAATATAAAAATAATATATTTTCTTTTCAGTTTGAAAATGAAAATCATTTTAATATTGGCTCATACATTAAGTGATGGTATACTTCTTTTCTTTATTATTTTAAAATGTTAAATTTCATTATATATATATCTGTTAAAATACATAATTTTTTTTATATTATAATTTTATAATTATATAAATAATATTTAATTTTGATAAATTTATCTGCTAACATTACTTAATCTATCTTTATATAAAAGACACTTTGAAAATAAAACCATATTGTAAATTAGAAAATGGAGAGACCAAGGCCAAACAGGACCCACAAAGTTACTTTGATTTAAAAAAAATGAAAAATAAAAAATAAAAAAGGACATAATCTAACTAACATGTAACATGATCTCCTGTGTATAATAATATCCAAGCTGAAACGTGTTCATGGAAGGAGAAGCCACTCCCCCAATAAAACTTTAACCATCCTGACTCACGGGACTCTCTCTCCTTCTCTAACAAAGCTAGAAGGTTGATCACAAGACTCACAAGAAAGAAGTGCACCACCCCAGAAAAGAGGGAGCATAAGAGAGAATCATTTAATGGAGACAACAAGTGCAAGCACACCAAGGAAGAAAAGTGATCAGCAGCAGCAGGTGGTGGACGGTTCAGATATAATGGGGTTGGTTGGGAATAAGGAGGTGTTTAGCAACTTTGTTGATCATAAGTTTCAGGAACTTGACAGGGACAATGATGGCCAGCTCTCTGTGAAGGAACTCCAGCCTGTTGTTGTTGATATTGGTGCTGCTCTTGGCTTGCCTGCTCAGGGCACTTCTTCTGATTCCGATCATATCTACTCTGAGGTTTGTTTGTTTTTGTTTTTTATTTTATTTATTTTCAGCTCAACCCCATTGGAATTTGTGTTTTGTTTTCCATTTTTTGTTAATGTTTGGTTTGATTCAAGTCATGTATATGTAACAAAGAAATCATGCACTTTATGGTGTTTTTGCTTTTGTGTTGTTTAGTAAATAGTTGTTTGATTAGGCTGAATAGTTTTGTGTGCGTGTGTGTGTCTGTGTGGCTTACAATGGTTTATGTTTCTTTGTTGCTTAATTAATTACAATAAGCAGCCATTGTGGGACTAGCTAGTTCTAATAAGGTCTCTTGTTGTTGTGGGAGAGATCTCAGGTTCAAGTCTTGTTCACATCAGGATTGAAAGGGATTTGGATTTGTATATTGTAATTAAGGGATAAAATTAAAAAAAAAAAAAAAAGCAGTCATTAGAGATGATTTAATCATTGATCAGATCTTTGTAAGTTATTAATATTTTGTCTGCCAAAAGAAAAGGGGATTTTTAAAAAAAAAAAAAAAACTGGTGGACGGGTCAGAGGACTATCGAGATTTGTCAAGATAAATCATTACTTGCTTAGTCAAGATAATTATTCTCATACTCTAGAGAAAACTACTTTCGCAATAAAGAAAATAAGCTTATACAATGCACTTTGTGAGAATCAAACTTCAACACGTTAGTGAATAGAGAGTTGCACATCCACATATGGTAAGAGGTGGCGCGCAAAGAAAAGGGGAAATTGAATAAGAGAAAGAAGAAAAAAGAGAAAATTATAAGGTGTAAGAAGACAAGATGTTACATAAATCTTGACTTTTGAGCTCTTGATTACGTTTAGTATACTTAATTGCATCATTGTGAGTCACAAACTACTGTCACTAACACTCCCCTTTTATCTCATTCATGTTTTCTGATCTTAATTTAAGAGATATTTTTATGTGTCTTAAGAATACTAATTGGTGCAACGGTGAATGATAACCGTAAAGCGAATTTATTATTCAAATGTATCAAACTACCCATATAAAATATGAAAACCACCTGAAATGTCACTTATAACTAATTGCACATTATTGAAGGTGGGTAAAGAGTTGAGTTCATGATGTAACATGATAAGGGTGGTGGTGCATGCTTCATGAAGTGGACTGTTGAGCCTCCTAATCTGAACTTCATGTATAATATAATTAGACAGGTAACAAAGTTCAATAGAAGATGATGATACATGTTTTGGCCACTAATGGTAACATTTTGTCAAAGTTTCCATTTCTAGCTACCTCCAGAAAACACCATTCTTGTTATTCAATCGTGGGTCGGTGTTGTGGGACTGTTTGCTTTTTATATATAGTTTGGCTAGCTTTTTTTTTTTCGTGCTTAGACTTTTTACGGCCTCCCTTTTTATATTCATGGTTAAGGAGGAATCTGGTGACGATTGCTGTGGAAAGTATTGTGTGTGTGTGTGTGTGTGGCTTTTTGGAACTTTATAGTATGTTATCTGATGTGATATGTGATGATGTTTTCATATAGTGGTGTGACCATAGTCAAATTAGCTTTTTTGTTTAATTTTCAATGTCGGTGGAGCCTAATGGGGCATGTCTTTTAATGGACTTGCTTGATGAAAAAGTGATCATCCTGTACCTAATCTCATCAAGATTATTGTTTGGACTTACCTTAATTAAGCAAGATTTCAAGCACCATTAACTGTGGAAGCAACCAAGCATGATTACCAAAATGTGGACCTAGCTAGCACCAGGGTGGTCCTGTCCTGATTCTTAAATGTTCTTGGTCCTGCTAGGGTCCTTGTGCTGTTGTTGTGAATGATGTAAGCTTACACGTATAGGACCCTTTCGTATAATAAATTTAATTGGACACTTAAAGTTGCTTGCTCTGATTATGTTATATAGGTACTAAATGAGTTCACACATACCAAACAGGAGAAAGTGAACAAGACTGAATTTAAAGAGGTTCTCTCGGATATTTTACTAGGCATGGCTGCTGGCTTGAAGCGCGACCCTATAGTGATCCTTCGTATAGATGGGGAAGATCTTCTAGAATTCATCAATGGCCCCAGCTATGAACCAGAGATGGTTTCTACTTTTTCCCAGATACATTCACCAGATGGCTCACTTCACGATTACTTCATTAAGGCTTTGGCTAAACTCACTGTTGATCTAGGAATGCCCCCTTCTACCGATACCTGGGTAATATCACAAGCACCCAACTTCTAATATGACATTGTTAAACACCTTAATTGACCTCTAGTCTCTTTTGTTTTCACTTCTGGTTTTTCGTGTTTTTATATAGGTTATAAGCAATATTGTGGAACCAGCCATGCAGTCCTGTGGTATAGACGAACATGACAAACCAGTCTCTCAAGAGACATTTTTGGTGGAGTTTAAGAAACTAGCAGATAGTGTGGTTCAACGTCTGCAAGAACAGCCTGTGATTGTTGCTCACAGTGAAAACACTTTTGATGGCAGTGGCATCAAGAGACTGTTATCCAACAAGTTTGAATTAGACAAGGTTTTTATGTGGAATCGTATCTAATATTTGCTTATCTTGACACTTTTTTCAAGGGGATCAAATGCTTTATATTCATAAAAACATGCATTTATTTTAATCCATTTTGAATTGCAGACAATGAATGCAGCTCTAGAAAATGTGCCAAAAGATCGCAATGGGAAACTGTCCAAGGACTATTTACGCATAGCATTGGATGCATTGGCTCCTTCAGCTGGTCTACCCCCACTTAGTGCAGTTGATCAGGTACACTCTGTCAAGAACTAATCATCCTATTATCAAACTTATTATGTTTTCAACTGTCTTTGCTTTTATTATTATCGTTATCTATTGAGCCATGCCTTTTTCAGGCTTTATATACAAGATAAACATTGCTCATTCCCGACTTGAAATGTTTTACAGATGGACCGAGTTGTTGGTGAAGTGTTTAAGATGATCAATGCTGATGACGGGAAGATTACAAAGGAAGACGAATTCAAGAAGCTATTGACTGAAATTCTGGGGAGCATCATGTTGCAATTAGAGGGCACTCCAATCTCAATATCTACAAACTCAGTTGTGCATGAGCCCCTTGCATCGCCTTCTACGACACTTTTGCAGCCATCTACCTAGATATAGTCCACAGGTTTATAAGCCATGTGTATCAAGGTAAACAAAAAAATGTAGTAAGTAGGGGAATAATTTTTTATTTAGGAGATTATTATTATTATTACTAGCTTTCATATCAGTTGTGTACTGTGTTAGTTTACTGAGATGGTGTTGATGGAATGTGATGGTGTGTCTTGTACCTTTTCCATGTAATAGAGGGTTGTGCAAATTTGTTAATGACAACCTTCCAAGAGAGTTCTATTGTTGCAACTACTAGTGTAAAGTGTAAACATCACTTTGACTAATATATGTTCAATCCCAAAAGTATAAATATAAAATTCTAATCAGAACATACATGTATACTAATATAGAACAAGTTCTGTAGGGCTATACGGATCGTAAGGTTTATAAAAATGTGATTATGAGGTGGTACATGAACTTGAAACTTAAATGTAATAATATGAACAATAGTGTTATGTTGTAATGTTTTTTAAATAGCCATAGGAGCCAATGTAATGTTTTTAAAGTTATCATCAAAGCTAAAAGCTTAAATAAATAGAATTGTCATATGATATAAGACTTTCTAAGTTTCTACCCTTAACTAGATTAGTTGGTTTGGCATGTGGACTAAGTCCAAATACACACACACAACAAAATCAAAAGGATTTAATGGTATAAGGCTCTTTAAGTTGTTAACACATCGTCAACTGGATCGATTGACTTGACACAATAGGATCGATTAACTTCACACATGGATCAAGTGCAGATACAGACACACAACAAATTCAAAAGAGTGTAATGATATAAGGCTCTTTTAAGTTTCTAACACACCCTCAGCTGGATAGATTAGCTTGGCATTTGGATGGACTCTAGATACAATTACACAATAAATTCAAATATAACCACATGGGAGTAATCAAACCCAAAAGTTCTTAAGACAAATCAAATTCTAAATTATAATGTCATGTCGGTAATCATATACTCAGAAACTTAAACTGATAAGAAAAATACCTGACTAATGATATAAAACTTTTTAACTAGTGTTCACTTACAACAAGAATTATATAGGATATGTATTTACAGTAAGGATTATCTTTTTATATAGGATATTTTTATGTTTGAGGACGAAATTGCTTTTTCTCTTGAGGATAAACAGACTTGTTAGAGGCAAAGCACCAAGCCCTAGCCAAATTCATAAAGTCATACTCTTGAGTGTCCTCCCACACAAATCCTTCTCTTGGCAAGGATTTTGTAAAGCCATAATACACTACACAAGAAATAAATGGACCGACCCAAAACACCCAATGGCCTTCCCATAATGAGCCTCCATGTAGCAATGCTGGGCCCAAACACCTAGCTGGGTTCAGCCCCACTCCGGCATACCCAGCCTTTCCAGTCACAGTTATGGACACAAACACTGCAAGTGCCATGGCCCCTGCCACCACAGCACACACCATTGCCAAGCCCAGCTCTTTGCTCCTTCTCTTGTCAAAAGCCAATGTCACCCCAACAAAAAGCACCACAAATGTGCATGTAAACTCCAATATCAGTGCAGTTTCCGGGCTGACATGCCCGGTTTTCGCGCCATCGCCAACAATTGTGCACCCACCAAAGGTGTACTTCTGTGCTACATTTTGGCTCATCACACTGTTGAGTATCAAAAAACTTATTATTGAGCCTAAGCATTGAGCCAGGACATATATGGCTGCGCGTGTAAGAGTAATGATGCCTTTCAACGCGGCAATGAAAGTGAAAACCGGGCTCATATGGCCCCCGGAAAGAGGAACTGTCGCTAGGAGGAAGAGGAAGGCAATGATGAATACTGCAAATGGAACAAGAAGTTTTGGTTCAGGTTCATGTGAGTCCAAGCATGAGATTATGGAAGTTGTTAGAGCAAATATAAGGCAGGCTGTTGCCACTAACTCAGTAAGTGATGCCCCCCACATCTGAAAAGAAGAAGACAATCAAAGGGATACATCAATCTTTTCTTCTTTCACAAGCAACGCATGAATTGTATAGAAAAGCTATAATTGTGTTTGTAAGTGTTCTTTTTAAATTTTTGTTGTAACTTTTGAAAACATTTTCAAGAAAAACATCTATCACAAACCACTAGATAAAGCGCTTTCACTGCCTTCTATTTTATTTTAAAAAAAATCTAGTGGTATTTATTGTGAAAACATTTGCATCTTTGCACATCCTCTCTAGTTCACATGGTTGCGCACCTCCTCATCCATGGAGGTTTTAGTCTCATGCGTATTTTATAAATATGTATAACTAGTTTTCTTCCTTTTACGAGGGTTGAGACTGATCTCAATAAAATATGGAACAGTTTTGACCGTTCAGTATATATATATTTTTTAAAGAAATAAAAGTAAAAAAGGTAATACATTTGCATCTGCCAAAGGCATTCCAAAATTCTTATAATATTCAACTGCATGTGGAAACTCTGGTGAAGGATTAGATTATAAGGTGTTGTCAAAGAAATTAAGAAGCTGCTGAGATTTATTCATGGCAACCTACTTCATGAACAGCTGATCAAGTAGTTATAACAATCACTATAAAAAAACACAGTACTTTTCTCCATAGCTACTACTAATCAATGACAAACCAATCTTAAATATTGATTACCTCTGGTGAGAAAAGTTCATGGTAGCCAATGCAAGCAAGAAAATGATCCCATCTTCTTATACTACTAGCAGTTTGCCAACTCTGAACTGAACTTAGAGAAGCCTTTTCATTATCAATTTCTAGAGACAGATCCAAATCCATGCTATTTATGTTTACAGAAGAAAAAGCACCAATGAAAAATTGCAGGTGGGTTGCACAATGGAACATGTTTCCAATAAAAACTTGAAGTAATAAATTATAGGCCTTGGAAGCGGGCCAAATGGTTTTGGGCTGGTAGGCAAAGACAAAAGCAATAAACAACCAGAGAATACTACAAAAAAATTGTTAAATGCCAGCTCGGCTTAGTAAAAGCAGCTAGCTAGAGCATATACTGTGTTATGTAGTTTATGAAACTTGTTGTAGATTAATTAAGCTAAATTAATTTGTCAAAAAGATTAAGCTTTATCACTTCAGGAATATTCATTTAGCATAAACCTGAAACTCTAGGCTTATATAGATCAATAAAGATTGATTAAGAACAAATAACTTGTTTTCTCAAAAAAAAAACAAAACAAAAACAAACAATTTGTCTTGTTATCGGGTCATGATTTTGGAGTTTCCTAACCTCGTCCTATATCCCGTTTTATTCACATTTTTAATGGAGAAAAAAGCAAACGAACACGTTAGGTCAAGCCATATTGAGACCAACTTCAACGGGCCCATGTGGGCCCGGTGTGACAATGGTCAAAGTTCACCCTCTAGGGGAAGTTATATTTGCAATGCTGCTCTTGACCACACCTTTGTGTGCAAGTGCACCTTGTATGGCATCAACACACTAAGCCAGGATGTGCATGGCAGCATGTGTGGTGGCACATAAGCTGGGACATGCTGCAGAGAAGGGTATAATCGACTTGATGTGGCTGCCGGAGATCGGGAAACTGGCAAGAATTAGAATTGCCACTGTGAAAGCAACCAAGGTCCAGGGGTTGACATTATAAGGTTTGGTGTTTTTGGTTTCAGACTCAAACGGAGGAGATGACTGTGATTTGTATTATACTGCATGATTTATCAGCTCATAATCACTAATTAAGTAGATATTGTTTGTTTTGTATCAAAATTCAATCATTTTTATAAGTTTTTTCGATTATTGATATCAATTTTTTTTTTTTAATGAATTCAAATTGTATCTACTTAGTTAAAAAAATTTAAAACTTATATATTAGTTCAAGATTTTAACTACTTACCACGAAAGATGGTGATACATATATCATCTAAATATTGCACATAACAAACATCTTGTAATTTCAATAACAAAACCAGAGTGCATGCAAAATCATATATAATAAAATTTACACTAAAAACTTCTTCCAGTCCCAAAATCTTCAATGTTGGAGGCACTATAGCTTCTGTTTCTCTTCTCAGATTTGCCATTCATGGCCTTGTAAAATGGTATTTGAAGTAAGAATTAACAACCAAGTTAGCTTTATAACAACTAAAACCTTCATAAATGAGAAGTTATATATATACGGTTATTTTTAATATAGAAGAAAATGTTTAAACATAATTTCCAAGGCCACTCTCAACACATCACCAAGAAGTGCCATATTTTCATGCCGATGACTTTTCTTTGGATTTGCATGCATATATTTATATTAACCAGAACCAATAACATCCAGTATGAAGTTAGTCAACTTTTTATGATGCCACAAGTTTGGGGATGTGATCATGTGATTCAAGTCATGATATGTAGTTATGTATACTATTCTGATAAAAGTAATTTTATTGCTGAGAAAATAACAAAGTAGTAGAAAATTGAAGTACAACTAGCATAGTCCATACAAAATACCTATATCTACCATCTGATTTCTTCATGTTGATAATCATCAACTATATAGACATAACTTCAGTGCTCTGCACGTACTCAAGGGACGACCAAATTATTGAATAGATAATAGATTGTATCTGATTCAATTGGATGGACAATTTGATACAGCTTAGTTGTAACATGATGTCATAATAACAAAAGCAAATCTTATTATTAGCTGACATTTTACGTACAGTTAGGTACTCAATAATGAGGGTTGGTTGTAATTTAATACAATTAGAATGGAAAATTTGTGATGTATTACACAAATGGACTCTATTTAAGTATTTAAATTGACTTAATTTGACTAAAAAAGGTTCTTCAAATTATATAAAAATAAAAAACAAAATAAAAAGGAAATTAGGTAAACATGAAATATAACAAATAAAATAGAATAATAATGAAAAAAAAAATTTGAAAGCTAATAGAGTCCATGTCGCCCTCTCAACGGTTTTCATGGAAGGTTAATTGTTTAATTTTTAAAACAGACAAGTTCTTATAATTCATTCAAATCTTTAGAGAATGATAAATTAGCATGTATATTACATTGGGACATACTGATACAAGCCCTGATTATGGCCTGATATTGCAATTCTTACATTATTGATCATGTTTCCATGAACAACTTATAATTTGTAGAAGAAACTCTTCTTTAGAGTCCATATTTAATACGACAAATTCGATTAACATTTTCCAAGCACAAACACACACACTAACACAAAGGAACTAGTATGCCTAAACATGACCATTAGAATCCCTTGCTTGGTTGCTTTCCTGAGATTATTCAAGAAATCAATCCATCAACCTTTAATTTCATATATGATCAACTCATTTCTCAACGGTGTGGAAATGGTGATGTGGCACGATCTTAGTGTACAATGCGAATGCCACGCTGGCTATAGCAGGCCCCACCCAGAACACCCAGTGGCCGTCCCAGAGATGGCCTCCACGGACCAGGGCTGGGCCCAAACACCTTGCTGGGTTCAACCCAGCACCAGCATAGCCCTTAGAAGCAGTCACAGTTGTGGACACAAAGACTAGGAGCCCCAACACAACTCCAATGATGACACAGACCGTGACTCTCCCTAGAGCCTTGACTTGTCTGTGATCAAAAGCCATCCAAATTGCGGCAAAGAGGAACACAAATGAGCAGATGATTTCCAGCCAGAGGGCCTGGGTCGTTTGGAGCCCAATTTCAATGGGCCCTTGTGGGCCTACTGTGAATATGGTCAGGGTGCACCCTCCAAGTGAGAATGTGTCCTCAATGCTGCTCTTGACCACAGCTTTTAGTGCAAGTGCACCTAGTACGCCACCAAGACACTGTGCCAGTATGTATATGGCGGCGCGTGTGACGGAACAGATGCCCGTTAGAGCGGCGGAGAAGGAAACTATCGGGTTGATGTGGCCACCGGAGATCGGGAAAGTGGCTAGGAGGAGAATTGTTACAATGAATGCAACCAGGGTTGATAGCACAAGGTTTGGTGTTTTGGTGTCTGTCTCAATGGAGGAGATGACAATGGTGTCCAGTGCAAATACCAGAACTGCACTTCCAAGGAGCTCTGCCACTGATGCTCTCCATATCTGATAGAAATTTGATAGTAATGTGAATATGCCCACAATCACTACGACTGTTTTAATAAATTCTAATAACATAGTAAAATAGTATTCACAACCGACAATATTATATAAATGCGTTTTGAACTTTACATAAATATTATTTTTTCCCACAAATTTATTTTCAGCTCACTAGTTTTTCATCCATTACTTAAAACATATCTACTTAATTGATAATAATGGATGTGGAAATATGTAATTTCCAAAATTATTTTCATTTTTCCTTTGATGATCAGTGAATCATCGTTTTTTTTTTTCTTGATGATTTATAAAATGTCAAAAAACCTTCTGAATTAGTGTTAACTCAAGTTAAATGAATCAAGAGGTAAAATAATGTTTATTGAATCAATAAGGTAAAAAATGATAATTCGTCAATTATTAGAGAAGAAAATGAATATAACTCTTCTAAAATTTCATACAATACCGTTAAAAATTCACAAAACTGAATATGCATGCAAAATTAATCATACTAACATTGATGTCCAAAACTTCTTCAAACCCCAAAATCTTCTTCATTGTAATAGGATCTTGCTTTTTCTTCTCTTCTCCAATTAGCCTTTCCTGTGGCCTGAAAATAATTTGAAAGAAAGAGTTAACAACCTTATCTTAAAAAACAACATAAACCCTCATAAATTACATGTGAAATCAAATGAAAATAATTCAAAAAAAAAAAAAGGTTATAATCACTTGCTTTGGTGTAGAAGCAAATGGTTGAACTCTATGTCCATAGCCATTCTCTACATCACCTACAAGCTCCACATTTCCTGCCATTTTTTTCGATCTCTTTAGGCTTCTGGGCTTGTTTACTCTCTTATGTTCTAGTCTGCATGTGTTTATACGTATATATATAAATGATCAAGAACCAAGAACTTCATGAGCTTGAAAGTTACAAGACATATCCAATAGTAGTTAGTTAATAATAAATAATAAAATTAAATAATCTGCCGTTGATTGATGGGAACTACGTAAATTTTTTGACCTAAAATATCGGCTAGTGATAAGCTTCTCATTTATTATTGCATGATGTTGCAACTTAGCTTCACCACTCACATGCATGCAGGCCTCTTTAACTGAATAGGATGGAAAATCTTTTATTTATTTATTTTGTCATTATTGTGTGTAGAAATTGAAATTATATAATAGTCAGACCATCACCATGAAGAAATCAGATTTTTGATATTTTTATCATTTTATAATATGCATGATATCTGCTAGCTGTTTTCTTCATCCTCACACCAGCAAAAATATCTTATCTGATCTACTTGCTGGTTTGACTTATCTTTGCTAGAAAAATTGTCAACATATCATTTCAATACTGTTTGTAACGGATTTCCATATCTTCTGGTATCAGTGCATATCATGACTTGAATCACATCCCCAAGCTTATGGGATCATATAGCATGCATTATTTGTATATATATTGTTAAAAATGTACTCCATTAATAAACTAAAAATAATTTAACATTAATTAATCAACATGTGCAAGGAGTGATGTATGAGGAGTTTCTTCTCTTATAGTGGAAAGTCGATACCTTTCCAGATTATGGAAGTAAATTTTTAGATTGAATTATATAATATTTAATCTCTAACAGTTTCAACAAATTCTTGAACAGTGGTGCAAGATTATTTTCTTAATTAAATTTAAAAAGTAGTTTAAAATCCACTTATAAAGTTGTTTTCGAAAAGTAAAATTATAACTATTGTTAATTGAATTTATATTTTCAAAATCTTTGAATGTGTACATTTCTGGTAACTAGATGAAATATTCTAGAAACATTAATTTACATGAGAATTAAGACACTGAATTGTACATTTTTGTACCTATGAATTATGATCATAATAGTACTAGTTTGAACTACAAAATCAAACACTACTATGTTTTATCTTTCTTCCTTTATTTTATCTAAAACAGAAAATGTGGGATTTAAAAACAACAGAAGCACCTGATTTTACATATAACTAATTAACATACAACACAAGAGACCAAAAACTAACTTCTTGCAATAATCAGAAACTGATAATATGTAGTCATATATATATATGTAAATTCAAGCTTTCAAATCAAACTGTTGCACCCACCTCTTATTATTGGCCTCTCAAGTGGGAAGACAATGTAGCGGCTGTGACTGGAAAAGGTCAACCACTGGCAATCAATAAAGAAAATGCTTGCTTCATGTAGCCCGACATAATTTATGCGCCAGTCCAATAACATCTTTCCACTTTTACATCAGTTTAAATAGTAGCTTTTAAAGATGATTTTGAATTTTTTTTTTCTTTTTATGAGTACTGGTAATGTGCCCAAGATGTTATAGGATCTGCCAATAGATGGAAAGAAAATTGTCCACAAATAGAATGTGTGGAAGTAGAACCAAGGTTGTGAGTAGTACTCTGACTTACCTATCGAGCCAGAGGTTCATTCTCAAGATCATTTGAATTCTAATTCATATAAAGACACATATTTGATAGAAAGTTACTACGATCAGTGTCAAACAACCAAACCATTAAATTTCCAACCGAACTGTAAAAAGAAAGATAAAATCATAACAGAAGAAGGAAGATTATTAAAGTCATTATCTGTCGAAGTGGACCTCCAATGAAGTTTTAGCTTAGCTGTTTTTTTTTTTTTTTTTTGAATACATTTGCTTAGCTGTTTTAATGGCAACATTTAGAGCTCTATTTATGCTGTAGTTAACGTGTCCTCCTGGCTACGACACAGGGGTCTACCATTTCGGGCTGCTATTTTAAATATATCATAAAAGTCTAGGTCAGCCATTAAATGCAGAGAGAAAGAAGTCACTCCTTAATACAGGGTTCTTCATTTGTTTAATTATTTAAAGATTGTTAATTAACCTCTAATTAGACATTTTTCTATGTTGTCTTGTGCCAATTGCCATTAATTGTGTTGAAATTATTCCTAGTTTAGTTGAATCCTATGCAAAACTTTCTTTTGGAGTTGTTGTCAGAAACTATATATGAAAGTGATTTGAAAAAAATCAATATGCATGCCAAGATTCAAATACACTGCTTAAAAATCTAAAATCATACTTTTGATAGGGCCCCTTTTGTTTCAGTTTCAATGGAACTTCAAATTAAGAGTGTGTATAGAAGTAGTTGTTGACATAATTGTCAGACATATATATTTGGATAGGATCCCTAAAATATTATTCATAAGAATCAATATCTATAAAATAAATAACAAACTCAAGACTATAGGAGTAAAGTGATTTGGCTCAGTGGAAAGGTCATTCCCACCTGCCACATACCTCAAAGTAGTGGATTTGACCCATCTGTCTCACCATTGAGTAGAGATCCTGACCGTATTTTAAAAACCTATTTCAGTTAGGTCCAACAATAATATGATATAGTGTAAAAAAAAAAAAGAACTCAAGTCTATAGCAAAGCCAAATCTCATCCATCCTACATGAAATAGCATACCTTAGAAGCTCATAACCGATTCTATTATCATCTGTAGGAATAATTTGACAATGACAACCCTTAATTAAGGATAGTAAAGAAATTATGAACATCATTTGTCAAATTGTCTTGTAGATGGTATTTACATCATTTGTCAAATTGTCTTGTAGATGGTATTTACATCATTTGTCAAATTGTCTTGTAGATGGTATTTACTTGTAGTCCAACGATTTGTTTTTCTAAGGTCAAAGGTATATATATTAATCTAATCCATTTAGTTAATATATATCTATTTTCTGTCGTAGATTAAAAGCAAATGAACAATTGGATGTTGGCATCAAAAATTTGAATCACAAGTTTATGTTGATGTAAGTACATGTATAGAACATAGTTTTTTTAAACATATGAAGTATTAACAAATATTTATAAAGGGCAAAAAAAATTCAAAATTCCTTCAGCCGAGAGAAAAGCTAACTATATATTAGACATTTCGATTTTTAATGAACTTTTAACACAAATATTTTTAATTTTAATGAATTCTTAACGTTAAATAGGTTAAAAAGAAAAAATCTTGCTACAGACCAAAGAAACTGACCATAGAATTTTAAACATACCTCAGAAGTATTGACTTTTTGACTTGGATACGACACAAGCATAATATATGAGAATGGGGTACAATAAGCTTGGGCTGACATACTGCCGTCACTTGTATGGGCCTCTATGCTTTCGTTGACAAACAACAGATGCTAATTTATGTAGGAAAATAATTAAAACTCTCCTCTATCTGAATATTGTTAGCTTTAACATGCCATCTTGACATATTCAAATGCCTATCTTTTATAAATATTTTGTAGGTGGAGTAGATTAGCGTGACAAACATTAATGAAGTTCAATGTTGTCTGAAGTTCAATGTTATCAGAGTTCTATTTTTTATTTTTAAAGTTCAATAGTAATGCCATCACAATTAAATATAGTCAAAATTTTACTTCTAGCAATTCATGGCTTTAACATAAGTTACAATTACAAATTGTTTTCCTCTTTTTTTTTTTTTCCTTTTAAAAAAAATGATATTATATGACATATGGGTCAAGGGTCAATTGAGACCTACTAAGATCGAGGATTAAATACATGGTTCAAAAATATACTCTTATAATTGAGAGAAATTTATTTTCATAAGATCCAAGATCAAACTTTTTACACATACTTATAAGATGTATATGGTGGCACCTAAAAATACTGTCATAAAGATTTTTTGAAAAGTGAAAAAATATTGAATAATTTTTTAATTAAAAATGAGAAAAGAATTGATAGGCTCATTAACTTTTGGGAAAAATAAATCCTTTTATTTAATTTTCATAGAGAGAGAATTTATTTATGCTTAATAATATAATTATTGGATGAATCTAAAGGTTGTTGTGGTTCTACTTTTATCGACAAATCAGAAATTCTAATAATTTAAGTCGAGAGTAGCTTCGAGGCTATCTAAATTTGATTATCCATGCATAGATACATAGACTTTGCGACAATATGTTTGGTTTATTGGTTACATGATACCAATGGCTTAAACATATGAAGACACTTTCTAATATAAATTTAGTAGTAATACTTTTCAATCCAAAAGTTTAATGTAAAATTCAATCTAAATGATATGACAATATGAGGATATCAATTTCTACGATACTTCAAAAAAAAATCCCGCTGCCAAATTGAACCGTAAGAGGTTATGCTATTATCATTACAACTAGATAAAGGTCTAATGACCTTTTTTAATAAGAATATGATTAATCAATAGCTCTAACAAACTCTTGTAGTATGTATCTAGAATCTAAATCAAAATGACAACTAATAATCCTTGCAATTGAGCAGGTAACAAGTAATTAAAGCAAATCTCCAATACTTTGAAATTTGATATGATAACAGACAATAAGAATAAATCTATGAATTTTGCTCCCCCTTCGTTGATCAAAACTAGTAGAATATACTAATAGCATGCCGGGATTTTTTGTTTATATCATAACACAAATCTTAGATTGGATGGATATTGTTGACGAAGGTTCTTTATAGGTGCTTCTACATTTTATTCGGATATTTCCTTTGGCTATGCTGTCTTCTGGAATAAAAAAAAAGATATATCTTCTATTTTGTTTGTTTAGAAGACAGCTTGTAAATTAAATATATAATTAATATGATTAATTTTGTACATATGGCTGTTGATATATATAATATGATACGGCTGTATCAAAAGCATAAAACTATTTTTAAATTTCTTTTAACTATAAGAGTTCTGCTACTCTATTATTAATTTTTTGATTTACTGAGGAATATACTTATAAAAATTCAAGTCCATTTTAAGACACACTTTAATAATTATAAAGTCTTAGCATGGAGAGTTATAATAAACCAAAGGATTTTTATCTTTTCAAATAGTCCATATGCATATACTAAATTTTGTTATTTATTTATTTATTTTTTTCTGTATAAAGAAGTTATTCATAATGTGTCTTAAAGTTATACATGAACATAACCCTTAAATTATATACTTAATAAACATATAAGGCTCAAAAGTCATGTAATGATGTTATTAAATTTAGTACACATTAAAGGTGAAACTTTTATACTTAAATACATTGCCGCATTATTGTGATTGCTAGTTGTTGGATAATCAGTCCTCTTTTGTGTAAAACGATGGTTATAAATATAATACACGATAAAAACTTTAATTGAAAATGATATCTTGTAACAAAGTATGAACATAAATAAATAAATAGAATCATGTATGAAGGAAATATAGAAGTTATGTTTTTATCAGAATTTAAAACATTTCAGGTCTCTGTCAGGACACATTCCAACATAATCCATATTATTATAAATCTATGCCGTCCCTTTTTACTTGGCGTGCTTTTTCTATACAGGACAAAAAGAATTCTTCAAAAGAAATTGTAAAATCTGCTTAAATGGGGTCATAGAGAATCTTCAGGGTACACTCGGAGAGGATTAGCCATTTGGATTTTTGTCTGCTAATACTTGTTCGATGGTTTCAATAATTCTTGTTTGTTCCAGCCAAGCATCAAGCGGAGGAGCAGCAACTGGTTGAGTACATTTTTCTTGTTTGTATAGTTCCTGGAAAACCTACATTTGTCTCATTCAACTGCATGAGTAACAAACTTCTATCTCTCTGATGCTGTTGATTTTCCTGTCAAAATATGGAGCTTGCTCTTTGTTATATATGGCCTTTTGCAATGGCACTGACATTACTCGTGTCTATGTGCAGTTTATCAGGCATTGTGATTCTACTTTGAGATTGCTTGTTGAAGAAGTTAATGTATTCTTGCTGAATTGGTTCCATTTTTCTTGTGTCTTTATGCAGATTGCTATGATCCTTTAGATCCAAACGGAAACATTACTGTTACATTTGACATTCATCAAAGATCAAATGATGGCTATACAGTGAGTGGATGATCCATAATTTGCTTCAAATGGCAATATTTATGGAGATTCTGTTGAAGAAAACGTATAAACATTCAATAGAAGTTTAATGTTTGACCAATATTCTCCAGACATCCTGTCAGATTCAACATTTATCATTTTTATGACTGCAGGCAAGGGTTACAATCCAAAACTACTATCAGTACCGCCATGTCGACAAACCAGGATGGAAAGTAGGGTGGACATGGGCCAAGGATGAGGTGATCGAATCAATGTCTGGTGCTTTTGCAATCCAAAAAGGGAATTGCTCTTCCCTCAGCTTCCAGGATGCCCATTGTTGTGAAAAAGACCCTGAAATTCTTGATCTCAACCCTGATGCCTCCCCACAGACTATCAGTGAGGGCTGCTGCAAGGGTGGACTCCTCTCTGCCTATTCTATCAACCCTGACAAGTCATTCTCATCTTTCGAAATTACAGTTGTCAACTTGGGGAACTCCTCTTATTCTGCACCTCAAAAGCTCACCATAATGGCACCTGGTCCTGGTTACACTTGTGGCTCCCTTGAGGATTCGGAGCCTACAGTTTTTCCTGATATAGGGGGCAGAAGACAAGTTCAGGCTTTCAGTAAGTAGTACTATTTCATGTCAATTGCAAAACTATTCAAGATTGGAGAGCAAAATGATTGTATATATCAATAATTCTGTTTACAGGAACATGGAAATCAACTTGTACTTACTCAACTTTTGTGGCCAACAAAGTACCACTTTGCTGTGTTTCACTCTCAACATTTTATAATCCCTTTGTCACATCATGCCCTCAGTGCAGCTGTGGATGCAGACCAACTGACCAAAATGCAACATGTGTAAGGTGAGTTCCTTCATAGACCGAACAGTATTGAAATGTCCATGAAACCTTTCCCTGAAATTGTCAGAAACCTTTCTTACACTAGAAATAGTCCATCAAAATCATATTTTTCTATCTGTATATTATGGTGGCAGAGAAAGTTACTACTTAACACAGTCAGATTATGACAATAGTCTAGACATAGTGAAATGCACTGATCACATGTGCCCGATTCGAGTTCATTGGCATGTCAAGAGCAATTATGTGGAACATTGGAGGATAAAACTGACGATTTCGAACTATAACTATAATAAAAGCTACTCAGACTGGAATGTACTAGTTCAGCATCCAGGTTTTAGTCAGAAATCAACAGCTTTTAGCTTCAATGGCACTGTGCTTCCTGCTGTTGGTTTTGCAGGTACATGTTATATAGTTGTTATATTCATGAACTTGATTAAATCAAGCTAGCTAGTTGAAGGGCAAATGTAAAAAAATAAAGATCCATGTTGTTTCAAATTTGTGAGAAATCTCTACTTAAACATTAAAATTTGCTAATTTCTGCTGGATTTTTCATAAACTTGCCCTATAACGTGGTACAAACCTCTCTAGCTACTGTAGAATAAATATAGAAACATATGTATGTGAGGGTATTTGAACACGTGACATTCTAGTAAAATTAGGCTCAATAACATATTAAGTAATCAATAAATTAAGAACTTAAACCGTCAAATAACAGTCCAGACAATGATATAAAGCTACTTGATACTATGTAGCAGCTAACCATCGTTTCGATTCCTTTTATTCTCATTTTATTGCATATCTCTCATAGCAGCCATGGCAATTTCTTGCAGAGGAAGTAGCTCTATTCTGGGGTGTGAGTTTCCACAATCAGGAGCTGATACAAGCTGCAGAAGATCAAGAAGGTTCAGTGACTACAGACATTCTTCTTGAAAAGGACTCAAAATCATTCACATTGAGAAATGGATGGGCCTTCCCCAGGAAAATATATTTCAATGGTGAGGAGTGTGGGATGCCTGCTCCTGACACATTTCCAATGCTACCAAACTCTAGCTCAACTCTCAAACCCACCTCTAACTGCTTCTGGCTTCTGCTTCTACTAACTTGTTTGACCTTCAAAACACTAATAAGCACTTGGTTTTGATCAATAAGCACTTCTGGCATATTGCCTGCCCATCACTGATTGTGTTCATGTTGTACTGAGTTGCATAAGACTTCTAAGAAATTGTACATGTATGCTTGTTTAGAGCTTAGAATATAAGATAAGTGTATTTAACATATTCTTTTAATATAATAAATTCCAAATGTATTCAAGTCTTCTCTATTATGTATTCAATTATTCAACTTATGGAACAATTTCAACGAGTATAAACTTGGAATTCTCTACCTTAGAGTTTCTTCTTCATCATGAATTTTTTTATTTGCATGAAAAATTTAAGTTAGCACCAATGATAAAATGTAGACATTAATATATAAGTTCGCAACCAGTAGTACGATGTGATCTAGAAAATCAGGTAAATGAAACTTTCATATATGAATCGGGTATGAGTTATGGTTATTAAAAATTTTCTCATTGATTTCTATTGTTTATATGTACAATGGACTGAGATCTAATTTTCCAAGATCAGGTTGCAATTTCCATCTAAGTTTTGAGTTCTCTCGACATCATTCAACAATTCAATTTACCAAAAACTGATGCTGAACGGACACGAATCGATGTTAATCGAAATTAGGTGTGAAGTGTGATTTGTTAAATTTTATAGGTTGATTTTTATTTTGTCTCTGTAAAACAAACTAGGATTTCATTTTCTAAGATCAAGTTGCATCCTTCATATAGGCATCGAGCTTTTTGGACTTCATTTGACTTTCATTGATATTAAATGAAACTGACCAACATGAATCGACGTTGATCGTAATTAAGTATAAACATTAATTTTTTATGAAAAGAAATATTATGTGTTACGTTATTATTGAAAGGGTATATCAATATCAGTATGATATATTAACTAAATATTTCATGGAAGATTTTCTCATCTTAATCCCACACATCATAAACTACACAATCAAAATCAATCGTTGAAATCGAATATTATAATTATCCTCTCCACATAAACATAACAATAACAAACAGGTTTGAGTATATTATTAGTTAAGTAACCTTATCTATTAATAATAATCTTTGGATATATTATAACAGTAGTTATCGAATAATATTTAAGGATTACATGGGTCAATAAGGTTATTCGATTAATAAAAAGGTGGGCATATACGTAACGGAGATAAAAACAAGCTACTTTGTTGGACCAAAAAACAGAAATAAAAAAAAAAAAAGAAGAAAAGTAATAGTTAGTCTGATGGCCGTTTTCTTGGATTTGATTGGCCGCAAACTTTCCTGCACTTTCCGCAACTTTCTTTCTCTCTAGATATTTTCCCGGAAAATCCTCAGTACGCACCATACCAAATCAACAACAGCCATGGCTCCTGGTGCCGACAACTCCGACAGAGCCATTTCCTCCATTGTCATCATCATTGGTACCCTCTCTCTCTCTCTCTCTCTCTCTCTCTCTCTCTCTTTGTTCAACCTTATTTTTAATTATTTTAAGGTCATTTTTTCACAAAATTTGTTTATTTGTTTTGTTTTTATTTTGAAGCTATGCAAACGGAAGCGTTGCCTCTGGTGAACAAGTTTGAGCTCAAAGAAGACCCTGACTCCCCGTGAGTGTTTTTTGTATTTTGTATTTTTTTCGATTCGATTTTGATTACAACTTAGTTGTGTTATGAAAGATTGATGCTTTTTTGCATATGCTAACATGGATTGTTTTTGTTTTTTTCTATTTTAAGTTAGTTTGGTTGATGATTGATAGCTTTTATGTGTTTTTATCTTTTGTTGTTTGTTAAAGATAGAATCTTTTTTAAGTGTGTAAGTTACGACACTGATAAGTTTGATTACAACCTAGTTGTGTAATGAAAGATTGATGCTTTTTTCAATATGGAATCATGGGTTGTTTTTGTTTTGTTTTTCGTTTTTCCTTTTTTTTTTTTTTTTTTTTTCCGGGTTTCAGTTAGTTTGGTTGATGATTGATAGCTTTTATGTGTTTTTTGTCTTGTATTGTTTGTTAAAGATAGAATCTTCGAGGTTTTAAGTTGTTACACTGATAAGTTTGATTACAGTGTGTTGTTTGTTAACTTGATTCGATGAAGTCTAATGGGGATTTGATGTATGATTGGTATTTGTACCATGCGGTTTTATCTTTGGGTCGAAATGAAGTCATTTCCAAGTTTTGGTCTTGACAAAGCAAGTTCTTGGAGGTTTTATTATTATTATTATTATTTTTATTATTTTTTTTCAGTTAACGTGGTTGTTTTCAATACTGAAAGCCAAGTGCATGCTAATATATTTTGTTTGTAAGTTACTAACGGTGATTTTTCATAGTTCTAAGTGTTCGTTTCCTTTTGTGAGTATAATTTTATCCTTTCTGTTTACAATTCTTATGTCCAAAGTAGTACAGTTCATGTAGATTGGAGTGCATTTTATATATTCACAAAATCTGATATGCGTAAATGTGAGTATAAAATATTTTCATTAGTTGTTCATAAGCTTGATTATTCAATGCAATGACACAGGTTTCCAGAAGGAGTCCCTTGGGTCAGATATCATGGCACTTATAAAGATCTTAATATAAATTTAATATGGCCTGGAAAAGATGGAGCTTTGGGTAAGCGTTTGCTTAGCAACTTCCCGTTTTATGTTAATTACCTGCCATGGGTGTAATTGCTATGCTTTCTTTAATATTTCACAGACCAAGTCTCTCAATCACTTTTGAAGTAGAAATTAGAAGAAAGGCTATAAACATCATGCCTTTCACCTTGTTGAGTTAAACATTCTGACTTATGTGATTAAATAAAATTAACATTCGTGTGATGATATATTTATTAAAAAAGAACGCTATTTGTCTGGGTCAGCCTTAGTTTATATGGGTGCACTTAAAAAAATACGAAACTATGTCGTGCCTATGTTAGACAGACACATCATGTACATTGGTATAGCATGTGTCTAGCATGCTATTTTTGGACACTTATTCAACAGGAATATGAAGAGTTCTTTTTTATTCAAGAATCATGATCAACTTTTGCTAACACCGACCAATTGTTTCAGGGGTCGATTGTGTAGGGACGGTTTCTGCAGCTCTTGTAACATATGCTGCTATCCAAAGTTTAAAGCCAGACTTGATCATAAGTGCAGGCACTGCTGGTGGCTTTAAGGTATGCACTTTGCTATCAAGCTCATTAAAACATCATATTTTCTTTTTTTCCATACATTAAAATTGTCCTCGAGTTCAAAACTCAATTCTAAGTTCCAATGCTTATCTCTTTTTCTTACCAGAAAAATATGTTTCTTGTTATTGTAATTGTCCCCCCTTCCTCCTCTTCTTTTTCTTGTAATGATTTTTCTTCTTCCTTAGTTACCGATGGGGCAAGCCTATAACTTAAAAGAATGACCCACCCTCTAAATACGAGAGGTGGATAGTTGTGTAAGTTGCATGGACTGATTATGTAGTGTCATTATTCATGAAGCATGAAAGATATCTAATCATGTTGAACTTGTTATACTGATTCTTGTAAGTTTCCAGGCCAAGGGTGCATCAGTTGGTGATGTGTTCCTTGCATCTGAAGTTGCTTTTCATGACAGAAGAATACCTATTCCTGTAAGTGTTTCTTTTTAACCCCTTGACATACTTCTCCTGTTTTATGTAAGCTTTGTACAGTTTGCTGTTTCCTCTGGAAGCTTCATTTTCTGGGCCCATAAATATATATTTGAAAGTTGAAAATGTAAGTTGAGAATCAAGTCCATTGCATTTGTCTTTCTGCCTTGTTGTAGTAATTGCTTCCTTATTATTGTATGTATCTTTAACTCTTAAAAAGGCTATCATAATCTCAATAGTTGTTTTAATCAAACATTGGTGTTCCAACCCTCAATGTTCTTAAATAAGGCTGCTTTTAAATTGGTTTATACGATATAGTACTTCAATTTTGCTTCCAGTTTTGTAAAAGAAAATAAGTAGCTATATATAGCAAATCTTTAGTGTTATTTCGCTCAATTTCTTCTTCCTTCCATGTGATTCATAGGTCTTTGATTTGTATGGAGTTGGTTTGCGGCTGGCCTGCTCAACACCCAATCTCTTGAAGGAGCTTAACTTAAAGGTTATAATTGTGTACTTGAACACTTGAAAATTGAAATATTACTTGTTGAGTTTCTTGAATAATGCATTCTTTTTCTAGAAAACTTTTCTAGATTGTTAACAATAGTGGCTGTTTGTAACATTCTTGAATAAGTATCCTTCATGGTTCTGGTTTCTCTGACACTAAACATATGTGGTTATAAGTAATTCATAAGTATATACTTTTGCACATTTTAACATATGCTATGAAAAGCAGAAGCTTAGTGTTGGTAACTAAAAGATGTTTAGAAGGGTCCTCAATTTCTGTGCTTTGAATCCCATGTTAAAGTTTGGTGAAAGGACTTGCTTTTTCTAGTGAATATATATTAGTCTGGCATTTTTAAGCATTGACTCTTGTTGCTTTGAAAACAATTGATTCCTTTTGTACACCCATCTGTGACTATAAAGCAGCCGTTACTGCATAATGCTATCCAAATGTTATTTATCTACCAAATATATCATGGTGCTTTTAGGTGTAGCATATTTTATGCCTGCATTTACTTTTTAAAAGCAACCAATTACTTCAAACAGCTAGTTATCCAAACTATTTGGATGATCTGTTTCCACTCAGATCCTCCACTAATTATATAAAAACATTGTCGTACGTAGCTTGTGGTACATACTTGCTCTGTCATGTAAAATGAGTGGGTGCTCAAACTGTTTCATTGTGATGATACCGAAGATCTCTGCAAATTTCGCTGACATTTGACCTCTTGTTTCAGATTGGTAAATTGTCTACTGGTGACTCTCTAGATATGACTCCACAAGACGAAGCATCTATTGTTGCAAATGATGCAACAGTCAAGGATATGGAGGTAACTTGTTAGCTGTCCTCTTATGTGTAAAGTATGTCTGGTAGGAAGGAAGGAAAAGTAAGAAGACAGATGAGAAATTGTCCTTGTTTCCATTCATTTTGTTGACATGCACATATAGGGATGGAAAGAGGAGAATTTTCACTCTCTACAATTAACCATCTCTTAAGGGATAAGAAACAATAGTACATTAATCGACTTTTTAACGTGTAGACAGAAATAGACATTAGTTGACATTTTTATGTAAAGGTAAAAGTAAATATTAATTGACATTATTATGTTGAGTGAGGCATATCCTTTGCATTTTCTACCCTCCTATTTTTTCTTCCTATCCTAATGGGAAAATACTAGTCTCCCTTACACCCCTCTTCTTCTGACTTTGGTATCTTTCTTATTTCCCTCCTTCCTAAGTATAGTATTAAAGATCTTAGAACCAACATGTTTGGGAGTTGTGAATGGTACTGCTTATGCATGTAAAGAGTTAGTTGTTTTTTTGGTCCTTGCTCTGTGAGGATGGGATGCAAATAGCAGTGACATAATTAGTAGTATCATACAAAAGAAGCCTTATTTATCAACATGTTGATTGAACATAAAATTCACTGCTGTACCATCGTTAAAGGTTATCACTAGAATGCACAAGTAAATTAGTATGGTTTTTTAAGGTAATAGCCTTGTGGTGGGAATGTTTTGCAAAATTTTGGTCCATACTTCTAGGTAGGGAGGAGTCAGCTATTCTTTCAACTTTGCATTCTCTTCTTTGTTTCGGTTATGTAACGTCTGAGGTTGTGTTGGTAAAAACAGAAAGCATTTCTTCTTTCTGCTAATCATACAGAACACATACAAATTTCTTTTACATGCTGTAGCCTGTACTCGCTAAGGGAACTATAACTATCTGAAGAGAGATTATCTCAAAAAGTGCATCTTACATATTCATTCAGATTAATGCAGTGACTGGTTAAGCTAACCTGTAACGCTCCATAACACCAGTTTCGATAAAACCGTTGACAATATCATAGATTATCACCAAACTGTCCTGCTCTATGTCTTTCCAACTTTTGTGTTTCTACTGAGATTTCATTTTTCTCTTTTGTTCCTTTTCTTTTAAATTTTAGGCACCATAGAGCATGAGATCTTTATCCATAGATGGTCATGGTAAAAGACCCAAGTCTCTCCGTGGTAAAGAAATGAGTTGGAATATTCCTGGAACATATACAACAGTCCTATATTGTCTGGTTGATGACCAATCTGTCTGCTGCTTCTTTTTTTTTAAAAAAAAAAAAATTATTTATGTTTTTAAATAATATGGGATGACAGTTGAAAAAGAAACTAGGATTTGGTTCTAGCACTGCTAGATTTATTAGTTTTCTTAACCTGAAAGTTTTGGTTTTCAGGGAGCAGCGGTTGCTTATGTGGCTGATCTATTGAAAGTTCCTGCAATATTTGTGAAAGCTGTGACTGATATAATTGATGGTGACAAGCCAACCGCTGAAGAATTCATGCAGAATTTGGTTGCAGTGACTACTGCCCTTGGTCAAGCAGTTACCCAAGTCATTGATTACATCAACAGAAAGCGCCTTTCTGAACTCTGATACACTTAGTCCTGACACACAGTATGTGGAAAAGTGTCACAACAAGCCATAGTTCCAAGATATTAGATATGATTGGTGTTTCCTAATATCTATAAGTTGAGCAGTTACATGTTTAACTGGCCTAAAATGTGATTAGACAACATTTATCTTCTTATTTGTACATTAGTTCCTATTCGATTTGTGTGTGACCTGGCTTTTCATATGGTCCAAAATCTTATATAGCAGTTGAATCTGGAGAGATTTCTTGTTAGGAATTGCTGAAATTGTTGCGGTTTGAATGGCTATGGTTTGGACTAAAACCGCCTCAAACCTGTTGACAATATGCATCTCTTGAATTTTTTTTTGTTTGAAATAAATATGTATCTCTTGATTGAATGCAATCAATATAGCTTGATTCTGTCAAGTAAACATGTTCTATTTACTTTTCATTATTCTGGTTCAATAAAGGATGTCCCTATATTTCTAGATGCTGGCTTCTGTTTTTTCAACTCTGCAACTTGTATTTATATGGTTGAAACCTGAAGCTTGGATCCTAAAAAATTTTTAAGGCAGAATATAAGATCATCTGACAAAACTAAATATAACATGAACCTGATTTTTAATCAATGCTTATTCATATTATTTCATGTTATGGAATCAATATATTAACAAGTGGGCAACAATTAAAGAGCTATTTGTCTTCAGGATCATCATCTGCACAATCCATGAGAACCTGAGACCTGTCATTGATCTGCATGAAATCAGACTTTCAAGTCCTGTTAATAGAATAAAGGATTTATCAACACAGCACATACAGAACCAAACATGCTTATACCAAATATCTATCAACGCCTATTAACATTAACTGCATGCAAGCCTTGCTTCCCAACTAACTACTAACCTGTACAAGAAATACTTCATTTCACTTCTCATACTATAATATGAAATTACAACCCCTCATTAGCTTGAGAATGGTGTAGAACTGTGTATATAGGAGCCACACCCTGTGCTTGCTTGCTTCATTACAAGGTCAAGCAACTCTCACACACACCTCTTCTCCCAAGTTTTTTTTATCAGGGGAAAGGGCAGATACATGGGGAGTGAATACATTGCACGAGGAGATTTCACAAAGAAGGCCAACCCTGGCAAAGCTACAATCCTGGCACTTGGCAAGGCTTTTCCTCACCAGCTTGTTATGCAAGAGTTTCTGGTTGATGGATATTTCAGAAACACCAACTGTGATGATCCTGAGCTCAAGCGGAAACTAACTCAACTCTGTAAAATATTTATCTTCTCTTTCTCTCTTTTATTTATCTTTATTTCTTGTTAGTTTCTTACTAGTAAGAAATCGATAAAAAAATAATATCATTCATTCAATATATCATATACAATCACAATCGATCTCACTGTTCTGTCTTCTGTGATATATCGAGGAAATAAAAATTTCGTTGGTATATATGACCCTAATGCATGTTTAATTAGTAGGACCTTAATTTATTATTAGCAATCCAATGAATTGTTATCTTATAAATGCAGTTTGTACACCTTTAAATTACTATCATTCTTCTCCTCTTATGGCATTTCACAGGCAAGACAACAACTGTTAAAACCAGATATGTGGTCATGTCAGAAGAGATCCTGAATAAATATCCGGAGCTTACTGTTGAAGGCCTCCCAACTGTGAGGCAAAGGCTAGATATATGTAATGCTGCTGTTACGCAGATGGCCATTGAAGCCTCACAAGCTTGCATCAAGACCTGGGGCAGGCCTAAATCAGACATAACCCACTTAGTTTATGTATCCTCCAGTGAAGCTAGGCTGCCTGGCGGAGATCTTTACCTGGCAAGAGGGCTAGGACTCAGCCCCGAGACTCACCGTGTCATGCTCTACTTTTCAGGCTGCTCTGGAGGTGTGGCTGGTCTCCGTGTAGCAAAAGACATTGCAGAGAACAATCCTGGAAGCCGTGTTCTGCTGGCCACTTCTGAAACTACCATTATTGGGTTCAAACCACCAAGTCCTGACAGACCTTATGACCTGGTTGGTGTCGCACTATTCGGGGATGGTGCTGGAGCTATGGTCATAGGTTCAGACCCGGTTACTTTCACTGAAAAACCTCTCTTTGAGCTTCACACAGCAATCCAGAATTTCTTGCCAAACACAGAAAAGACTATCAATGGAAGGCTCACAGAAGAGGGGATTAGCTTCAAACTGGAAAGGGAGCTTCCTCAGATAATTGAAGATAACATTGAAGGATTCTGTAACAAGTTGATGAAGGTTGTTGGATTGAAAAACCAGGATTACAACAAGATGTTCTGGGCAGTTCATCCGGGTGGCCCTGCAATACTGAACCGGATGGAAAAGAGACTGGATTTGCTGCCAGAGAAACTGACTGCTAGTCGACGAGCTCTGATGGACTATGGCAATGCTAGCAGCAACACCATTGTGTATGTGATAGAGTACATGATAGAAGAGAGCCTGAAGATGAAAAACGAGGAGCACGGAGATAGTGAATGGGGCTTGATTCTGGCTTTTGGACCAGGAATTACCTTCGAGGGAATTCTTGCTAGGAACCTCACTGTCTGAGATATTGTGGTGCTTATAAAGTTTCCATTGTCTCTTATTGCTAAATCTCTAATTGTATTTCAGATGGCTTGGAATCTGAAGAGTTACTGTTTTATGTAACCTGATGATTCACTACAATCTCTTCTTTTAAACTCAATGCAAAGGTTAATTTACCAGGATTTTGCTAGTATACAGATTTAAAATACCACACCAGTACGAGTAGTCATTAACTTATATACAACTTCAAAGCAACCCCTTATCTCAATAAAATCAGCACCATTCCCTTTCTGACTAGAAAGATAAAACAATCACATCACATATCAGAATATGTTTATGTTATTAACATGAGGAGATACTCAATGGATAACAAGTAAATATATATATTTTTTGAAATAACAAGTAAATATATTTTTTAGAATTTAAGTCTTATTTAAACTATAAGACTTCAGTCTTATAGATATTAACTGTTCAACAGCATTGCGGGCCATCAAAATCATTTAGCATTCTCCTTAGAAATTCTTGGCTCCAGGAGAAACTATTCTGTTAAAAGTATCAAAATCATTCAGGCTGAAAAATGCCTTAAGATTCAAACGATTCACACAAGCAACACAAATAAATTGTGCTTCAGTAACTATTCATAATCAAGAAAAGGTCTATAGTAAACTTAACATTTAACTTAAGTAAACGATTGGTGTTTGAACAAAGCTAATCTGACTACGGAAAAATCATGTCTTAGATATAAATATCCACCGAAATTTTCTCCGTTCCCAACTTTACAAACAACCCATTTGACTTGCAATCATGATGACCAGACTTTGTGGAAAGCAAAAAGGGAACTTGAGGAAGTAACACCAGCCACATTGACCAGTTAAAGTTAATTTTATATGGCAGTGAGCTTGCAGACCACTGCACCAAAAAACTTTCAGTTACACCACGCCAGAGGGCAGCCGAAGGACAAGCTGTCCTCCAAAAACACTGCAAAGCAAAGAATAATTCTCATTAGCATACAAAAACCCAAATAAGTTTCAGATTTATGCAATTAAACCAGACAACAAAACTATAAGTCTGCAACCAACCTCTTGACATAGTAGTAACAGAAGTCCGCTAAGATAAAAGTTTGGACAACCTCAGAGATAAGAACCATTGAAGGCCACAATCCATAGCCCAGGGCTACAAGCAAGTGACCACGACTATCCAAAACCTGTTAAAAGCCAATGAAGGCAAGGCATCGGTAGCAAAGTATAAATGCAATCAGTTAAAAAAACACCACAAAAAATATCAATAATTGCAGCAACATAGATGCAACAAACAATCAAGTGCTATTGACTAAATGACTTTCCTCCTAGCATCTGGATTCTAGAGGTGCAGACGCATCTGGATTCTAGAGGTGCAGACAACATACTTGTATCATTGCAATAAATTATATATACTTCTACATGAACTCTCCCATAAGCAAACATTTTATTAGTATATTATCAAGATGCCTCTTCAAGAAACAATGCTGATCTTTCCATTGCATGTCACTAGCCAGCAAATGCATTGGACCACATTAGAAGCAGACATCAGTCAAGTTCAACATCTAAGCCAGCCCATCTTTATATTCCTTGAACATAAAGATTGCAGCTATAGAGAACATCAAAGATAAAAACTTGCACAACATCATCTCACCCAGTTTTGAGTAGACAACAAACATTTGCATGCCTTATATTCAATGTTCAGCAAAGGATATTCTACAAACGTATCATAAAAAATAACTTCAAAGCGATTAATAAATTTCTGTGGAATCAAACCTGGAGAACCCAGTGGGCACAGCTCAAAAACCTTGCAACACCTAGTGCAAATACATAATGGGCCGTGAATGGTTCAACAATCTGAAAAAGGAAGAGTATATTACTTGGTATTACTTGGTAAGTAAACCAGTAACATCAAGATGAAAGCAATACTTTATCTGTTCTAAAACGTACTAAATATACATTGTTTTCCATTCACAAAATGTACCTTTGTGTTCTGCATCACCCGCAACTGGGGTAACACTGAAACAGCTTCCAAATATACGCAGAATGCCCAGAAAATTCTGTTCAGAAAATGATGAGAAGTTGATGGATGAATAAGAAGAGCCAGCACTGCACATGGTAGCACCTGCACCAAAGAGAGAAATAGGATATTACTTTTAGAAATATAAACAAACATTTGCTTCAACAAATGAATCCAGCTGAGTGTTAAAGGAAGGTATTGTGCATCTGACTCAGCTACACGTTTCAATCCCAATAAGCAACATATTCAGTTCCCTAGGTTCAACCATCCACAGGTTGGTAAATAGAACATACATGGCTAATAAATTAAATAAAAAATAAGTACTTAATTAAATTAAAATAAAACGATAAGAAGAAGCTTCTAGCATGGTAATACTAACATTAGCATGGTAGTACTAACATAAACAAAGAAGAGCTAGCAAAATAAGCAGAAAATATTTCGCTACAGTTACAAGACTGATCATGCTTACAACACTACACATCAAGGAACTAGTTTCCTAGTCACTTTTGCTTCGTGCATCGAACAACTGAAAGTTTTTAATAAGAATCAGATAGATAGTCAAGGAGTGAAGTTGCCCAAGAGTAGCAGACTAAGAAGAGAATTCAAGAGTTCTTAAAGTACATAATAAAACGTCCTATATAAAGAAACAGGCAGATTCAAATCACCTCTACAAACTCATTCTTAGATATTTGCATTTGATAGTACCCAAATTTAGCAAGGTCATACTGATATCCAAATGGGGAAAGAAAATACACTTCATTCATGAGTAACATTTTTCACACATACTGAAGCAACTTTATAATCATGTCTCATAATTTGAAAGCACATGACAAACAAAGCATAAGCCAAACAAATTCATACATCATCAACTCACAAAATTTACAACAAATGCCCCAGGAATAAAATCGATTGTTGTTCAAAAACAAAAACTGAAAAAACAAACACATAATTCAAAGAAAACTCACCACATAATATATTGCAAAATTGTCCTTATCCTCCATGTAACTGGACCTTAATTTGAAACGGATCATATAAATAACCCAAAGTGTCGTCCCCAGGGTAGCTAAATCAAGTATGGTGTGTATATCATACTCCATCACAAAACTACAGTACAGTCTAACAGCTAAAAAGATAGCTGTTAGTTCCTGCGACTTGAGTGACAATCCTGCAAACAATTCAAACAATTTCAAAAGCCGACACACTTCGAATACACATAATTCACAAAGCAGTTGCACTAATCCAATCTCCTATTCAGATCCTTTCAAAACCAATCAAAATCGCGCCGCATAAACTTATTCATAAATTCATTAAGCTCCATATTTTTTTTTTTCTATTCTCCTTCTATTTTGCTACACTCACTTAGAAATCAAACATATCAAAAACACTTCATCATCAAAAGGGATTTTTTTTTTTTTTTTTTTTACTTTAAAATTAAAAGGGTTTCTCCTCCAAACACCAATTTAATGAAATCACAAACCATTTTCTCAATCTGACCTAATATAGAAAACCCTAATTCAATTTTTCAACAACACCAAAAAACCACCACCAAATTGTCAACTACCAGCACAAAGTTTCCATTTTTACCAGCCCTATCATCAAAACAAACCCCAATTCACCAACCCAATTAACGAAAACACAAACAAAAAAGGCAATCAAACCAATAAAAATCCAAACTTTAAACCAAAACAAAAAAAAGTTTCAAACTTTGATCCGTCCACAGTACCAGCACAAGTCTTCTCCTTCATGAGCTTGTATATCAACACGGAGATTCCAAGCGAGTGGACGGCCTCGGCCGCCACGAACAGGTTGTCGTGATCGTGGACGATGAATCGGAGCAGGACCAGCGCGGCCATCCCCGAGACCACCGCGAGAAACGCCTTCACTTTCGGAGGCTGCCGGCGGACCCATGTCGACACCGCGTGGATCGGCCTCTTCTGCGCCTTCATGAAGTGTTGGAAAAACTTTCCGGTGAAATTAGAGATTTCCGGGAAAGCGAGAGAAAATGGAGAGGTAGAGAGAGAAAATTTTGTTGGGAGAGTGCTGTGGCAGTGGGAATTGTTATTTATTTATTTATTTTTGGTTTCGGGTTTTTAAAAATGGATTCGGATCTGAAAATGGATATGATTTGATATACTTGCAGAATTTTGTTTTTTGTTTATTAAATGACTTTGGTAGTTGTGGATGTGGATTTGGGTAACCAATAATTAACTACTTCTACCTTCCTATTTTGTTTTATTTTTCAATTTCAATTTATTTGGATTAAGTATTTGTTTTTTAATTTCATTTTATTTGGATGATATACATTAGTAAGTATTTTTAGGGGTTTTTCATGAGATAAATTATTAGTAATTTGAAGTTAATCATGATTTATTTTAAGGATTTTTAGTAGATAAATTATAATTATTTTCAAGTTAATCTGATTTTTTTTTTTTGGAAGTGTTACAAATGCAGTAGTTTAGAGGTGGTGGATATGATTCAAACTCCAAAGTTTGTTCAGTGAGGGCTGTGAGTGACTCTCATTAAAATACTTCAATTCATGTGACTTTTATGACTATACAAATATTTTAAACCATTATAATTAATATGAGAGTTGTGGTAGATGGACACAATTTGAATTTATAACTTTAAGGGATAATCCCAATTTCCCTCCTGTAGTTTGATGAATAGCCAAATCCTCCCTTACTTTAAAAAATCGCTAATATTCCCTTCTTGATTTACAAAATGGATAAAAAAAAACCCCTATAGTTTATTAAAATATCCAAAAAACCTCTTACCATCAATTTGGACGTTAAAAGTCAACAGTTGACCGTTAATGTAGAAGAGCAAAACTGTCCAAATGAAATAAAATATAAAAATATAAATATTTAATAAATAATAATTTAATATTTAAAAAATTGAAAAAAATCTCCACCGTCCATATTTTAAATGGACGGTAGTGATCAAAACTATTAAAAAAAGTTAAAATTTCAAAAAATCTCCACTCTCTCTCTTCCTCTCTTTCTTCTTTTTCTTCTTCTTCCTCTCTCTCTCTCTCTCTTCTTCTTCTTTTTTTTTTCTTCTTCTTCTCTCTCTCTCGGCAGTACCCAAACTGGGTTTCGTTGAAAACTCCACTTCGATCTATGGGTTTTCAATGGAAACTCAGAGGCTTTGGGTTTCCGACACAAAAACTCAAATCCGATCGCGGAAACCCAAAGGCTCTGGGTTTTCGTCGGAAATTCTGAGACCCAGATTTTTTACGAAAACTCAAAGTCTTTGGGTTTCCGCGATCTGATCTGGGTTTCCGACGCGAAAACCCAGAGATAGATGGGTTTCCGCATCGAAAACCCATAGATCTATGAGTTTCTGATGTTGAAAACCCAGAGATCTTTGGGTGTCCACGCCGAAAACTCGTAGATGGGTTTTCGGTAGGGAAACCCAGAAATCTCTGGGTTTTCAGTGCTGGAAACCCAAAGATTTCTGAGTTGGGTTTTCGGTGCCAGAAACCCAACCCATAATTTTTTTGGGTTTTGGTTTTTTTTTTGTTATGTTGATGTTGTGTTTTTTTTATGATGTTGTTTGTGTTATATTGTTGTTGCCTTTGATGATGGTTTGGTTGAATGTGTCTAGGTTGGATGATGAATGAATGTGTTTGGGTTAGATGATGATGGTGTTCTACATGATTACAGTGTTGAGAGGCAGTTTGGTCTTTTCGCTCACTATTATAGTCAGAAATCAACTCTCACTAACAGAGTTAACAGAAGGGGTAAAATAAGATTTTCAGAAACTATAGGGGGTTAATTAGTAATTACGTTAAACTATAGGGGAAATTGTGATTATCCCTAACTTTAAGGGATAATCCCAATTTTCTTATTCTTGTTTAAAGAAATCGTTAATTACCCCTATAGTTTCTAAAAATCTCATTTTACCCCTTCTGTTAACTTTGTTAGTGAAAGTTCGTTTTTGACCATGATAGAAAGCAAAAAGACCAAATTGCCCCTTAACACTATAACCATGAAGAACATCATTATCATCCATTCATCCAACCCAGACATCTTCACTCATCTCCGTTTAACCAATCCATCATCAACAGCAAACGTCATCACCATCAAACCCCCTCAACACTGTAACAGCAACATCAAATATAGCAACATAACACAAACCTCTTAATACTGTAATAACAACATCAAAACACAACAGCAACATAAAAAAAAAAAAAAACAAAAACAAAAAAAAAAATTATGTTGTCAGAAACCCAAAGATTTATAGATTTCAGACATGAAAACCCAAAAATCCTTGGGTTTTCGGTGTCGAAAACCCAGAGATCTCTAGGTTTTTTATCACAGCAACATAATAAAAAAAAAAACCAAAAAAAAAAATCTAGATTGTCGGAAACCTAAAGATTTCTGGATTTTAAACGCGGAAACCTAGAAATTTTTGGATTTTCGGCACCAGAAATCCAAAAATCTCTGGGTTTTCAATCGAAAACCAAAAGATCTACGGGTTTTTAGCACCAAAACCGAGAGATTTCTGGGTTTTCGACCAGAAACCTGTAGATCTACGGGTTTTCGCTCGAAAACCCGTAGATCTACGGGTTTCCGACGGGAACTCAGTTTGGGTCTTCGTCGATGGAGACCCTCCATTGACGGAGATCGCCAAGAGAGAGAGAGAGGTATCAATAGAGAGAGAGAGGAGAAGAAGAAGAAAAAGAAGAGAGAGAGAGAGAGAGAGAGAGAAAGAGAGAGAGAGAGAGGAAGAATAAGAAAAAAAAGAGAAAGAGAAGAGAGAGAATGAGAACTAGAGAGAGAGAGTGTGTGTGTATGTAGTTGAGTTCTATTTTTTTTTTTTGGATTATTAATATTTTTAAATTTTAAAATTTTTTAATAGTTTTGATCACTACCGTCCATTTTAAAGATCGATGGTGAAGATTTTTTCAATTTTTTTAAATATTAAATTATCAATTTATTAAATTTATATTTTTTTTATATTTTATTTTGTTTGGACAGTTTTGTCCTTTCACATTAACGGTCAACTGTTGAATTTTAACGTTCAAATTAACGGTAGGGGTTTTTTTGAATATTTTAACAAACCATAGGGGTTTTTTTATCCATTTTGTAAATCAAGAGAGGGATATTAGTGATTTCTAAAAGTAATGGGGGATTTTGGCTATTTCATCAAACTAGAGGGGGGAAATTAGGATTATCCCTAACTTTAATAATGCTAAGTGCAAATGGTATGAAAAGGAAAAACATTATATTTTCGTTAGAAAGAGAAGTGACAATGTAACTTATTTTTGTTTTAGAATTTGTAATTACACCATTCAATACAGTAAGATAAGCAATATAAGCACAGTATAAGTTCTATATGACAAAAAATAAAATAAAATTATCTACTATTCTGATAAGAGAAATATTGTTGTAGTTTTATTTAAATCAAACCTTGAGTCATTACCATTTATTTAGGTAGGGCCACACTCAGTAATCCTAAGTTAAAAACCATTTCAATGGATAAATTTTTTGATAATAGAAGAAACAAAAATTATATAATTGGTCCATATTAAGAAAATTATAATATTTTTATATGTATATGTATATTTATTTTGAGATATCAAATGTGGTGAAGATGATTGGAACCTCAAATATTACCAAATTACAACATTAAAAGGTGATGTCATTATATTAATTATTAAACTGAAATTAATCAAACGTGAATTATCAATAATAATACGTGTAGAGCCATTATAATCAGTGTGTCACCAGAAATTTCACATTCAACAATAACAAATGTTCAAGTTCTCTTCCAGCCACTCTTAGCCTTTGACTTGCTAATCTTTAGAGTGAGTTTGGAGCACCGTTTTAACGGGTATTGGATTCAAACATTGGATTTATTCTCAAAATTTGATTACACATAGTTGTAGTACTATTATGTAGTTGGGACCTTTGTCGAGACCATTTAATTAGGTGAGTCCACAATCCATTATCCAGGTTACAGCAGAGAAGATATATATTTCAATCGATTAGTTGTTTGTTGATAGAAGGAAACAAAAGTTATGTAAATCCATTGATATTTATAATTTTTAGGTTCATTATATTAATTATTAAATTGAAATTAATCAACAATGAAGTGTGAATTATATTAGTGAGCTTGTAGAATATTTTTTTGGTAATTTATGATGGCATGTGAAATCAGATGTGATGTGAACATAACAAGCATACATTACGGAAGCAGACTTTAACCACATATGAATGAACCAAACAAAGTCAAAACTCTTTGGTGTCTTTTAGTCGTATCCTATGTATGCTAAATTCAAGACAAACAAAGACAAGGAATTGTGGAAGTACAATTGAATGGAAAAATAATTGTTTCATAACATATAGAGAAGGGTAAAGATGGAATTTTAAAATCTCAAAAAGTTGCTTTGGAGTCATGGTTTTGATTCTCCAGAAACACAAAACTCTTTTTTGTTTATTGTAAAAATACATCGAAAATATGATCGGAATTTAGAAAAGCTTGAACCTCAAAATGGAATAAAATCTCTAATTGAAAGTATGGATGAAGTTGCTCTCAATGAAATAATGTGATTATCGAGATCTATCGGGATCGATCTAGTTATACATACACATGTGGCGTATGAATTAACATTTTTCCGTTGACGAAGATTAAATATTGAAGAACAGCCCAAGGCATCGTTGACGTAAAAGGCATTTTTGGGAAGACCAAGCTTGCATGTCCGCAGAGGGTGTCCCATCCTGAACGACCACCAACTATTTTGAAAGGGAAATATGAGGTGGTTGGACAGAACAGGTTAAATGTGGTTATGAGCAAAACAGCCAAGATTAGTGACCATGTTGTTGGCCTCATCAATGTCACCATTTTCTTGTTCTTTGATATTTCTCTACAACAAAATTAATAAGCAGCACAAGACATGAATTAAACAATGTAGCACTAATACATTAAAAAAAAAATATATATATTTCGTAAAATCATGAAAATTTTTTCAAAATTGAAAGTAAAAGTCCGAGCAAATTCAGATTATTTGCTATTAAGAATGGTTCCCACGACTGGTTCGATGCAAAAAAATGCAAGTGGTTTTGTTATAAACCCTGCAATGAACAATAGTGTTAGACATTGTATTATTGCATTTAGTGATAGTACTACTTTAAACTGAAATAATTAAAATTTTCACACAGGTGTACTCTGACTACGAAAGGATCAAGGTTGTAATGTTTCTAGCCAAGGACATCCATCAAATATTACGTTAAGACAGATAAGAGAAGCAAGCGGTTGTTTATCCTCTCCTAATACTCCATCTATTCATGATAATATGAATAATCGACGAAAATTGAAAATGTTAAAGTTGATACAAAATATCCAAAAAATGATTGACCTATTCAACGTTGCAACAAATGATCTATTATTTATTCAAGATAGTCACGTGCCTTCGTTCTTTTATGCCTTCAGTTGATGCTATTGCCATAGCATCAAACAGTTGGAATTCTGTGCGTTCATTCTTTGTGCTTTTTCTAGAAATTTTGTTAGGTAACTCAGAATTGCAATCATATACTTGATTTAAGCATGTTGAAATGTGTGTTGGTATTAAGGTTGGCTGCTTTGTTATTTCTTACGTTGGTTTGCTTTGTTGGTTTATTTGCAATTTTGTCATGTAACTTCGTAAGTCCCACGAACTTCATTCAAAAACTGCTTACAAACTGCCCAATTCAATCAAAACACATAAATGCAGAATCAAATAAAATTACAAACTTTATCCTCAAAATAAAAAATAATAATAATAATTCTACAAACTTTATACATCTAATCTTTATCAAACAAACACAACAGGAAGAATGGAATTGGATAAATGAATACAATAGACTCATTGTACAATAATTTAATCAATTAACGTTGCAATCACATATTTGTAAATCTAATTATTTAAATGAAACTGTGTTCGGATAGATAATACAACCAATCCTATAAACAGTATGTGATCGAATTAACGAACATAATTGGCCCTAATTTGAAGGCGCACAACATTGAATATGAACCAATATCAATAAAAAACACAATTTATCTGTCTTGGAAACGAGCAACCAGAATTGCCCAAATCTAGGGTGGCAATCCAGGATGGTGGGTCGGGTTGGTACATGAACACAACAAGATTATTTTTGACACAACACAATTAATAAATGGGTTGAACTCTTCAACACAAATACGACACGATTATATACAAGTCAATACAGATATGACACGATTAATCCATTTATTTATGGGTGGATTATTGACACGTTTAGCTGACACGTTTAATGAAGCATTTAACCATACATTTCACAACCATAAATTTTTCATCAACTCAATCAAACCCACATCCAGATCAGTGAGCACCCAAAATTTTAAAAAAAAAAAAAAATGAAAATCAACAATCAAACACTTGAATTTACCTTCAATGACCAGCTTTAAGAACTCAATTTTTCAACGACCAGATATGTGACCATAACTTTTTCAGCTTTAAAAATGACCAGATCAGTGACCATAAATTTTTCAACAACTCAATCAAACCCACAACGAAAGTTAAACAATTAAAACTTTAAAAAAGGGGGAGAAGATGAAGACTCTCGAAAATCATCAATAAATGAGAAGATGCAGAAATACGAACCTTAGTTTTGGAGGTGGAGGAGAAGAAGGAGGACGAGGCAGGGTCGGGAGTATCGTCGAAGACGGAGAGGGTTCCGTGGAGACCAGAGAGCTACTGAACCGGTTGGGTTCCGTCGAGAGTGTGCTGCGTGTGGCTGCTGAAGAGCAATCAAGCGAAAATGATATAAAGTTTTCAACTTTCACCGTATGTATACTTAAAGTCAAATTACATAGATAACCTTCTATTGTAAAATTACTTTTTCATCTTATTAAAAGATCAACTCAGTGACATAATTATTAAACGAATTAAATGGATTAATCCATTTATGCTCAACTCTAATCCATAATATTCGTGTTAAATTCGTGTCAATCTATCATGTTATGATCCAAATTGCGACCCTTACCTAAATTCTACAATTTCACTTAAATCTCGTGGAAAAGGCCCTAGCTTCATGTGCATAACCACCCGATATTATGCTGTGATATGTGGCAACTTCATGGAGATGGGGGAGACGGTTATATGGTATTAAAAAATTGGGATGCAGGTTTTGCTTACATAATAAACTGGTGATCAAGTAGGTGGGTGGTTTCTATTGCCTGCATGGGATACAAGTGAAAAGGAAAGCATTGTTGGTGGTGGTAGACGGGTGGTTGGTTTGTATAGCATGCAAGAGATGATTCATCAACTAGAATGTATAGGTAGGGCAAACCCAAAACCACAACAAACGAAATTCGCCCAAATGAACTTAAGCATTTCTCGTACCATTTAGTATATGTTGGACACATACACCTGCATAGAGTGAAGTACAATTCTAAGGCGTGTTGGACAAATACATCTCCATTTATCTTCAAGTTTTATTGTTAATATTTCCTGATTCATTATTCATTATCAGATAATTTTGCAATTTTTTTTCCTAAACAATTGAAGTGGAAATAATACCCACATAAGGCTATCAAAAAAAAAAAATCTTGTAATAAGAAAAAACCGAAAATGTTGAAGAGAATTAATCATGGTGTTGCCGAAATGAACTACAGAAAAGAGATGTTACATGCTGCAATCTAACCACCTTCAACATGAAGAAAAAAAGCAGGAAAATATATTCCATTTCTCTCCGTCATTGTAATTTTGCCACCATGAGAGATTGTCAAAAAATAAAAAGAACAGAAATGGAGCTAAAAGAAGACATCAGAAATTAGTCCACGAATGTGATCTCCTCAAGAGGGGCTTTAAATGTTTGTCCTCCTCAAGTGATATCATACCCAAATGTGATGGGTCCTCTAACATCATCTTAGCCACCAAGTAACCAGCAATTGACCAAGTTTGGAACCTACGAGCCTGCTTTCCGATGTATCGACCCAGCTTACCATCATAATACTCAGGCCAGCAGTCTTTTAGCAGCCGTACTTCAGCCAAGTCAATGGCACGTCTAGCAATTTGCGGGCGTCCAGTCTTGATACTAGCGGCAGTAATTAGCCATAAAAGCACTGTACGGATGCCAAAGGAAGAAAATAATCTTAAATTAACATACTGAAATATCATATTGAAAATGTGGAAATTGAAAGTATAAGGCAGAACATTTATATATACCTGGCCAAGATCCCCCGTTGTGGTAACTCCATCTCGTGTTTTTTGGATCACAGCCTGTTGTGATTCTCCATTCATGGCTTTCTATAGCTGGATAGACGACCTTTAGTGGCATCTCTCCTACTAACTCCTCCCAACGTGATTCTATAAGATCCATAATAGCATGTGCTTGTTCTTGAGTTGCCAATGATGAAAGAATTGCAATGCAGTTGCCCAGGGCAAACCAACGGAAATCCATTCTGGCAGGACTAACATTGCCGATGAAGTAGCCACCTCTTGTCGGCATGAAGTCAAAAACCCATTCTGGAAGAGAATCTGGAATTACATTAAACTTGTTGACTGCTGTGTGGGAATATTCCTCTGTTTTATATCTATATATATCGTTAAGCTGCTTCATGTCTAGCCAATAATAATTTCTCAAGTGATAGTTTAAAGCATGAAGACGTTTAACTATTCGTTCTACAAACTCCTTTCCCTCATCATCTTGCTTCAACAGAACTAAAGCACATCTTAAAGCCATGAAGAAAAGTGCTTGTATCTCGATGGGGTACCCATATACACCCTGAAAATGTAGATGGAAAATATAAAGCAGAGGCAAGCAGAAACGAAGGATAAAAAAGGGAAACGCAACATATCAGCTTATAAATTAACCTCATAAAGCAATCAACACATGATACACAACAAAGGCAAATGCATCACTAGAATTATGAAGTAAACTATAACGTTGATGCAGAGAATCAAAAGCACAAAGTGCAGCACCAATATCAGTTAAATGTCTGTTACAATTAATCCAGCAAGCCAAAAATACTCTGATGCTCAAGTTAGTAGAGAGACACAGTGAATCAGGAAATAAAGGAAATAACAGAAAAATGGGGTTATGATGTTGCTCGATGGTGAGCGGTTGAACGGTACAATTAATCCATCACAATTCATCTAATGAAGTAGTGTCATCATGTGACTGACAGAAATATTTAAGATATCAAATGACCAGTCAACATGAAAGCAAGTGATCACTGATTACATAACTGACAATCTATCCTATCACCTCTCATTTGTCATAAAGAAGGAATGAAAACAGAGCACTAAACATTAGACATTATTTATTATAGCCAATATCAGCAAAGATAAGATCATTTAGAATTGATAATATGGAAGAGTGCAGTTCGATTTATCCTTTCACAAAAAATAAACAGTGATAAAATGTATATAAGATCAGTATATTATTACAGGATCGATGAAGACGTACCAACAAACAACTAGCAAAAAATTGACAACATACAAAATGATAAGTAATAAACAATTAAAAGCTTGGAAAACCATAACTGCTAACAAAATCATATCTATTCAAGTTCAAAAACATTTGAAATGGTTATAACATTTTACCAACAGCTAATCAAATTATAGGATTATGATTACATACTACATAACAGAAACTCACCATTCTGCGATCAATCATGCAGCATCCATCAGCACAGAGAAGAGTAGGGAAGGTGTCGAACCCCTCTGAGAGACATAAACTGAGAATAAGGCGCATGCCCTTCTGGATTTCAGGCTGTTCAGCCAACGAAGAGTCTCCGGTTGACTTGGTATAAGCCCGAAGCAAAAAAATCCACCAGAAGCCAGAATCAACAGGAGCCACCCTTCCTATCGCGCTCTCACCAAAATCCGCCATCAAAGTCTCACTGTTCCTTACGGGATCATGCAGCACTTTGAAACTAGCCGGCATGACCCCCTCCCCGAGCTGAAACCTATCGATCTTCTTCTCCCAGGATTGCAATCGCAGAGTCTTCAAAATGAAGTTCTTGACTATATCAGGCTCCCCATTCATCAAAAAGGCCAACGCACTCGGCACAAAGTCTCTAACAAAGACCTATACAATCAAATTCCCACAACAACCACACTACTCAGTCTAAATCCACAATAACAGACCTCAAATTCCACATATTTAATCTTTCACATCAAAACACTACATTAATTGAAAACTCCAATTGACATTATACATCATAATACACTCAGATTGAAGAACGCGAATACTCACCTGATCGTAATTGAGCTCCTCCTCCGAGTTGTCCAAGGCGGCGATGGTCCCGAGCGCCTTGCCACGGAAGTAAACCAGCGAGCGTCTCAGAGCCTCCCAGGCCTCGCCTACCATTGGATGCGGCTCAACCCCGAACTGCGATCTCGGAGTCGTGAAACCGGACCTCCGACCAGGCGAGAACGCCACTCCGTCCAAACCGTCCGCCATCCGGAACAGCGACGACGAGCTGTCGTTGTTCCTCACCCAGAACCGCGGCGACAATCCGCCAGCCAGCTCGCTCAGCCAACTCTCGTCGCACGATCTCTGCCGTTCCATGCCCCGCGGCTTCTCCGTCAGCTTCGAGAAATCGCATTCCTCAATCTCCGCCACCGCTCGCAAACTATCCATCTTCCAAAAATTTTTCTTTCTATGTTTTCATTTTCATTTTCATTTTCTCGTCGACCAAACAGCCGTTTTAACTTAGATCTTTATTTAAAAAATTAATTAAAATCAAACTAAATGCTATTTTTTCGGATTCAAAAACACAAAAAAACACGTGAACTTGAACTGAACCAAGCTCTCACTGCGTACGCCACGATAAAAAAAGACTCGGAGAGTGAGACATTTATAGATAGATTGATGATGTCAGGTGGGGCCCAGTGGGTGACTGGACAAGCCGGTGAATATGATTGCAGATGATCGCAGAGCGTGACTGGCAGGTGAGTTTTTGGATTTTGTCGTTTTATGTTGTGGTCGATGTCGTGCGGACGGGAAGAGTTGGTGATGACGTGTGGTGTGGGGGCTACTACCGGCCAGTTTCAGCTTTTACATTTAATAATTGATTCATTCCATCATTAAACTCATTTTTGAATGGAACTCGTTATAAAACCTTATAGTAGCGGCTATACGTCCGTGTTAATATCGTGAATTCATATAACATCAAAAATAGATATAAATATGAAAACAGTGGGTTGTTTCGATAATAGCAACCTCGTTTAGTATGTTTTTATCTGTCAAGTTGGAGCTACAAACATTTAAGTGGGATTGCCGCCACTAAAATAATCCATCACGCTTATGTTTATATATACTTTTGATATTATATAAATTCATAATCTTAACGCAGACGTACATCCATTATTTGTGGACTGACCACCATCCATCTCCCCATCTCATTCCCCTCCTCCGCCCTCAGCTTTTTGTAAGTTGGTTCTTTTCATTCTTGGATGTTAATTCTCAGATCTCATCATAACGTTTATCATTATTGGTCCTAATTATATAATGTATTAGTTCTAATCATAAAAAAATAAATATAAATATAACGTATTTTAATTTTTATTTATTATAAATTTATATATAATTAACATGGAAATATAAGCTTGTACAAATTAATCTTAATAAATCTTTGTCAGACATGGTTTGATGACAAGTAGTCTTTAATTTCATTCAATTTAATAATAATTATGGTTAAAAAACCTGTACCACGGAGGATATTTCAAAGAAAGAAGTTAATATTAATAAGAATGAGTTAATTAAAGTGGTATTTGAAAAGAGAAAAGTTGATATTAATAAAAATGATTTCATAATTTAAAAGATTTATTAAACTTCATAATATATTATTATTTCCATAATTATTTTATATAAGTAATCTTCCACCTCATTTTTAAAATTACTAATAAATCAACCTAATTATTTATAAATATTTACTTTTGATGAAGGTCTTCTTTTGTTAAAAAGAAAAATGCTTACATTAAAAATTGTGCGGCTTGTAAATAATTCCTTAACTTTTGATGGAACAGTCAAACTGAATTCTTTGATTCAAATAATAAACAAAAAAAAAAAAATTATAATTAGTTAATCATCAGCTGATTTTGTTAAAATTAACGTAATAAAATTGTTTGTTAATTATGTTGTACAGAAATTGATCTAAGTGATCCATTTAATTACATTCTAGCAAAAATTAAATAAAAATCTATTAATTGTAGGAGTTTTTTCATTTATTATGCAAATAAAGGGTTGGATTCAGTATTTCATAAAAAAAAAATCGAAGTTATTTTTATAATTCTCCCGTTAAAATCTATGCCAAATTTTTTGTTTTATGAATTAGATAATCTGACGCAAATCGCCGTCCATGTGAGAAAATCGACTGTTAACGGGAAGAGGCAGGCGGGTTGGGACCGGGCCCTGACGTGGACGATAATAATTAAAGGAGGGAGTGGCGTACAGACCACAGTGTAGTGGCCTAGTGGGCTTGCCTTGGAATTGGAGCTCAAAAGGAACGATCAAGATTCAACGATGTGACAATAATGCATGGAGGGAGGATTATCTGGATGTGACCCGTGTACGGTCGTCAGATTTAAAGTCGCTGGTGACTGGTGGCTGAATTGGATTTTGTTCATTTGTTTGTTTATTACTGTATTGTTTTGAGATTATTAATTAGTGAAGGTTTTCAGATTGTTATTTAAAAAAAAAAAAATGGTTTTGAGATTGTTAATTAATAAAGGGCAAATTGCACCAACTCCGCTCGTCTGAGGGTGCTGCCACTTCCCATATCTCTATTTAGAGAACAAGCTTTGAGCAGCATTTTTATCTTTGTGTGGGTTTTTGTTGGAGATATCTTTTCACCTAAGAATGGATCTCATTTTTAAATATATGAGAGTTTATTTCGAATTGTTTTTTAAATTATATGTCAAATATAATATATATACTTGTAATATATATTTATTAAAAAAAATTGCAACAACTCCCCTTAGCAATTTTCTAATTTTTTTTATGGCTTTTTAATTAAAATCAACATAGGCTTACTACCCGAATATTGTCTGAAAACACACCAGAAAATTAACTTGAAAATTTTATTTTTTTAAAAAAAAAAAAAAGAAAAATGGGGTCAGCCCTCTTTCTCAGGGTCACCTGTGCACTCAAGCCACTACTCTCTCTATTACGGTGAGCTGAAGTCGATCTAAAACAGCCAAGTATTTCTTAAAAACATAAAAGGAACAATTTCACTTTTATCTCTAACTTTTGATGAAATATTATTTTTTATTCATTAATATGTTTTGGGTTCACATCATCCCTAACATTTTAAAAACTCATCAATTTAGTCATTTATCAATTGATCATTAATCAAACTTAACAGTTAAAAGGGGTATTTCAGTCTTTTGTTCTACTAACTATTTGAAATTAAACAAAAAAATAGACATCTACCATCTAAAGTTATAATGAATAATAGAGATTTAAATGAAAAAAATTAAATAAAAATAAAAATTTTAAATTAAATTGAAAGGCAGAAAAAACAAATCAACAATGGAGTTATGATAAAATTAAGAAATAAAACTTAATGGTTGGAGATTTAGTTTAAAAAAATAAAAAAAAACTAATAAAAAGTTTTATTTTAATTAAATTAAAACAAAACAAAAAATTAAAAAATAAAATAAAACAAAATAATGATATGGTGACCAAATAAAATATTCTTCGATCTGGTATCAAATTGATTGAAAAACCAAGATCAAAGAACATCTAGGTTTTGAACTTCTGATAAACCCCTCTTTACCCTCTCATATTTTCAGCTTCCATTTCTCTCTCTACAAACTATCATTATAATACCTATATCATTTTTTTTTTTTAACATTGTTGAAATTAAACATTAAATTGAGTTTTCTGGCAAAATCGTGGTCTCTCTTTTGCTTTTTAGAGCAAAACTCATCAACATTACATTCGAAATCATAGTCGAAAATGTCGTGGAGAAAAATTGCTAGCCTGGTCAGTCATGGAGATTGCATTTACTTGTCTCTACTAGTCTCTGCTTTAAGGGTTTTTTTTTTTTATTTTTTATTTTTTTTAATGGTGGCAATTTGAATATAACAAGGATGTCATCGTTGATCTCATCTCCTTTGATGCTAATCTCCTCTCCCTCCTCTGCTCCTCTGTAGTGGACCACCTCTTCTCAGTTTGATTTGAACATATGAATTTGATTCAAACTCAGATGATGATAATTCAATTAGGTTAGATGAACCCATATGATAATCATTCATCTAGGCTTAATTTGAACCCAAATGATAAGGATGTTCGATGTTTGGTTTCTGTGTTTATGTCTGGTTGTGATGATGTTTTCTGTACTAATGTTTGGATTTTCATGTTTACATTTAGCTTATGTGATTGTAAATGATGAGTTTTTTTTTTTTTTTTTGGCAATATGGTCAAACCAAATCAAAAAACAATTTGAGTTCTTCAATCTAATTCAAACTAGATCGATGGGTTCTTAAATTGATCGAATATTAGATTGAAGAAAAATCGATCTAGTTTTTTATTTTGGTTTTAATTTTTTCAATTTTTTGTTTTTGTTTAATTAAAATAGAAATAAAATGATGAAGAGAATTTTGATATTTGTACGTGTTCCATGACAATTTATTGTTATTATTATTATTGTTTTGAAATAGATTGTTGTTTTTTTTTCTGTTAGAGGGATCGATTTAATAAATTTATAAAATATTAGAAATAATAAAAATTAAAAACGTATTAATGGGCAAAAATAATATTTCGTCAAAAGTTAGGACTAAATAAAAGTTTCCCAATATAAAAGGATCTACCCGAAACTGAAAAACTTAAAAAACGCAGCGCTTTACAACGCACGAAGCACATTAGACTCCGCGCGCAAAACGCAGCGTTTAATTCCATCGTCAAAATTCAAAAACCCTACTGCGGAACCGCAAAACCCTCCCTCCCTGCAAAAATCAAAATACACAGCATCAAAAACATGGTCGATTCCACGAAGAAGAAGAAGAAACGAAAGCAGGCAAACCACGAAGACGACCAAAATCCGTCCAAAACGCACCGTTTCATCGATTCATCAGACACTCAACCCCACCGTCCCTGGAGAAACTTGCAGCTGATTCTTTCTCTCCAGAACAAAGAAATCGATCTTCAAAAGTTAGTTTCTTTTTTCAATCATTGCATTTCAAATAAGAACAAAAAACAATCTGCTTTTGTTCTTTATAGCGTGAATTTCAGTGTAGTTTGTATTTGTTTCAATTATAATTTGGTAGCTTGAACAAATCCACTATAGCGTGTTTATATTGCTTTTGTTTGTTTTCTTGTTGAGTTGTTTTGATTGATTAGTGAGGTTATTGTGATGCAGGAAGGTGGAATTAGGTTATAGTTTTGTTAGTTCGAGTGTAGGAAGTGATGCTGATAATAATGAGGAGTATGAGACGGTGAAAACTTCGCGATTGATAGTTTTTCTTAGTGACTGGGTGCAGTCGTTGTTGATATCCGCGGAAAAGAAAGTTAAGGTTGGTGGAGTTAGGAATGAGTGTGGTGGCGTTGTTGAGGCGTGTTTGGATTTTAGATGCTGGATGATTTTTAAGTTTTGTTTGGAGGAGGGTTTGAAATGGCATGCTTCTTTGAGTTTCTCGCGGAATCTATTGCGGGCTATTGGGTGTGTTGCGCGGAACGCGTTGTCTTTGTTGAAGTCGAAGGGTGGTTCTGGGTTGGAAGAATCGTTTTTTGTTGGAGAAGGGTTTGAGTTGTTTAGTGTTGTGATTGATTGTGTTTCTTTGGTGTTCTCATCTGAACGTGGTCTGTTGAATGAAAATTTGGACTTGTGGGTATCTACTGTCGATCCAGTGGTTGAACTTGTTCTGGGAGTTCATCGTCTGAATCTTGATGGTGGGAATGCCGGTGCCTTTTCAGTGCGGTTCTGTTGTTTGGTGCTTGAGCCGTTTGCTAAGTTTTTAAGAGTCCACCCGACTAGGAAAAATGGATTTCGTGACTTTGTGGATAAAATTCTTGAGCCGCTGATGCATTTGGTTGGTATTCTGCATGATCAGACTGATCCAAGTAATCCTTGTCAAATGAGAAACTTGCTAAGGTTGGTTGAAGAAGTTCTGGCTCATGGGTTGTTTCACCCTACCCACATTGATGGATTTCTGTGTTTACGCAATATAGATAAGTATCTTCCTTCCAATGATGGCAAATTGAGGGATTCAAAAACAGTCATCAAGAGTTATCACAGACATTTATTTGATAAACTGGAAAGCTTGATGGCTGCAAAGAAGGTGTTGGTTTTGAATGGCATAGGACAGTTGTTTCACTTGCTTGTTGATCGAGTGAAAAAGCAAAAAGGAGTTTCAACTCTGTCTGAGGATACCAAAATGATGGGGAAAATTGGAGCCTCAGGATATTTAGAAAAACATTTATCGGTGAGTGGTAGCGCATTGTCAGACTATTCCTCAAGTAATCTGAATGTTGAAACACGGAAATCTCTTTTTGAATTTTTTGCGCAAATTATGGAACCTCTCCTGATCGAGATGGATGGATACATTCAAGCTAAATTGGTAAAGGGGTCTGCATTGTTGGATGTTCTTTGCACGCTCAAATCTATTAATAGGTTACTTGCCAGCTTTATGCATGAAAAAGTATATGTAAGAACGGAGGACATAACTGAAGGTGCTTTTCTTAATTTCTTGAAGAAGGTTCATGATGTAATAATGTCATTTGCCTCCCATTTACCACAGTTGTCAAATTGTGACATAGTTAATGGGACTCAGAAGGAGATATTTACTGATTTAGCCAAGGAGCTACTCACTGCTGTGGGGTACTTTCTAGACATTGAGTATGAGGTTATTGGGCATGATCTAGTAAGTGTGTGGCTTATGATGTTTTCTTACTTGGGCATTGAACTTTCCTTCGTGGATGCACCAAATCAATGTTTATTAACTATCCAAATTCAGAACCTTGGATGCCAGCTTGTTAATCTTTATAGTGAACTACGCCAGGTTAGTAGAACACTTTCCAACCAGATTTGCATGTTTCTGCTTTTTCTCATCTATAGGGTTGAAATTCTTGGTGATGCATGGTTTAATTAATCAAAGACTCAAAAATTTTGTAGTCTCAACACCATTTCCTATTTTCAATAGATTGTGTTCTGTGGGGTGTGGGTGCGTATGAATTGGGGAGGGGAGCTAGTGGGGGATGGGTAGGTGAGGATTTGATAGGTGGGAGGCAGGCCTTGATGAAAGTTTATTGATTTACTTTTATTATGCTAGCCATCTGTATCATTCCCTATCATTGGACATCAGTCGTGTTCATTTTATTCCTCAATATTTGGTTTGGGCTGACATTTGTTCTTTGAATGGCTTCATGCACTGTTCTTATTCTTTTAAACTAATGTAGGTGAATAATACTATTTTTGCACTGTGCAAAGCAGTGAGGCTGGTGCTGTCATGTCGTGGCGATGGCAATGATGAATCCAGTTATATTAGACTTCTGTCCTGCATGAGTTTTTTACCACATGACACGTATGCTAAATCAGTGGGGGTGCTATTATGCTCACAAGAATTCAAGCTTTCATTTCATAATGCCATTAAATCCATACCAGAAGGACAAGCAAGTCGATGCATTCGACAGTTAGCTGTAGATATATCAGAATCCCTGGAATGGATGAAAGAAGATCGTGCAGTGACAGAGGGAAAAGATGTCAATAAACTAAAAGTAAGAGATTGTTGCACTCTGTTTGATCTGCAAGCAGAATTCTTGGGGAGATATTTGTCTGAACTGTATGCCCTGGTGCTAGATTCACTGATTGTCACAACAGGGAACAGCAACCTTCTTGGGCTTTCTATAAAGGATCTGATGACTTTAATTTGTCCTTGCATTACCTGTCTGTTAGGACTGCAGCCAGATAGTGTCAATGAGCTCTTGTTTGCTGTCACAGGACGAACTCTTGACAATGGGACTGGTGGAGACAGAAATGATCTGATGAAATATGGATTGTCCACTCAATGGGTGCTTGTTTTTTTCTTTCGGTTGTACATGTCTTGCCGAAGCTTATATAGGCAAGCAATTAGCCTTATGCCACCAAATACCTCAAAGAAGATGTCAGCTGCAACAGGAGATTCCTTCACTGCATACTCTGGAAAGGAATGGATGGAGAAGATTGAATGGATCAATGAGGGCTATTTTTCTTCAATTGTCCAGCCTTCAGCTTCTCTTCTTGATGTTATACAGTTTGTTTCTGACATATACCTTACAGACAATGTTCCAAATTGCTGTCCATTGATTTACGTATTGCTTGCTATGGCACTTCAGAGACTTGTTGATTTGAACAGGCAGATTAAGTCTCTTGATTATTTACTGCAAAACAGTGAAAATGGTGTCCAATTTAAGCTGCTTGATGAGGCTGACTTGTCACGAAGTCGTAAAAAGCACAAAAAGTGGAAAAGGCACATTTCAGTGTTGAACCAAGAAGCAGCTGGTCTCACTGATTTTATGATGGGATATGTCTCACAAGTGACTGATAAGCAGCTAGTTGTCTCCAGTTTGGATTATGAATCTTTCGCGGAAACATTCACGCAAGAGATGCGTGAGAGTAATATCTGGAATTTATGTGTTTGTGCTGTAGATGAGAAGTCATTGCCCACTGCAATTTGGTGGATTGTTAGCCAAAATATTGATATTTGGTGTGCACATGCTATGCCAAAGAAGTTGAAGATGTTCCTCTCTGTTCTAATTGGCACTGCACTTGCTTGTGTATCAAAAAGCTATTCAAGGGTTGGAAAGAAGAATATAAATAAAGCCGAAAATTTGAAGAAAGTTACTGTGCATCAAATCTCAACTGAACTTTTGAGCGATTCCTTTCTCTATGTACATAAAGTAAGAATTTTCTGTCCCTCCATCTTAAACACAAACACATGCATAGGTATGCATGCATTAACATGCAGACACACAATCTCAACCCTTCTATGTGTAAACATGTGCTAGTTTGTGTCTTGCATGCATACCATTTTTTTTTATATGTTTTCTTTGTCTTCTTCCTAGTAGTAGTCTGTGTGATTTGTGTGAAAATCGTTGTATTACATACTGTTCATACCATCTCTTTTACTAGTTTGTTTGCAGGCATCTGGCTTCAAGGTTTTGCCGTATATTGGAGAAATCAGCATTATCATTATTTAGCAGTTTGTCAATTCAGGATGTTGATTTCAGTTCATCACCTAATTGGACAAATGTTTTGGGTGCACTTGAAAACTCATTAGTGGCTGTTTCAGGCAACAATCATGTGACTAATGATTCGGTTTCAGTTTCGCAATTGAATTCTCATTCATTCAACAGACCACCTACAGAAATGTGCGAGGAACGAAAAGCCTTTCAACATTCCAAATTGAAATTTACAGCTTGTCATAGTTTGCTTAATCTCTTATGCTGGATGCCGAAAGGATATATGAACTCAAAATCGTTCACACTTTATGCTACTCACATACTTAACCTTGAAAGGTGAACTCTATCTCTAACTTTATGTCATATAAATCATTTATAAAAGTAAATGCCTAAAATGAGTGTCTGAACATTTTATACTGCAGTATTTGTGTTTTTTTTTTTCAGTTTGCTTCTGATGTATCAAAGATGTAGATGTAGACGTTCATTAACATCTGTCTCTCTGTTTTCAGGATTGTGATTTGCAGTTTGTTTCAACATCAGTATGCACTTACCTTCTATGATCATTATGAACTCGTAAGATTGTTCGTGTCTTGCCGGAGGACCTTGAAACATATAATTATGGCATCTTGTGAAGAGAAGACAGAAGGCGCTCAAATATATCTTTCGACAATGCTCGGCAAGGAATCAGATTTTGTTTTGTGGCTTTTCAAGTCAGTGTTTCTTGTGATCAGGCTTCTAGAAGCACTTTCAAATAATTGCTCCCTTGAACTTAGAGATATGATTTTTTCTCTGATGGATCACACCTCTTATGTATTCTTGACATTAAGCAAATACCGTTTTAGTAGTGCGATAAGGTTGTTTACATCTGAGAAGCCTTGTAGAGAACAACTCATATATGGTGTTGTCCATGAACGCAATAATTTAACCGAGAGTGGTCTATGTTTGGATTCCTTCGAAGATGACGATGCTTGGCAAAGTATGTTCTATGTTGTTGAGGTTTTAGAGGAACAGGCACAGAGTTTACTTGTATCTTTAAAGGGTGCCAGTTGTAATGAAAATTTGGGAGTTTGTTCTGAAGTTGTAACTTTGAATAAATTATCTTCTGTTGTTTCTTGCTTTAGCGGAATTTTGTGGGGCCTAGCATCTGCTGTAAATCACAGAGGTGCAGAATTCAGTGATAAAGTGAAATTGTTGAGGTTGAAATGTGAACCTATCGCTAGACTCAATCATCGCATCGGTGCATTTGCTGATTTTATTAGTTCTTCTCTACGAATTTTGGTTGTTGAAGATGATCAGTCACCTGGAAGTTCATGTGATGCTCAAAGTCTTCAAGAGCTGGACTGTTGCAGGGATCCATTGGTTTCAGGGGAGTTTTTACTTGAAGGCTGGTGATGCTGAAATCGAGATTTCACATAGTAAACAGCATCAGAATACAGAAAGTGCCGGTGCCTGCTCTACATATGCTAATATTGCTGACTCGATGATTACTGATGTTCAGGATAAACGGTCACCATTGGAAGCTGCAGATTGTCCTGCTAATTTTCTGGCTCAGAGTGATTTAATTAGGCTTAAATGTTTAAATAAGCATTTATTGCAATGCTTGCTGAAAGGTGATCTTCCTGAAGCAGCATTTTTGCTGAGGCAGCTATTTATTGCTGCTGCTGCTATTTTGCGGTTTAACCTGCAGATTAGTAGCACTCCCTCAACATCAAGGTTGGTTCCAACTTTTATTGGCATTTCAGAATTCTTGCTGTTGCAATTAGTAGACGTGGTTGAGGTTCCACAACCATTTACTTTTGTTTGGCTAGATGGTGTTCTGAGGTATCTGGAAGAATTAGGAAGCCACTTTGCTTTGAGTAATCCCTCATTGACTAGAAATGCATATGCTAAGCTAGTAGAATTGCACTTAAAAGCAATAGGAAAATGCATATCACTGCAGGGAAAGAAAGCGACCTTAGCATCTCATGAGACAGAGTCAAGTACCAAGGTACGAGATGGTAATATAGGCTTATATGGAGAGTCTCTTTCTCAAGATCTACGCTGCTTGGATGAGTTTAAAGCTAGGTTGAGGATGTCTTTTAAAGTATTCATAAACAAACCATCAGAGTTACATCTGTTGTCTGCAGTACAATGTATAGAGAGAGCACTCGTTGGAGTTAAGGACGGCTGCACAATGATCTATGAAATAAACACTGATAATGATGGTGGCAAGGTTTCCTCAATTGTTGCAGCTGGTATTGATTGCTTGGATCTTGTTCTAGAATATGTTTCAGGTACTATTAGTCACCCTGTCATGATCATTGATCAAGCTTTAAAATGGAAACATTTTTCTGTAATAATTTTAAGCATCTTTGATTAGTCCATTTTGTTTCTTGTAGTCCTAATATGGCAGCTTTTTTATATGCATGTCAACCATTTTAGGATTTTCAGAAAGGAAAGGGACATCTTATATAATATCTACCTCAGAGAAAGAGACAACACTTTGTTCTAAAAAAAACTGGAACATAGAGAAGGTTTATATAACAACGTTATAATATTAATTGCTTTGACTTATAAAGGTGGGCTAATGTGACATCTAAATTATTGGCCGCCAAATGTGTGCTTAAAATATACAAATCAAGTGTTGATGTTCGATTTCTTGTGACGTTTGAAAAGGTAATTTCTTCTTTCTAATTAAGTTAATTTAAAGTGTTTTAAATTTTAATGGAGAGAGTCTAAATAATTACAACATCTGCTTTACTAACCGACTACGTCACAACCTGGTATGGAGCTATTGAAATTGAAGCTCTGTTTTTGTTTATCTATTTATTTACTTTGCACTCTATAACTTAATTTGTAATTTTGTACAATCTGTTCTAATTATTGATTTTGTTATAGGTCGCAAACGGCTGAGTGTGGTTAAAAGGCACATTCAGAACTTGATTGCTGCTTTGTTCAGCATTATTGTGCACTTGCAGAGTCCATTAATTTTCTGCGGGAATCTAAACAGTAGTGATAGTCATAATGGTCCAGATTCAGGCTCAGTTATTCTTATGTGCATTGAGGTCCTGACAAGAGTTTCTGGAAAACATGCTCTGTTTGAAATGGATTCCTGGCATGTGGCACAGTCGTTACACATACCTGGAGCACTTTTTCAAGATATGCATCAGCTTAGACTTTCAGAGGCTCCAATTTCATCTAATTCTGTAATGTTTTTGGATAACCAAAGCAGTAGTCTTGTGCCAAACCTGAATTCTTGTGTTGTGGATTGGCAATTCATGATAAACTTCTATGCTGCATGCTGCAAGTTACTGTGTACGATTCTGAAGCATCACAAAAGGTAAGTTCTCCCGGTTTTGTAGAGTTTTCTACTTTTTATTTTAAAAGAATTAGACCATTATAATTTTTAATAAGTGGTGATACTATATTGATATGACTTAGTAAGTAGTTTTACGGATTAGCTTTGGCAGTTGTTTTCCTAGCCAATCTAACTAGCTATTATTAAATCCATTATCATGTCATTATAGAGGCTTGTAGCTTGTCATGGTATATAGGTTTAACATTTAATGCCTTTGCATGTATACTAATTTCTTCAATTTATCATGTAAAATAAACATTAAATGTTTTTACATGCTTGATTTTTTCCAGCTATTAGTTGTCGTACATATTCTGTGTGATTAGATGATTATACTGATTATTGTCTTGTTTCCAGCGAGAGTGAGCGATGCATAGCTCTACTTGAAGAATCTGTTCGCATTCTTCTTCAATGTTTGGAAACTGTGGATGCTGATTTAGTGGCTAGAAAGGGATATTTTACATGGGGAGTACAGGAGGGCATAAAATGCGCTTGTTTTCTTCGAAGGATATATGAAGAGGTAGGTGATCTTGTTCTCAACAACACACGTGTGTATTTAAAATGCAGATACCTAGTTTAAATTTTTTTCATTTTTTTTAAAGAAATGAATATATTAGGGTTTTTTGAGGGGTATGTTCCTAAATGACAACTATGCTTTCTCCATTTTGAAAATGGTTATTTGGTGCATGGTGGCTGGGGTGGCGAGCAGGACCGTGGTGACAGAATTTTTAGCCTTCATGTTGAGAATACTCTTATTTTCAGGAAGTTTAATAGTTAATTGTGGATCTTTTTGGGATCAATTAATCTTCTGTGGTATCAATTAAATATTTGATACGAGTTGCTTATTCTGATTCTGATTTTTTTAGCATGAAGAGCTTTCAAGCAAATTGTAAACATTTGATTGATGGTTGTTCTTTATAGAATTTATTTCTCTGATCTCAGCAGACTAAGCGTTACATATATAGAGCAACCAATAATGACCAATTTTTTATTCATCAAATTTCTTTGTAATTGTTCCACAGATAAGACAGCAGAAAGACGTCTTTGGCAGGCATATTTTCAAGTTTTTATCCAATTACATATGGATTTATTCAGGATTTGGTCCCCAAAAAACTGGCATCAGAAGGTATTCTCCAGCAATTTTGAGCATGTATCACAATGTTTGTACAACTCTCTTCATTTCAAACGAATGCAAGACCTAGCACATTGACAAAACTGTGTTTGTTTTCGATCAATTTGCAGAGAAATAGATGAAGCTCTGAGACCAGGTGTATATGCTTTAATAGATGCTTGCTCTGCCGATGATCTTCAATATCTTCATACCATATTTGGAGGTAATCTATCTTGAAAAACGAAGGATTGTACATCCGATAGCTCAGGACACCTTACTTTCAAGTCTAACCTTTCTTCCGCTGTCATTGTTTTTTCAGAGGGTCCTTGCAGAAACAATCTGGCAACACTGCAACATGATTACAAACTAAATTTCCGATATGAAGGAAAGGTCTGATATCCATAGATCTTCCAGTCCGTCAACACATCTAACATCTAACAAATGCCATCACAAGATTGCAATCGTTACTTGTAGTCACGTTGCTCAATCAACAGTGTTCCAGAGTTCCCCCTCCATTGATTACAACCAGGTCAGCAGTTTTCCATTCAGCTCCTGGCAGGTAACGTGGTAACGTTATCGTTAGTATTAGGTGTATAATTTACAGGTTGTGATGATGCCCTAAAATAGTTGTAGAAGGCAGGCATGTACACATGCAAAGGAGAGGTGAAGGCTTAAGTTTCAAAAATATATGAACAAGATTACCTGGTGTATGTATACCCTTTTTGTTGATGTAATCTAATCATATTCAATTGTTGTTGTACATATAATTTTTGCAGTTGCAAATGACTACCGAATGTTATTTTTGTGATTATAATAATTATTATCCTTTATGCAATGTATATTTTTAGACTTTGAAATTTTGTAATGTGATTGGAATCCATTAGCTAGATCAAGCAAACTGATATAACAGAACACGCTTATATAATCTTATTTTTTGGGCTCTTGATGGCAAAACTACTAAATAAAATGAAATTCTACGTTGCTATATTGAAACAATATGTAATTAATTTACACAAAAACATGGTGGATGTCCTTTTTATATATTATTGTATTGTGATGTTTTTCCATTTATTAGTTATTTTTCTTTCCTTTTTGTGTAGATAAATGGGATAGAAGAAGCTGAAGCTTAAATGAGTGAAAATAAAAGTTATTGATGACATTTTGGGTTTCTTTCTAAAATAAATTTGAAAAATATACAAAACGAAATTGGAATTGCATAGAACACTGCACGTGAAATTCGATATTTTAAAAGGGCCAATTTGACATCTACGGAAAAAAAAAAATTGGAGCTATAAAAGTCGCAAACTGTTTGAAATTTAAAAAAATAAATAAATAAATAAAGAAGAAAAAAACAGTTTGGTATTTATTTGGTTTTTGCTCTTGTTATTATGATGACATTGAAATTTTGTAATGTGATTTTTGTTGCAGATCGGGGCTTTGGATTTGTCGAATATTAAAGATATCTAAAACAGTTACCAAATACATCACAAGTCTATCAAAATTATTATTTGAATAATCCAAATATCAACTTTCATAAAAAAATTCAAAATAAAGGAAAAATTATCCATATATGTTTGTAATATGTATTTTAAATGAACCTGAACGATCATAGTCAATAGTTTGTGATAAAATTAATCACATGATTAATTCGACTTAAATAAAAGCACAATTGTATAACATATGTGTAGTGATGTGAAAAGCAATTAATGATATAGATGATGTCGCTTTTTTTTAAACAGATGTTAGCCACTATCCACCGCCGACTACAGAAACAAACACCAGAAATTGCCAAGATTTTTCTATTCTACTGTGAAACATGATGACTTTAATTCTTTTAAACTTGGTCATTGTTGCCTATCTCGTTCTTATCCTAGTGAGTGATGACAATACAAAATTTTCTGTCAAAATAAAGTTCCCAATGAAATATCTACAATAGTGCTGATTTATAAAATAGTGTATTAAAAGGTTGTATAGTATATATATACCTAATGAATTAAAAATATATTCGAATCTACCAAGATCAATATACCTACTCATGAAGTGGTATGCGTTGATACCGAATAAATCATAGGATTGGCCGAATTTATTGAAATCAATATATTTACTTATGAAATAAACATGCACACACACACATATATATAAAGTTGATATCGAATAAATTATAGGTTTATATGAATTTATCGAGATCAATGTACCTATTATGAGGTATGAATAGCTATATTCATAATTAAGAGACATCAACTCTCAAAAAGGAGAAAATTCTCCAAACATACTTGTAAAATGTGCTGCCAAAAATCTATTTCCATAGTAAAAAAGCATCAAGTCTCAAAGTGGAGAAAACTCCCTATCAATAAACTATATATAGTAAGACTTTAACGCCCACTGTTAGAGTGGATAAAAATGAACACAATCATCTAAATTAGGAGAAGGTATACACATTAATATTAGGTAATTAAAATAAGTAGAACTGTAATAGGTCCTATTTGATGCAAGCAATAATGATGTTTAGGTTAGATAACCGGTGCTATAATTTTTGGTCAAGTGGGAAATTAATATGTGGGGATGTGACCTAACTAGAGGTAGCACCAATTATGGGCTTATGTTAAAAGATGACCACCAAACTGTCCCTACTTTTATGTATTGTTTTTGTTTTTATGTTGTCTAGTGGAATGCCAATTGATTTTCCACACTAGAGTTTTCTAATCGACTGCCACGATTAAAGTAGTGGTACCATCCTTCGTGATTCAAAGAAGAAATATTTTAAGAGATCATAAATCGAGCAAGTTAAATGCAGCAACTTTTTTTTATGTTGTTTCATATATAAAGTACCCTAATTTTAGCAGGAAACAAGGGTACTTCTGGGGTCATGTTTCATGTTATTGTATGCTTAAATATCTTTTGTAATATAAAAGCAATTATAATATTTTTTTGGATGGTGTATTTAATAACTTATTAGTGAGCTTTTCTATTAAAGGCATTTACCATTAGACAATCATTTAAGGTGAAAAGAAAAGTAATGTTAACATATGGAAACTTACATGTATTTTAAAAGTATATATGACTTTTAATTAATGTTTGATACCTATCAACAAAAATATATAATTCTTCAAAGAATATATACATTTGATAAAGTTTTCTTTTATATATTTTTACAATGGGTACTACTATAAAATCTAAAACTTTTGTTCAAAATCTAAACTCTAACATTATGTACTTATGGAAAATTTTTTATAAAGTATATTCAAGTAACTTTACACAATCTAAAACATTAATTCAAAAATCAACTCAAATTATGTGCCAAATAATTCATATTGGATGAATGGTGTGATAATAATAAAATAATAATTTACTTTATCACTTGAATTAAACTTTTAGTTAAATAAAATTACTCCAAGATGTGTTTTCGATAAGCATCTGCTCCTCGATTAAATTTGCCTCATATTTTTAAATATTTAGTCTTGATATTTAACCAAGCAATAAATTAACGAAAAAAATAATTATGTTCTGTTACAAAATCCTTTATATTTTACATAAAGTTAAGAAAGAAAAGAAACATATAAATTCTTTTATCACTAGTCAATATAAATCCTTTATATTTTTGCTTCCACATTTTCAGAAAAGGCTAGGTTCTCAAATCAAGAAAGAAATCATGTCCACATTAGTTATTACTAAACTCAAAAACTTAAATTTATAGGAAAAGATCCAATAACTTAGTATTTAAGATTTGAGATTTATGTCAGGTATATGCTAAATGCCCTCTGAGAGGATTTAAATCAAGAATCTTCAGACTTTGATACCATGATAGAATAAGAACAAAGTATGTATAATTTATAACATACAAAGTAAAGCCTATTTATAGGCTACAAAAGAGAATCAAATCTCTTAAAACATAAAAGAATAGGATATGAAAATAATATAAACAGGAAAGAAAATGATATGAAAATAATATAAAAGGGGAGAGGTGTTTTAAATAAGGATCTCAAGACTCTGATACCATAACATATAGAATAAGAACAAATTGTGTATTTCACTATAATTTATAATATACAAAATAAAACTTATTTATACATTACAAAAGAGAATCAAATTTCTTAAACAATAATAGAAAATCATGAAAACAGGAAAGAATATGATATAGAAATTGTATAAAAGGAAAGAACGATAATAGAAAATCATGAAAACGTGAAAGAATATGATATGAAAATTATATAAATAGGAAATAACATGATATGAAAATAATATAAGTATCTGATTAATATAATAACAATATCAAGAACTAAAATCAAACGGTTAAAATCAGCCTATACAAAGTGTAACCCACCATTACATCAGACACCCCACTTTCTCTGCTATAAACCCACCACACCTCCACCACGTAACGACCTCTTCAACTTGTCAAAAACCACCTCTCATAATATAATCTCCCAAACCCCCCACACAACCCCCCATCCCCCCCCAAACAAAACATAAAAACCTTCAAGAAAACCATTGATGGGGTATTACAGAAGAAGCGGTTTCCTGGATTCATTCACTATAAGTCCACTACCATATCCAGTTCTTCTAATCCTAGCAGTGACATTCATGTTCCTTGGAAT